>CAUYUJ010007657.1:470463-507963 GCA_963575745.1 Prorocentrum cordatum
ATCCAGGTACTGGTACTCCTCGTGTAGGAGCTGGCCAGCTCCGCCAGCTGCTGCGAGCGCCGCGGAGGGGCCGAACTTCACTTCTGGATCACCGAGCCGCTGGTAAACTACAAAGTCAAACGGCAGGCCATTGTGGCTGTCGGACTTGCTCAGGTGTACAACCTTGAACTGTTTCTCGTCGAATGCTGGGAAGAAGGCGTCACACTCCAAGTCCTTGCCGACACGCGTCATGAAGATGTGCCGGCAGTTGGGCATCTCCACGGCCTGCTCGTAGACTCTCTGCCCGCCTATGGCGAACACCTCCGCGACATCATGACTCCGCTCCAATGCCCCGAGGGCCTCCTCCATCGATGCTGCCAAGAGGACACCCTCCGGGTACTCCTGCTTCGTGGATTCGTCTCCGGCGGCGCTAGTGAGCACGACGTTGATGCGGCCGGCCAGGGGGCGGAACTTCTGCGGGATGGACTCCCACGTCTTCCGGCCCATGACGACCGCATTTTGCCTGACGGAGTCGCCTGTCTCCTCCTGCGATGTCGCCATGGTCACCCGCCTAAAATGAGCCATGTCCTCTGGTAAGCGCCACGGCAAGGCGCCGTCCTTGCCGATGCCACCGCGCGGCGTGCTGGCAACGATTACGGACACAGGCAGCATTTCTCGGCGGGAAGCTGGCACAACTCTGCGGCCGCGCTTGCCTCGATAGCTTGAGCCCAAAGCTGTCACGCTGGCACACTTGAGGCTTTGGGGCTCCAGGCAGCCCAGAAGAAAACCACCGACTGGTCCGGGGGACCTCCTATGCTACATTTTTCCGTGACCGCGGCGCCGCCACACACGAAGCACCACTACTTCCTAGAAGCAAACACGCAAGTCCACCTTCCCGCGAAGGGGCTGCAGGCTAGCGGAGGCCCTGGGGAACGGGGCCACGGGGAGATCCCGGGCGGAACCGTTGGCGAGCTGGCCGCGACGGTGGCCGCGAGGCGCCAACGCGCGGCCACAACGCCACCATGCGGAGAGATCCCCCTCCGCGACGAGGCCCCGGGCGAGCTGGCCTGCGAGGCACGCGAGGGTACGTGCGACGGAGCCGCCCAGTGAAGAGGCCGCGCGAGAGGGGGCCACGCGGCAGGAGCGGGGGGAGAACGACCGACCTCCCGAACGGCACCCTCTGGAGAAGGCCGACGCTGAGAAGAATGGCCGCGAGGCACGAGCTGGGACACGCTCCTCGACCCTCCCCAGTCCTGGATCCTCAATCCTGGATCCTCCTCCTGAAATCCCCGATCCGCCTCCTCATCCTCCACAAAGGTCCTGGATCCCCCCCTCAATCCTCCAATCGTCAACCCTGGATCCTCGATTCCGCTCGATCCTCGATCCTCCTCATTTCGCGACCTTTCTGGTCCTCTGGCCCCCCCCCCCCCGCGCGCGCTCCCGCACGCGAGAGGGCGACAGCCGCGCGCCCCTCCCGTGGCCGCCAGCGTCGTCGGCGTGGCCGGCGTCGGCGACGTCTTCGGCGGTGTCGTCACGCCGAAAAGTTCAGACCCTTGGCGCGGTACCCGTCTAGGCCAACTTTGGCTGGTGGCGCAATCCGGACGGTGGGTCCTTTTCAGGGTCAGAAGCGGCCGCGGCAATCCAGGGCGCGGGCCAGGCTGCTAGAGGTCAAGGGTACGAGGTTGAAAAAACCCAGCGCGCTGATTTGTTCTACAGTCGGCGGCAGGCGAGGGGGGGAAGCGAGAAGGAGAAGGCCTTCTCAGAAGGCGGCGGGACTTCTCAAAAGCCTTCTCGCCTTCTGAACAGTGTCTTGTGTCCTCGGGGAAGGCTCTGGAAATTTCTCAGGCGGCTGGGGGGGGCTTCCGAGCTTTCTGAGGAGACCCGCCCCTTCGCACTTCCCCCCCCCGGGCTCGCCGCCGACTTGCAGTCAAAAAATCTAATGAGGACGCGCGGTAAGGACGCAAGACCCTTGGAAGCCGAAGTTGGGATTTTCTGGGGCGGCGGACGAGACGAACACCTCAAGGACGCGAGAGCAAGGCAGAGCAAGGACGCAAGGGCACCCTGAGCAAAGCCGCGCGTCCTTGTGAGGGTTTTTGCCTGTAATGTGGGATGACGAGAACGATTGAACAAATAGTTTTCTGCTATTTCTGCACAAGTTTCTGACTGGAGGAGAACGATAAAAAAGTGTTCCAGCCCGCGGCCGTCTTTTTCTGATCGTCATCCCGGGCGCCGCCGCGTGAACACGACCCCTGGTCATTTATGATTCGTCATCCTCCATTATGCCTGGGCCCCCCGACAGCTCGGCCCAACGCCCCGGGGCTGTGGTCTCCTCCCGCGTCGGCAGGGGGGGGGCCCGAGGCCGGCCTGCCCAACAGACCCGCCGCCTCGAAGTGCTCGAGGCGCCCGACGTCTGGGAGATCGGGATCGGAGTGCGTGAGCGTCGTCGCCGTCGCCGTCGCCCTGCGCGCCCCCGGGTCGGCCAGGGAAGCTCGAGCCCATTCCCCAGGTTTTAAGCCTTTCGTCAGGGATCCACGCTGGACGGCCCTGGGCCCGGAAGCGGCCCCTGCGAGGCCAATGCGAAAGAAACGGTTTTGCAATCGTCGTCGGGCTCTCAGCTCCAATGCAGCACGGCAACCTCCTGGCCCCCAGGGGGGAGGAGGAGGAGGAGGAGGAGGAGGAGGAGGAGGAGGAGGAGGAGGAGGAGGAGGAGGAGGAGGAGGAGGAGGAGTAGGAGGAGGAGGAGGAGTAGGAGGAGGCGGAGGAGGAGGAGGAGGAGGAGGAGGAGGATGGGGAGGTGGAGGAGGAGGAGCAGGAGGGTTAACGACAGTATACCTCCCAGGAGTTCAGGTGGCGTCTAAGGCCGCAGGGCGCGTCTTGCAGTGGCGAGGCGCTCGATGCCATCAGTGTAAAGAAGCGCGGCACTGGGCGCAACGAGCGTGATCACACGCAGTTTGTTATAGAAGTAGCATGACAGGACCGTCCTTCGGATGGCATCTGGAATGGCATGCTCTGGTTTTGTGTGTTGCTCAAACGTCCCCAGGTCAAACGAAGGAGTCGGGACACAAGAAGGCACGGGGCAAAGCGAGGAAATGCAGGAGGCGAGGACAGGTGAGGTAACGGCCGAGACGGTCCGAGCAAGCATCACAACCGAGCAGACACGCCTTGGGGGGGCCCGTGCGGAAAGCGGTGGCTGGTCCACCAGGCTCCCGTAAGGGTCTTGTACACGGCCCAACGTAGAGCTGCCTCTTTAGACAAGTGACAGACAAGCTCTTGTCAGCGCAGGTTTTGATCTGAAGTTCCAAACAAACGGCAGCAAGCTTTCTTAGTAAGAATGGCAGACGTCTCACTGACAACCGCACCCTGCCGAAAGATGTCGTTGTGTTCGGGGTATTGTACCGCATCTTACGTTCTTCCTCTACGACATTGGTCCACAGGTCATGTTCCTCCTCTTCTCGTTCTCCTCTTCTCCTCTGGGCTCGTCCTCTTCCTTATCAGTTTCAATCCTCTGCTCCTCCTCTCCTCGTCCTCTGCCTATTCTGTTTCACTATTATTATCCTCGTGTCGTTCTCGCGTTCTGTCTCTTCTCTTCCTCCTCTCCTCCTCTCTTCGTCCTTTTTCTTCTTCTTCTTCTTCTTCTTCTTCCCTGTCGCCGTCCCCATGCCCCACCTCTCCGCCACCTATCCCCTCATCCCTCGCCTCCCCTCCTATACTTGCTATCCCCCGTCCCCTGTCGCTTTTTCCCGCCATCTTTGGGCTCAAATCCAGGCGCGTCGTTATTACAAATTTTCCGTGGCAACGGCTCGTGCAGAGTTGATGGCTGGTCGCTGGTAGCAGGGATCGTCGTGGCCAGTTTCCATGGCAGACGCCGACCCATCGCAAGTTATCAACCCAAAAAACGTATCGAGCTGAGGAACCAAGCAAACCAGCCAGCGAGGACAGCTCTGAGGGTTTGGCCAGCTCGCTTGGAGCAGCTGCGAAAGAGCTTGCGGCGGGGTCTCCTCGCGCAGACTCCGCGGTATCGGAGGAGCCAGGCAGTGACAAAGGTCTGGCTACACCGGGCTTCGGCGACAAAGGCGAGAGTTCGGAGGTATCCTCGAGCGGCAAGTCATGTTCTTTTTCAGTGGTCTCTTCGGACAGGCAAAGCCGAAATGGATGGCAACTTCTGGGGGTCGACATGGTCTCGCTGCCAAGGGGCACGACGTCGTCATGCCTCCAGCACCCGTGATGTCGGCTCCGCCGCTGTGGACGCCCGAAATGGGTACGGAAAGAATGGGTACATTGCCCAACATCAAATGTTGTCCCAAACCAACAGCGGCCGCTGTTGGGCAGGCGGCCTTCTGTCTCAAATAGACACGGGCCGCGGCGGCGCGGACAGCGAGTCCTGTTCAAAATGAACAGGGACTGCTGTTGGGCATTGTGCCCATTCTTTCTGGACCCAGTTCGTTCGTGCCGAGCCGCAGTGGCTGCACTGGCAGCGGCATGCTCTCCGGCAGGAGCAGTGGAGCTCTGCGGCCTCCGCGGCAGCGGGGGGCCCCTTTGGCGTAGGACGCTGTTGGAATCATCTGGGGGTGGACGAAGCGCCGCGAGCAAGGAATGGAGCCAGGCGATCTCCGAGGGCCAGGGCCACGCGACCTCCGCGGTCGCGGAGGGCCTCGCTGGCGTGGGCCAGGGCCAAGTCCTCTACGTGGAGGTGGGCGCAGAGGTCGCCATCCTCGAGGTCGCGCAAGACATCCGCAGCCAAGGTGCTCACGTGGTCATGGTGATGGCCCACGACGCAGGCGGGCAGCACGAGCTCGTCGAGAAGCTCACAGCTCCTGCCGAAGACACCCGCGCTAGCGGAGCTGCTGAGGAGACACCCACGGTAGCAGAGCGTACGGAGGTGCGTTGCATCGCGGAGCGAGACGGCACCTTTTTATTTGCAGGGCGGGAAAGGTGTGTATCTGACTGCCATATCGTCAGACTCCTCAGGCAGCAAGGCATCGGCACCATGGCAATCGCAGAGTTCACGTTCGCCGTGGCCATCCAGCAGATGGGCAACATCAAAGCTGGCCTGGTGGATGGGCCCGCAGTGGAATAATTCCCTCAGTCAGTCATCATCCGAGGTATCGGAGGCGTGGCCGAACATCAAGCCATCCATTACCATTAAGTTCGTCGTATTCATTACCTTGAAGTTCCTCCTCCTCCTTCTCCTTCTCCTCATCCTCCTTCTCCTCAACCTCCTCGTCCTCCTCCTCTTCTTCCTCCTCCTCTTCCTCCTCCTCCTCCACTCCGTCCTCCTCCTCATCAGCATCAGCATCAGCATCAGCATCAGCATCAGCATCATCATCATCATCATCATCATCAGCAGCATCATCACCATCATCAGCATCATCATCAGCAACACCATCATCATCATCATCATCATCATCATCATCATCATCATCATCATCATCGTCATCATCATCATCGGCATCATCATCATCATCATCATCAGCAGCAGCAGCAGCAGCATCATCATCATCATCATCATCATCATCATCATCATCATCATCATCATCATCATCATCATCATCATCATCATCATCATCATCCTCATCCTCTTCCTCTTCTTGTTCCCCCTCCTCCTCCTCCTCCTCCTCCTCCTCCTCCTCCTCCTCCTCCTCCTCCGTCCGCCTCCTCCTCATCCTCATCATCATCCTCCTTCTCCTCCCTCCTCCTCCTCCTCCTCAACCTCCTCCTCCTCCTCCTCCTCCTCCTCTTCCTCCTACTCCCTAGTCCTCTCCTCCTCCTCCTCCTCCTCTCCCCCCTCCTCCTCCTCCTCCTCCCTCCTCCTCCTCATTCTTCTCCTCCTCCTCCGCCTCAGCATCCCCCTCCTCCTCCTCCTCTTCCTCCTCGTCCTCCTCCTCCTCCTCCTCCTCATCATCATCATCATCATCAGCATCAGCATCAGCATCAGCATCAGCATCATCATCATCATCATCATCATCATCACCACCATCATCATCATCATCATCATCAGCATCATCATCATCATCAGCATCATCATCATCATCATCACCAGCATCATCATCTCATTCATCATCATCATCATCATCATCATCATCAGCATCATCATCATCATCACCACCACCACCATCATCATCACCATCATCATCATCATCAGCATCATCATCATCATCACCATCCGCATCCTCCTCATCCTCCCCCTCCTCTTCCACCCCCTCCTCTTCCTCCACCTCCTCCTCACCCTCTTCCTGCTCCTCCTGCGAATCCTGCTCCTGCTCAGCCTGCTCCTCCTCCTCCTCCTCCCCCTTTGCCCTTTTCCTCCTCCTCCTCCTCATCATTATCAGCATCATCAGCATCAGCATCATCGTCATCATCATCAGCATCAGCATCATCATCATCAGCATCAGCATCATCATCATCAGCATCGGCAGAATCATCGTCATCATCATCAGCAGCATCATCATCAACATCAGCATCATCTTCATCATCATCATCATCATCGTCATCATCATCATCGTCATCATCATCATCACCATCATCATCATCATCATCGTCATCATAATCATCAGCATATTCATCATCATCATCATCATCATCAGCAGCAGCAGCAGCAACAGCAGCAGCAGCAGCATCGTCATCGTCGTCATCGTCATCATCGTCATCATTGTCATCATCCTACACCCCTTCCCCTCCACTTCCTCGCCTCCTCCTCCTCCTCCTCCTCCTCTTCCCCCTCCTCTCCCCCCTCCTCCTCCTGAACTTCCTCCCTCCTCCTCCATCTCCTCCTCCTCCTCCTCCTCCTCCTCCAACTTCCCCTCCCCCTCCTCCTCCTCCTCCTTCTCCTCCTCCTCCTCCTGCTCTTCCTCCTCCTCCTCCTCATCCTCCTCCTCCTCCTCCTCCTCCTGTCCGTCCTCCTCCTCCTCCTCCTCCTCCTCCTCCTCCCCCTCCTCTTCCACCCCCTCCTCCTCCTCCTCCTCCTCCTGCTCCTCCTCCTCCTCCTCCTCTTGCCTCTTGCCTGCCTTGGGGGATGAGTCCATTGAGGTACCCCTCTAGAGAGAGAAAGAACAATCCTGGGCCACCTCCATCAACTTTTGTCACCTCCGGAACCAGGGGCGATATCTGGAACCTGAGGCCGCGACAGGAGGTGGACCCAGGCTTCTGATCATTCAGGCCAAGCCTTAAGATCAGGAGGAAGTTTCCCAGCCATCAGAGCCCTCCGCACCCTCCTCCCATGGTCTGTGAGGCCAGGAACACACGTTCGCCCCAATTTCAGCAATTTGCCTCTTGAGGGAACCCCTGATCCTCCACAGAGCTGGCACCAATACACGCCCCTGTAAGCTTCCAGCTTATGGGAAGGGTGGATGGTGGTGGGCTGGCCTGGGCAGGTCGACCGAAGGAAAGCCTCTCGCTCGACCCCATCGGACTGAAAACACACAGTGCAGCGCCAAGAAACTCGCGCCCTCTGCTCCACGACGTGAGGCGACTGAGAAACGAGGAGGACCAGCTGCGATTCCTTCTCCTGGCGCAAAACCGCAAGGGAACTCTTAGCCTCCTCCTGGCGGTTGCCCTTACACGCTGCTCCGTAAAGAGTGGGGGCCTGCTGAACTAGGGCCATAGACACCGC
Source organism: Prorocentrum cordatum (assembly GCA_963575745.1). Taxonomy (NCBI): domain Eukaryota; class Dinophyceae; order Prorocentrales; family Prorocentraceae; genus Prorocentrum; species Prorocentrum cordatum. The sequence goes on from CAUYUJ010007657.1 coordinate 478,052, forward strand.
CAAGATGGAGTCAAGAACTGTGTGACACAAGTTATCATATTCGGCGACCTGTCGCCTTGCATGAAACGGGATCTGGGCCATCTCAGCTCCTTTCTCTGCAGCCTTATCCGCCAGACGATTTGCCTGCCAGTGGACTGGGTCGAAGCCAAGGGTGACTGCATCCTCGTGAGAGAGGTGGGATCGGATCTTGTGCACTGTGATCGGCCGATCACCTACTGCGCGCCAAAGGTCCTTCCACATCGAAATCATCTTTTTGCGCCTCAAGCGGGGCCCTGCACGAATTCCCCGCACGACACCATCATTATCTATCACGCACTCTATGGGGCCTGTGGTGAGCTGGGCCGCACGAGTGATCGCATAAAGTTCAGCTGCTGGCACTGTCTGGTTATCACGCGGCAGAGGGCCAAGCCCCCACGCCACGTGCTGGGCGCCTCCAAGATGGCAGAGCCCCAGCCGCATCTCTTCAGCCGAGGACCCGAACCCTCCTCGCCCCCCGCCCCGTCCGACCCGATCACACACCCCCAGATCAAGCTCATAAGGATTAGCCTCGAGCTGGTCCGAGAGCTTTTCTTCCCCCTGAATCGGGACACACACATGCCGGTACGTCCAGGCCAGGGGGGGGCAGACCTCGGAGCCAGAAGGACGGGGCGTCTCCCGACTCAGCTTCCGCCTGCCTCCTCAGGGAGGCGTTGAAACCTGGGATGGGGTCATTCAGAGGACAACTCCAGAGCTGGTGGAGAAGAGTCTCTTGAGGCGCTCCACACCGAGGGCAGGAAGGAGAGGGCCAGACTGGGTTGGGCCCAAGGATGGGCTCGTCATCGCGTAAGCCACAGTGCAAGTCCTCTTGAAATTGCAATTCGTCTGCTACGTGCGACACCTCGTCTAGCATCGCATCGAAATCACATTCCTCCTCGTCTATGCCAAGCGAGGTTCGCGGAGGGTCGGAGGGGAGGGGAGCTCCAACCTCGGGGCCTGGGGCCGGCTCAGTCGAGAGCTCGGGGGCCTGGGGCCTCGGGAAGGGTCTCCTAGCCTCATCCCCAAAACGCCGCGAGGCGGGCCACAGGGCCCCCGACAAAATCATTTCTAAAACTCCAGCATGGTCGTAGGCTCCCGAGGCTCTAAGTTTGTTCAACCCCCGAAGCGGCGCAAACATGTCAGCTCGACCTGCCAAACTGCTGCCATGATAATGTTCGCTGGCTTTTCCAGGCTAGAACATCAAACGCCTCCAGCAAGTCAACCGTGAGACGTTCTGGGCCACAGGCGAGCACATGGAAAACCTCACCATCCGTTCCAATCCAGGTGGTGGGATCCTGCGGCGTCCAGCCTGCTTCCAGCAGGCAGGCAACAGTGGCGGCCACAAAGCCTGAGACTCGCTTCCAGCGGGTGGCAGGGTCCTGCAGTCGGGCTACCCCTTGTCCCCACGATTTGCGGAGACCATGCTGGTTAGCCTCCTGCAGGCTCGGGAGCATGTGAACCCACTCCTTCAAAACTCGCATTCTGGTCGAGATCATGGGGTCATGGTGGGGGTCCTGGAAAGCACAACGCAGAACCGTGGTAGCACACCCCCCTTCTATCCTCCCCACCATGCCCGCCATGGCCGCTCTGGCCTTTAAGGCCAGGGTCGGACTCACTCCTTGGGCCTCAAGGCCCCAAAGAGCCTGGGCTGACCACCCAGTCCGTGCTAACGTCCTACAGCGGCGGCCAGTCTTCACGACTCGTTTAATCATGTTCGCTCGATGGCTGGCTGACTGGAACCGCTGCTTGGGCACTGCTACTGAGCGTCTCGCCCCTACAGTGCCAATGCCAAGGTCCTTACCCGTGGTGCCCCCCTTCAGCGAGAAACCGCGCCGAGCCAAATCTGCGAGGACCTCCTTGGCCAGGGCAGGGGGGTTGGAAAGAACCTGGCTTTTGGCCGAAATCTTGAAACCTGATTTGGTTAGGGCAGTGCCTAGGCCACCACTAGCCTCAACAGCCTGTTTCACAATGACCTCAGCCTTGCCGATGTGTCGCTGACCCAGGTCATCTACCCAAATCTCCAGGGCCAGGGGTCGAAAACGGGCATGGGCGTCCTCCAGGATATCCCAGAGAGCGACCTCCGAGATGTCAACGCTCTGGGAGCAGCCTGCCAGGAGGCCCCTGGATGGGCGCAACGCCTGGGAGATGGCACCTGATGCGCGAAGGCGTCGCGGGGCCCTGTGCATATCTAAAGCCAGAAACAAGGGCATGAGAGGGTAGTCCACGCCCGCTGCTATGTCTACTACTGAACGCAAATCTACATGGTCATAGAATTTCTTAAGGTCCCAAAGGATCTGGATCCAGCTGAAACCCATCGCCGTTGCGATCTCACACTGGGTCTGCCGAAGTATGGCAGCCCGCAGAGCCGAATAATCCCTCACCGCCCGATCCCAATTCTGAGCCCGCTCCACCGTCCAGTCCGATATGTCTTGCCGACGCGCTCTGCCCCAGACTCGGTGAAGGCCCTGGGCTAGCGCTAACGGACGGTCTGCAACTACACTTTTTAAGATAAGCTGGATGATGATGGGCCTGACCTGGGGAGGCCAGGCGAGCTCGGCTTCTACTAACCTGAGGAGATCTACAAGCTCTTGGAGGGCCTCGGATGGGAGCTGCAACCAACCACGCGGGTTCTGGAAGTCAGCTCCCTGCCCAACAACAGGTTTGAAACATTTGAGAGCATGCGCAACTTGGTGACTAGAGAGGAGTTCCCGCGGCTGGGCATCACGAGAAGCCCTGGCCTGAAAGTCTCCCCACCAAGAGGGCTCAATTTCCCTCGGACCAAAGAGCCAAAGCCCTCCCCAGAGTTCCGCTTTTGACGCAAGGGACTCGGTGGGTCGTGCAAAACTCTGCCATTCGGGCCACGCTCAAGGCTGAGGCTCGGCGCCTCCGCGCCCCAAGTCTTGGTGTGAAAGTAAGTAGCCCCGCTCCCCTTAGTGAGAGGGTGGCGCAGCCAGTCCTTAAATCCCCTGGATGATTGCCGAGTGAAGTAGGCTTCAACTCGCCTCAGAGTCCGAGTGGGTCTCCCTGGAGGCCTGATCCCCATGCAGGCCCAGGGCAGAGAGCACCTCTTCCTCCTTCCTCTCTTCAAGAAGCCTTGACAGCTTCAGAACTCTGGCCAAAGCAATTTTGAATTCAGCTACTGATTTGCCTAGGGGCTTCGGCATCCTGACAAGTCCAACCCAGGCGCTGAGGCGCGTGTGCAAGGCCGACCAGACTGAGCGGTTGGACGCTTCCGCAAGCCATCCCTGTGGCTTTGTCTCAACAAGGGGAACCTGCTGCACATCGATGTGAAACCCTTCTGTGCATGTCAGCTTCCCAGAAACTACTGGAAGGGTCCCGACTGGCCTGGAAAGATTCAGCTGCCAGGCAAAACTGCATATACGACTGGCCTAGGTCGCGCACCTGGACTGGAAACTGTTGCCACTGGTCGATCCCCACGCCGCGCTGAACGAGGGGCCCCACTCTCTGCAAATGGGTCTCCCGAGGAAGGTCTGGGCCTTGGGCTCTAACCAGAGGCGGGGGCTGAGTGAGGACCCAGTGGAGCTGCTGAAACTTACATCAATCTAGAGTCCCAAGAAGCCCCGTGTGAGGAAGGGCCCAAGGGGAAACAAACTGTGCCATGAGAGTGTGAGAACTGTGCTGAGAGCCTCTGAAACCAGACAGTAATCGATCGTCCTGGCTCCGCCAGGGGCCTCCTCAGGAGCAGCTCGGAAGACGCCGTGGAGGTAGGTCTGAATGCCACTCTCCGCCACCTCGTCTATCTCCATGTTCCAGTCGCCAGCGATGACGTGCGGCTTGCCCTGAGAGCGAACGTACCCTGCCACCTCTGCGAGGATGGTGGTGTTCTCCCCTTGCAGGCCCAGTCCCGTGACCAGGTACAGCGAGACGAAGGCGGCATTGATGTCCCGCATGCGCACCGCCTGGCTGGTCCACTGCGTCTCCATGCTCGTGGCCCGCTCCTCCTGCACTGCTCTCTTCACCTCAGGGTAAAGCGGCGCATTCCGCAGCCACTTCCTGGTCATGGCCCAGACCCCGCCATGATATCCACCACGCGCTGTGCCAACTGCCGACTGGGAAGTCACAGCCCAGCCTGACCGACTGAGCCTCTTGATCGCCTGCACCTCGGTGTCCGAGACAGCAAAATCACCATCTGACTGGTTCAGGTAGCACCACGCCTTCTGGCCACAAGACGTGGCGTTGGCGAAATAGAAACGGTACTGGTCCTTGCCCGTGGTCTGCTTCTGCTCAGCCCTGGCCACCAGTCCAGCTCTATCCCTTCCAGGCTGAGACGCGTTCTCGCCAGTCAGGGCCCCCCGCTGGTCGGTGCCCCCAGCCGCAGGCTGAGGATGCGTGCCAGCGGGGCCAGCTGCATGGCGACGAATGGGCACACCTCCAGCAGCAGCCGCCGAACTCGAACCACCCCTGGCCGATGATCCAGACGATCCCCGCCCTGCTCCCAAGACTCCGCTGGTGCAGCCAGGGCGCGGCAGAGGCGCAGCCCTCGGCTCCTCCAGGTGCGCAGCTGGAGGAACGCCGCACAGGGGTCTCTTGAGAGTGAGTGTCGGGGCGCCAGCCGGACTCGAAGTAGACGATCTCCGCTCTGCTCCCAAGACTCCGCTGGTGCAGCCAGGGCGCGACAGAGTCGCAGCCCTCGGCTCCTCCAGGGGCGCAGCTGGAGGAGCACCGCACAGGGGTCTCTTGAGAGTGAGTGTCGGAGCGCCAGTCGCCAGCGCAGCTTCCACATCGACCTCAGTCACGTCGGAGGTCCGCTGACCCTCATCACGAGGCGGGCCAAGCAGGTCCCTCATCTCATTTTTGATCCTGCGCAGCTCCTCCCAGTGGCGGCGGAGGGCCCAGCGCGGCATCTCCCTGTCATGCTCCGCAGCCCAGTCAAAGAAGCCGAGGATGTTTACACGATTATCAGCTCCATCATGCCAGGACTCCGTGCAGATGTCTTCCGCCATCTGGTCAACGGTCCTGCCCTGGCGAGCCTCCTGCACCCAGTCAAAGTCCCAGGCCTGCAGACGCAGCTCCCTGACGTAGGGCTTGCACCACCTCATCCAGCTGTCCGCCCCTGACTCAGGCGACTGCAGACGAGGAATCCATCTGGCAGCCGACGCCGTGATATCGTCGTAGAAGGCCGCCTCAGGCCCGCCCTCGTCGATGGGCTCTGGCGGCGGCAGCCCCATGGAGCCAGGAGCGGGCCGATCTGCACCGTCCCGCACTGCTGGGCCAGCTCGATCACCAGCAGCGCGCCTTCGTGAGGAGCTGGCCCCCTCAGGCTGCTGCAGTCGCCTGAGGGGGCGGCGGGCGGCAAATCCTGGCGGTCCGCTGCTTGAGCCCATCACCTTCCACAGCTCCTGCCACTGGCGTCCCAGGCGCTGGCTCTGAAGCGGCCGCGGCAGCAGCAGCGCCATCTCCTTCAGGCTGCCCAGCGGCGGCACCAGGCTTGGGTTCGTCACCAGGAGCAGCTCCACCTCCCTCCTGTCGCCTGCGCTTGCCTGCAAGGCGCAGTGCCATCTGCTCCTGCTCGGTCTTGAAGGCCTTGGCCTTCTCAGCCGCCTGCCCGAACATGGCTCGGACCGCCGCCGACAACTCAGACTGCAGTCTAGCTGTGCGGTCAGCCAGCTCGCGTTTGTCAGCCACCTCCATATCATATCCTGCATCATCGAAGCCCAGGCCCGCGAAGGACAGAGGGATCGACTCAATCGTGCCGTCCAAGATGCCTGCCACGCTGAGCGCCTGTGGCTGGGCGTCCTGCTGCGGCGGTACGAACTTCGCATTGAGCTCCACCACCAGCCTGCGGTGCGCCGCCTCGCGCTCCTCAAGCTCGTCCGGGAGTTGCTGCACCCACTGGCGCTGCTGATCGAGCCCCTCAGAGAGGCGCTCGAAGTAGGCCACAGCCTTCTCCAACTTCTGATTAGCTTCCGCCACCTGCTCGTGGGCCAAGGTGACCCGCTGGGACAGTGGAGCGACGTACTCCTTCTCAGCCGCTTTGCGCTTCTTCTCAAGGAGGGCCCTCCTGTGCTTCGCCGCCGCGGCTGTGTCACCAGCTCGCTCCAACATCGCCACCAGCTGCTTAAGGCCGCTGATCTCCATGTCAGAGTTCGCTTCCTTAGGCTGGGCCACCAGGAACTGGGCCCCTGGCGCCAGAGGCAAGGCTGGGCCTCCTCCACACGCGTCGTCCTGACCCTTGCCCTTGCCCTTACGCCCCTTGCCCTTCTTGCCGCCTTTGCCAACATCATCTGGCTGCTGTGGTTGGCCAGCATCGCCCCAGACTCCTCTAGGTTCTGGTGCTGCTGCAGGAGACAAGTCGGATAGCTTGTGGCCGCATGCTTTGCAATACACACTCCCTCGAACGTTTTTCTTGCACCCGCACTTGGCACAGGCAGGTGCCCTTCCAACTTCTTTCCAACCTTCGTAGTCGCCAGGACCCATGTCTCCCCACTCGCGCCATTGCCCCCCCCAGGCTGGGGGAAAGGTCTTGTGCCACGGCGGGCGCCCTGCAGGAACGGCCGCAGAAGGAGCCATGGGAGGACCAGGATGCAGAACCTGGACAGACTCGGAAGGTTCGTCGTCCTCCTCAAGGGAGGTGCTCCAGCAGGAGCTCACAAAGGGTATCTGAACCAGTTGCCTGGTGCAGGATCACAGGCGGGGGCGCGCCTCCCCCACGCCAGAAGGGCCAAGTGCATGAGCCGAATGGCTACGGACTTGAGCCAAAATGGCTACGGCCTCCTCCTCCTCCTCCTCCTCCTCCTGCTCCTCCTCCTCCTCCTCCTCCTCCTCCTCCTCCTCCTCCTCCTCTTCTACTCTCCTTATCCACCACCTCCTCATCCTCCGTCTCCCCCTCGTCTTCTTCTCCGTCCTCATCCATCCTAGTCCTCATCCTCCTCCTCCTCCTCTCCTCCTCCTCCTCCTCCTCCTCCTCCTCCTCCTCCTCCTCCTCCTCCCCTCCCTCTTCTCGTTCTCCTTCTCCTCTTGCTCCTCTTGCTCCTCCTCCTTCTCCTCCTCCTCCTCCTCCCTCCTTCTCACCCTCCCCTTCGTTCTCCTCTTCCTCCTGGTTTTCCTCCTCCATCCCTTCTCCTTATAAATACCTCCGCCGCCTCGAATGGCGAAGCCATGTTCCCGTTCTGGGTGGACCTTTCCATAAGGTCCACTTCTTGGACTTGGCCTGCTCTGCCCGTGTCCAAAGAGAAACCTGTGAACTTCGACACGTTCGATCCCTCACGCGAGTTCTTCAAGCGGGGAGCGCACATGCCCTTGATGATCTACGTGGGCGCGCCTGGTGACGTGCGGCGGACGAGAGATGCGTAGAGACGGCGGAATGAAAACGCAGACAGGCGCGGCTGGACTTGGGGAAGGAGGCATGGGCAGCAGATTCCTGGTGGTAGCGGCGAACCACGCGACGATCGCGGCAAGGGTGGAACATGGGGCGGCTGGGATGGACAATGGGGCGCTGGCTGGAAAGGCAAGTGGTGAATGCTCATCCCTCCGTGGCCCGCGGTGGCGGGGAGTAGGAGCTATAGCGGCGGCGCGAACTGTTTCCTCCTGAGACTCTAACATCGCATACGCGCTGTGCGAGCTAAACAAGAGGGAGAGGGGGCTAACGACATCCTTCGGCAGAGAAGGGTTGCCACCCAAGGGTGGCAACGACAACCATGGGCACACCCATGGTTGTCGCCTGCTTCCGTTTATTCGTTGCTTCCGTTTATTTGGAACTTCGGATTAATCGTTCGGGATATCTACCTCGGGCAGAGCTGCGTGCAGGCGGCGGGTCAAGGATTCGGTGGAAGTGTCGGGGTAGAGAAAGGCGTGGACGGCCGAGGAGAAAGCTAGCTGAACCCTGGCCCGCCGCTGGCCACGAGCTGCCGATGACCGTTCGTTTTCAGCTGCTTGCTTAGCTGCTTGCCACTTCCGCAGTGGCACGCGATCTGGTGGCATGCCAGTGCCGAGGCGATGCCACGACAATGGACACTCTACCAATCCGATGATTGAACTAAGAGTGTGTTGAAATTGTAGGAGAAATGTCCTGTTCAAACCGTGTTTTTTGTTACATGTTTAAAACAATATCAAACAATGTTTAAGACATCTGGAAATTGTCTGGCAACATGCTTCCTCTCCGTTGATCGTCCTCCACAATGCGGGAGCGGCACAGAGGGGGGTGTCCAAGAGGGGGGGGTGCAAATCATGACCGGCGGCATGTGCGCGGCACAGCGGGGGCCCAGGGACGTAATGAAATAAGAAGAGGCGCCATAAAATCTGGGGAGATATCATGGCCCCCGCCATGATATCCACCCCCCCTAGTCATCACTCCCCTTTTTGCCGCCCCCGAACAATGCCAGTGCCGAGGCGATGCCAAGATTCTTCGATGCCGGAGCTCCTCCGAAACACTGGGGGGACCGTGGCCCGCAGGCGGTCCGCCAGGGAACGTTCCGGACTCGGCTGGCCTTGCGGTGCGCGAGAGCCGGGAGAGGGGCAGCAACGCGAGGGCATTGGATCGGGTCGGGCGAAAGGGGGGATAGAAAAGGGGGGGGTTTGAGCATCAGCTCACGTAGCTGATTTGCCTGGCGCCTCCCGGCGCCAGAGGCGGCTATGTATCGAGGAATGGGCCCCTCGGTGAGGCCGAAATCAGCTGCATGCAGCAAATTTCGTAACCCACCCTTTCCCAATCCCCCCTTTCGCCCGGCCCGATTGAAGGACAGGTGGAACCATTGGACAAGAATCCCAGGGCCTGGAAGCCCGTGGAACTTCCATCGTGGATGACCATGGCTATCACCGCCGCCCCTCTCAGATCAGGGATTCTCCCCAGGGTCTGCACCCTCCTCGGCACGTTCCTCAACGAACGCCCCCACCGTTGCGGAGACAAGGGCAACAGCAGACGCAGTGGGAGATCGACGCCTTGGTGGCTTCAGGGCATCCGAAGGCACAGCCTGGGGCACGCTGCATCTTCGAACCTGCGATTCAACACCCAAGCCACGTACTCGACAAAAATTTGCAATTCGCGACGGGAAAGGGCCTCCTGAATGCCCTCGCCACTCCACCCCCAGCTCTGCCCCCCATGTTCTCTCATTCTCTCCTCCAGCAGCGAGACCAAATAATGAGGAAAACTCAGGCTCCTGAAGCTCGGCCGCACAGAGCCGCTCGCTGAAACTTGGGCCAAGGATCGCAGGATCCAGCACGAAACATCGTCACCGCCCTCGCCCCACCCGGCTTCAATCTAAGATCCTCGGGAAACCCCGAAGCGGATGACTCCAGAAAACAAATCATCGGTGAGGCCTTCGAGGAAAGTCCCAGAAAGCATTCGGGCAGCGGCGTCGAAGCTCATCTCGAATTTTCCTAAGGGTCTCAGGCCACGATGGGAGGGTTACGAGGGCGGTGCGCATGGCGGCGGCAGTGGAGGAGGAAGAGGAGGAGGAGGGAGAATGAGGGAGGGGGGGGGGAGGAGAAGGGGAGAATGAGGGAGGAAGAGGAGGAGGAGGGAGAATGGGGTAGGAGGAGGAGGAGGGACTGGGGGTGGAGAAGAAACGATCCCCAAACGACCCCGTGTGGCTGCACTGGAGTCAAAGTCGTTGTCTTCGGCGTCGTCGTTGTCGTTGTCGTCGTCGTCGTCGTTGACGTGGTCGTCGTCGCAACACTGCTCGCGCGCTCTTTGGCCCGCGGCCGCTTCCCCCCGGCCGGCCGCGACTCCGCGGCTCCCGCGCGCGCGGCGGCCGAAGCTGGCCGGCGAAATCGGGGATGTGACGCTCGCGGGTGACGAGGCGGTGGCGACGGCGGCGGCGACGACGATGTCGGCAGTGCCTGGCCATAGAAGGGCCGGGCGCTGAAGGCATACCACGAAATTATATGGGAACAGAACCACGTTTTAATACCAGCAACAGTACTTACACTTAGAACATAGAACCGATGTGTTACAACCGCGCTCTTAGGACAATGTTCTTAGAACGTCCGCGCGCGGGCATACTTTCTCGACGCCCGCGCTGGTGGCAGGGGCGAGGGCGTGGAACACAATGGAACCCAGATCAGACCGAAACCCGTTCTGGTCATCCTATAGGCCAGCCCCGAAATGCACTTAGAACCAAAGAACGCTCTTAGTACAGCAGCGATGTTCTTAGAACGTGCAGCCGATATCTAAGAGCAATGCTAAGATGGCACCACCATGATTAGAGCATGTACGAGCGGCCGTACATTATAAATACGCCAGCGGTTTTCGCAAGGGCGAGGGCGGGGAACACGATGATCTGGGACCCCTCCAGGGCCCCAGATCCAGCCAGCATCGGCGTTCTCCCTCGAGGCGTAGGCCGCAACACTCCAAGCTCACTCGGGTCGATGCAAATTTCGGCCGGCGCCCATGTGCTCCCAGAGGTCAGATTCCTCACATTATTGATGATTTGATGATCATGATTGTGCTCATCAATAATATAAATGAAGGTTATAATCAGTTGTAGTTGCCATCCGTTTATAGCACTACATGTTTGCAGCCCCACGTCTGAATCACATATTGATAAATACAACGTATGAAGATAATCTGGCGAACCGCAATGACAACCGCAATGAATCCACCAAGGATCAAGCTGGTACCCACACTGAATGGCTCTTTCAGGACTCCACATGGCGTTGCAGGCTCACGCTCTGATCAACCCTCTTTCTCCCGGAACGTTTTCTTTGCATTTGAGCGCTTCCCTAACCACATCCAAACACAACCGCCCCCCCTGACACCACTTGTCGCCCAGATCCCGCTCCAAGGAACGCAGCAGGGCCTCGCGACGGTGGGTGGCCAACAGCCCAGGAAAACGTGACGCGCAGGGGAATTTCGTAACCTCGATCGTCTCTGATAGTACACGTCGTTCATGTCTGATCGCGCGCACTTCTAATCGTGCTCGTTTCTATGTGTTCCTGGCCCCCCAGTGGCCAGGAAGAGGCCCAGGATAGAGGAATTAGAAATGAAAGGATCTTGGCCCCCCCAAAAAACAAAGAACACTCGAAAAACTAGCAGTGACAAATGTGCACAACAGCACGGCACATGCCGGCCCAACCGGACAAACATAAGACGCAACGCGGACAACGGGCCAGCGGCAGAGGCCCAAATTAGACCGCGGCGAGTCCCACACCGCGGACCGGGCCTGACGAAGGGTCCAACCATCTCCCGAGCCGCGCCGCCTTCTCGGGGTCCTTGGCCAGCCTTCTGCTGACGCGAGCCGCTCAGCATCCTGTTCGTCGCTTCCACGTCGCGGGCGCCTTTTGGGGGCATGCTTGCGAGGGCTGGCTGCCTCGAGCTTGGCCCCCCGCCGGCCCCCGCCTGGTCCTCCGTGAGCGCTGGCCGCAAGCTCCGGTTGCCTGGCCAGCCATCTCCCGAGCCGCGCGCTTCCATCGGGAGCGGCCAAGGAGGGGAGCGTCCGAGAGGGGGGGGTGCAAATCATGACCGGCGGCACGTGCGCGGCCCAGCGGGGGGGCCAGGGACGTAATGAAATAAGAGGAGGCGCCATGAAATCTGAGGAAATATCATGTCCCCCGCCATGACATCCACCCCCCCTAGTCATCACCCCCGTCTTTGCCGCCCCCGATTCCATCCATATGTTGGACACGTGAATCTGGCCGTGGGGCGAGGGGATAGCGCGTGCATCCCACATCGCGCTCCTGTGCCCCTTGGCATTGCCCAGTCTGCGTCAGCCAAACCTCTTTCCCCCAGCTCATGATCGGGACAGTCTGAAGACAACATGCAGCAGGCGGTAAAGCCCCGAGGTTGAGCGAAAGGGCGAACCTGAGAAAAGGCCTCTCTGCGCGTCGTGGGTAAATCATGGTCTGAGGTACCCAGGATTTCGGCCCCACAGGGCTCCCCAGCCAGCGGCCCCGCGGCAAAAAATCAAAAGGCTTCTTCGACCTAGAGCAACTGCCAACCCTTTCTGACGCTTGCTGCGACGACACATTCGCGCGATCCGGGCCTTCAGCTTCGAGCACCTGCCAGCAATCCTCGCCGACTTCCCAGCAGCGAAATCAACGCTTAAGTTGACGGCGAACTCCTCTACACTGCCAGCTAAGGAAATAAGCTGGGCAGACACCTCAGTCGCCACGGCTTTGCTGGAGGCCACCATGCAGACCTTATCAACAGCAACGCTGCGCCCAAGCATCTCGGTGATCGCATGGTGCAGCGCTTGCGTCCCAGCTACTATGCTTTCAGTGAAGAGCTGCTTGGGCCAAGTGCAGGACAGCCCAGAGTCGTCCATATAAATGTCCAGGTCCATGCGGGGCGAAAGCAAAATGGCGCCAAACGCGTCGGCAGCAAAAACGCTGATAAGGGCGGTGGCCATGCTGCGGCCTGCCACCGCCCCTCTCTCAACAACGCGCGGTCCCGCACGGATGCCGCCCAAGGACAAGAACCGGCCACGACGAAAGGCGAATATGCAAAGGCGAACAATGGGCACAATAATCCCATGCTGGCGACACTTTCCGCCGATGATGCTAAGATCGATCGTTTCATAGCACTGAAACCTATTTTTCTTAAGAAACAAAACAGATGCATCTGACATCTTTCTAGGCCGTTCCGTGCTCGGCCTCGGCAATTTGCCTCCGCGCAAGATCCGCGGCTCCCCTTGTGCGCTCCAGCAGCCCAGTATCGACGAGGGTGCTCGTGCCCCCAGAGCAGAGCGAGGGGGCGACGGCACATTCCCCAGACGCTGCACCAAGCGCAGGACACTGCCATCGACCCGTAGCCACCAGACGGCTTGGAAACCAACGCTAAGAGGACGGCCGAGATCTGCTCGGGCAGCTGGCCGAACGCTTCCATAACTTCGAAAACCATAGCTGTGGTGTCCAATGAAGGATCACATAAGCACTGGGAATGGCGACAGGTGAAGCCATCAAAGCTGACCGCCGAACCCTTTTATGTATTTCTTGAGCACCTTCCTGATGGTTTCCGCTCACAAACGGGGCTAGGGGTCCACCCACGTCGGCCCCGAAGAACACAGCCCTACTGCCTTCGCCCCAAAAGGCAACGACTCCGAACTCTTCCACTGCCAAATGTGACAGGGGGCCCGACGCGACAGAACCGTCGGCAGCTAAGGCGGTGGTGGGACGTCAGGGGGCAGGGTCTCTAGTGGCTACGCGCGCCCTCTTAGCCCCTCGCGAATCCCCTCGCGGAGCCAAGTCTGCCAACTTTTGTGGGGCTCCTTGCTCGCCGCTTTTTGGGCGAGTTCGATGGCTGCACCCAGCGCGTCGCGCAGCGTTTGCCAAACAAAGCGGCGCGAGCAAAGCCAGCAGCGTCTTCAAGAGGCTTGCGATGTCCGTCCGACGCCATAACAGTTGCTGTTGGCGCACAAGGCCGATAAGCCAATGTATGAGCCTGATCTCCCTGGCTGAGGTTCGCAGCGCGAAGAGCGGCTGAGGCGCGGACTTGGGCGCTAAGCCGACAAGCTGCATGCAGATCAGGATCATGAATCGGGAAGTCCCTGACAAAGAGCGTCTTCCACGCCAGGTGGAGCCCCTTCGGAGCGCGCGCATGAGACAAGGGGGTCGGCTCCGAGTAGCGGAACGAGCTCCATCTCAGCCTTGCCAGCCCAAGCCGCATAGCAGGGACGGAGGAGAGCAGCTGCTCCCACCGCGTCGCCCCCCCTGACACACTGCGTGGCCTGCCCAGCCAAAGCACGAGGGCAGGACAAATCAGGGGGCTCGGGGGCAGGACCAAAAATCGGGGACGCGGGCGTGGGGGGGGGGTCCGAAAACTCAAACCCTGGAGCCGTGCGAGAGAAGGATGCAAGACCACCTGGACAGGCCCGTGGGGGCTCAACAAAGTATCGCGCAACACTTCGCACGACGTAACGGCTTTCCCCACCCCCCCCGAGAAAACAAAATGGCCCAACGCACTGGGGGGCCCTTCTCCAGAGTGGGCGCGCCCATCGGAATTGACGCGCACGCCGAGGAGATTCTCGACCAACGCACGCTGTCCGAGAACCTGAGGCGCCATGTTAAAGCCAGCACCAATACAGAAGGGAAGAGAGAAAAAAGGAACAACAGTCTCCAATCTTAGCCGACATATTCCTCTCCGGAATACCTTCCGACTGATGGGGATAAGCATCACAAGCAAGAAAACGCGTCCCTCGAGGGAGGTGACTGATACCTGAAACAGCACGTCCGGGGCTCATAAAAGGCTTATGAAATCCCGGAACAAGATGCACGCGCCCGAAGGTGGAGCCAGCCTCCGAGCCCAAAGCTCTGGACCAAAGTCACTTCCAACCCCTCCTATCAGCCCCAGCCGAGGCTTGGTCAACCTGTTAATTCGGTCCAGGCCTGCGCTCTTCGCACATGATGACATGGGCAAGAGTGTCGGCTAACAGCTTCTTCGTGGTCGCGCGAGTGCAGAACTCGAGCGAATCCAACTGAACCGCGGAGGGATCCGAGTGGGAAGTGGGCCGGACGTTGCTCGAGGCATGGTCCCTGGGGCCAGACATGTACTCGACGGGACAGCAAGGCTCCGAGCTGACACAGACAGGGCACACTTGACTCGGAGTCGCAAAACCGCCAAACATGGCCAGCACAGGCGGACTACTAACAGAAAGCTTCTGAACTCCAGCGACTTCCGAGGCAATCAATCCACGTGCCCTGCATATCGCGCGCCTAACCGCGCCGCGCAATGATGTTTTGCAACGCTTGAAGACAAGGCGGTGGCCGCCGCGGGGCGGGGCCCCGCGGGGCGGCCGAGATGCCCGATCTGAGGAATCTCTGGCAAGCTCCAGCTCGCGCCAGAAAGGAAAGCGCCGATGGAGCGGTCGCGTGGCTGCGCCTGCCTGGGGGGGGGGCCTAGCGGTGCTCGGAAAGCTGCCCCCCCCCCCCCCCCCAGGCCAGCGCGCCGCCCCCCTGGGCTGTCAGGGCCCCGCCCTCGCTGCCCCTCCAGCAACGGCTCGCCCCCCGCCCCTCGCACCGGCGGCGGCCCGCGGGCAGGCCCGCAGGCCCGCGGCGCTCGGGGGGCCCGCGGGCACCTCGACAGCCTCTGAAACGAAAGAAGAAAGCACATGCCAGGCTGACGAGATTCGAACTCCAAAGAAACATCCCCCCCGTGGAGGCCTCAATGCACTTGCAACGTTCGGCGCAACCAGCCCCCTGAAAGCGCGAAGAGGCAACGGCCGCTGGATCCAGAGAAAGATGGCTGCCCCCCTGAAGGTCAACTAGAGCAAGACTTGTCAGACGCTCCTGCAGGGGCTCCATTTTTGAGACATGATCTTGGCAGCTGGTGATCGCACAGAGGGACCTGGTGATGCTGGGGAGCCGCTGTCACTGGGATCGCCGTGGCCTTCCCCTGCAGATTCAGCGGGCTGGCCCTCCTCCCGCCCGCTGGCTTCCTCGCTCCCACCAGCAGCTGCGTCGGTGGCAGCTCCGCCCCCTGGCGCGCCAGACTCTTCAACTCCTCCGACACTGACCTTGCGTTTCTTGGTAAAGCCCACCGGCGCGATCACGGTGGTCGTTGAGCTCGCCCGTAAGCTTGGCGATCAGGGCTCGCTGCTGCACCATGTGTAAGTTCCATTTCTCGAACCGAGCACATGCCGCCGACAGCTTCTTCTCGACCTGCCGCATCTTGGAACGCGCCATTGACGAGGTGGCTCCTTGGCGGCAGGGGCAAGCTTGGACAGCTATCGATTGTGGGCCGCACGAGGCGCGCCCCCTGACTCCTCGAGCAGCACAGCCAGGCTCGCATGTTCGTCAGGAGAGAGTGAGGACTGTCGCGCTGCAGGGGGCGCTGTAGCACTGGCGCCTTCGCCGTCAGCGCCCGCGGAGAGGGCGCCTGTCCCAAGGGAAAAGGCCCGAGAGGAGCCTTGCGACCAGGCAGATGGCGACCCGGCGGGCTGCTCCGTGCAAGCGTCGGCCTCGAGCGCGCCGCAATGTTTGCGGGGCTAGAATTGTGCCTCATTGCGCCGACGCCCGCGCCAGCTGCAGATCCAGCGCGGACCGCGGGGGCCGCCCTTGCTTCCCGCTCCGCCTGACAGAAGCCCAAGCTTGAGCGGGGGCCAGGCTGAGCCGTCATAGCCGCCGCTATGCACCGCAGCGGGCCCAGATGACGACGGGTGCCACGGAGCCCTGGACACGCGCCCGCCGCCTCCCCCGCTGCCGCCAAGTTTTCCGTGTCTTCGCGGGCTTCCTGCTTGCCGTCGATCGTGCGCGCGTGTTCGGCAACTGCCATTTGTTTCACGCTGGGGCGCGCCTGCCAGCGTTGGCCAGGACCTCAAAGCGGTTGCCGCGAAGCGGAAGCGCAGCGCACTGGAAACAGCTGATTCGTAGACGGCCCCCAGCTCGGCGACCCCCTGGAAAACACATGCGACGTTTTGGCGGTGCTTCTCACAATCTGCGAACTAGACGCCCCACCTCCGAACGGTGGGCCTCCTGAAAGTATAGCCAATGTTGGAGGAATGAGAGATGACTGCCGTCAGCGGGGAGTCGTCGAAGCGACGACCAGACGGGGCTGTGAACTCGGCCTGGTTGCCTCTGACGGTCAGACTGGTAGACGCGGCGTCGTCGTCAATAACCTCGCGCGCGCGGCGTGCACGATGGCATTGCGTAGCGTGGTCCGGGAGGCCAGCACGCGTAGTGGACGTGGATCATCGAATGCAGCTCAAGAGCTCGATGATAAACTGTTGTAGTTCCAGGCAAGGACCAGGCCCTCCTAAATCCATCGGCATCGGGGCCAACCAAATTTACGATGGCGGGAAGGTGCGCGTTGAGATTGCCCCCCAATTACACGGTGTTTGACATGGCGAAGGTAATGCAAATGCTGATGAACTTTTCTTCGTCGTTGAAGGCTGTTCGAATTCCGTTTGGTGGGCGCCCTGGCTGCGTGCGGTTTGCATGCGTGTCGACCCTCCTGCCCATGTAGCTCTGGGTATTCCGGCCAATGTGGCACTTCCTGCAAACTGATTCCCACGGTCGGGTTCCAGTGCCGCCTGCGAATGTCACGCACAGCGCCTGGGAATTCAGCAAGCGAGACTTTTCCTATATTCCATTGCATGACTTTCAACCCGTCGATCTTCCCCATAAAGCGCCCCTTGGGCAGGATCCGTCAGGCGCGGCGAAGATCGCCCCACTCCGACTGGTGGATGCCCCTGTCGCTGTGGGTGGTCCTGACCCGACCAGACGCAGTCGATCTCGTATGAAACGCGAGATGCGTGTGCACGCTCAGCAAGCCCGTGGGACTTGGCGCATTGCATGTTTTGTGGGTCAGACTGGGCGGCAGCTGGACCACCGCGCTGGCCGTCCTGGAAGTGTTGGTGAAGTCGGCAGGCGCGGTACTGATGGCCCTGTCGACGGCCCCCTTGAGCTCCCATCATGTCTCGCACGTGGTGTATTTCATCATCATCTGGATGTTCCTGTTGATGGTGCAGGAGTCGAACATGACATTGGTGGCCTGTGTGTCGATGAACGGCTGGCAGGCTCCATCGCTGAGTTCGTTGACGTACTGCTCCACCTGGTTCGAGAATGGGGCGGCGTCCTCCTGGGCGCTCCAGTGCGCGATCAAAGCTTGGATTTCCATCCATTGCGGGATGAAGGTGTCGTTCCTAGTCTGGTCTCCTCCTCCAGTAACCGCGGTGCCGCCCCTCGCGGAGGCCCCCGAGCACTGGGGCGCTGCGCCCCCCCCCCCCCCCCAAGGCATTTGTTGATCTGTTGGTCGCGCCTGCTGGCCCCCCGCGCACTTGCCGCCGCCTTCTGTCAAACCTTGCGACCCCCTGATCATGCAGCGATCATGCGCGGCGCGCCCGTGCTCCCGATGATGCCGAAACCCATCGAGCATGAGCGCGAGCACGTGTGACCCGCGCGGCCTTCTGAGATGCGACTCTGCCACCTCACGCCCCCGCCTGGGCCATCCCGCGCCGTGCGATCGCCGGCGCCGCGACAAAAACACAGGACCAGTGCGGCCCTGGGGTCGCAGTCGCTGCTGTCCAGCCGAGATCCCCCCCCGGCACAAGGCGCCTGCCCCTGGGGGCAGAGGGAGGAAGGGAGGAGAGGGACAATAAAAGAACATCCCCCTCAGCTTTGGGGCAGCCCCGCGGCCAACCCACCCCGAACTAGCCGCCAAACAGAGAGAGCGCGAAGAGGTGCGACATACACCAAATGACTTCGAATGCCTTTGTAGCAAACGCAAGGTTCTAAATGGGGAGCCCGGCATGGGTCGGCAGCGAGGGGCTGGGACCTGACGTGCCTGTGCAGCGAGGGCAGTGCCCCTTTGAGCGGAAGAGGCTGTTGACTCGAGAGGGGCTTCACTTCAGCGCGCTACTACGAGGAGGAGGAGGGAGGAGGGGGGGGTCGAGGTGGATGAGCTGGCGCGCAAGGAGCACAGCGCGAAGGCGCGCAACACTTGGAGCTGAGGGCTGAACCTGGCCAAAGCCCGAAGAGCAAGCAAGGGGGGCGCGGGGCAGCTGTCCTACAAGCTCCACTCCGGTACTGTTTGTTTTGTAGCGTCGAAAGAATCATCTGCACGCGCTGTTTTTTCCGCGACAGACAGACATCCACGCGAAGTTAGCTCGCGCCCACGCCGTCCGCACCCCGAGCCAAGAGGAACACGACGTGAAACAGATCTGCACTCTCGGTCGAGAGGGGTGAGGGCCGATGCTGCACTACGCAGCACTGTACCGCCCATGCCGAAGCAGCGACCCAGGAACACTGTCTCATATGCTTGTGATGTGACGCTTGGGTCCTGCTGTTCTTGCTTGGTCGAGCGATGACAGGTGGAATCCGTTGTGTCCACAGTCAACGTTGTCGCTTTGTCGAACTACCTCAGCCACTTGTATCACTCTCTGTCTTCGAGTCTCGAAGTCGCAGAAGCCACAAACATTGCTGTTGGTGGGGCCTCGATGTGCATATGTCTGCGTTGCACTGCGCTGTTACGCATACGTTTCACAGGCAGTGCGTTTCCTTTGTTCGCTCATGTGTTGTGGACACACCTTGTTGATGTGCTCGGACGTCCACGGGTTGACTGAGGCGTATGCAAGGAGGGGCGGACAATCAGGGGCTCCTGTGCAGATAAGCTGTACAAGGAGTCAGAAGCTGTGTTTGCTCAGACCTGTGGTGAAAATTCTCGGTCGAACCATGTCCCGAACAATAACCATATCCTCCTTCTTCCCCTGCTTCTCCTCCTCCTCCTCCTCTCTCCTCCTCCTCCTTCCTGCTCCTGCTGCTCTTTTCCCCACCTCAAAACAAGCGGCCCGCGGCGCTTCCATAGCCATTCTACATGTTGGCTTCTGGATTACCTCGCCGTCGCGTCCCAGCATCTTGTCGCGGTGTGCTTGCAACTAAGTACTGCAATTGGCACCTTTGGCACGATACTCCAGTCGACCAAGAATGGTGGGACGAGCGAATCGTAATACGTGTGAGTCAGGCTGTTGACGCTGTTGTTCCTCAGTAGCTGGTGCTGGCTGGGCCGTGGTTCCTCCGTGTTCTCCGAAAGCGGCGTCCGTCCCAATTGAAAGCCATGGCGGGCTGTGCCCGGCAACCCCCGCACGCCTGGGCGTGCTTCAACGTTGGGGCTGCAGTAGGACAGTTTATATTGATGCACTTGGATTGGTTCTTCCTGCGCTTCGTGGGCGGTGTTCGTCCCAGGCTGGTGGAGGTCCAGGCGGGCTGCGCCCAACCAAACCCAGTTTGCTGGGGCAGACTTCAACTCTGGAGCTGCAGTTGGGAACGGACTCTTTTGTGTGGTCATCAACCAAATCAATTTGGTAGATGCACTCTGTGGTTCGCAATTGTATATCAAGCGCCCCTGTCGCTTGCGCTCGGTGCGGCATTTGTAGAGAGCACCAGGAACACTGGTCGTTGTGCAAGCGTCAGGATTTCAGATTCCCTGCGTGGCCTGTCGCGGGCGGCTGCTGCGAAACTACTTATATAGAAGACCTTTGATGAGTGGATTGTGGCTGGGCAGTAAGGCTCGGGTGGATCCTATTCCTCCTCCTCCTCCTCCTCCTCCTCCCTCCTCCTCCTCCTCCTCCTTCTCCTCCTCCTCCTCCTCCTCCTCCTCCTCCTCCTCCTCCTCCTCAACGACTCATCCAGCGTCTGGTTTCCAGCGGCGTCGCGAACTATTGCGCGTATACTCGGGTCGGCCGGCACCCTCTACGGTGCAGCCTCGTGCGCGATGATTGTGAAGCCTATGCGTAGAAGCTGCGTTTCCATATGTGCTTTGCCATTCATACAGGTTGCCAGTGTTTCTCGTCGCTCATTGTGCTGGGGCGATGTGTTTGCTTCCCTCCTGCCGTCTACGGAGCCAGCGTTCACAGATGGGCATGTTGTTTGCTCATTGGCTTGTGTTTCAATGTATTCGGCTAGGTCTGCCTGGAAATCCAATGATGTGTCGCCTTGAGCAGAAGAATCTGAAATAACGGCAAACGCCAAGAGCGCAAGTCGGGTCGTGAAGTGTTGCTACGTGTCGCGTGGCTGCTTGTTCTGAGCGGGAGGCACCGACTGCCACTAGCACTGCCATTGCTTCCTCCTCCTCCTCCTCCTCTTCCTCCTCCTCTTCCTCCTGCGCTACGCCGTCAAAAACAGCGATGCATCCCCCGACTTCGCCGGCCCGTTCTTCGTCTCCCGGCCCGTGCGGGCGTTGCGCGGGGCCAGTGCCCTCCACGCGGCCGAGGCCGCAGGGGGCGCCGCCGCAGAGGAACCTGCGCGGGGTGCACCGCCAGGCCCGGCCCACCCTTGTTTGCCTTCTTCGCTCGCTCTCTCTCTCTCTCTGTCTCCCTCCCTCTCTCTCTCTCTCTTCCTTTTTTTTTTTTTCTCTCTCTCTCTCTCTCTCTCTCTCCTCTATCCTTCTTCCTTCGCGCGCGAGCGGGGGAGGGATGATGCTGGCATTCTGCTGCGTAAGACCTGCACGCAGAGGGATGAGTTCTTGAGGGCCGGCGCCGGCGGCCAGCGCGGCAGCTCGAGGGAGCCTCGGGTGGGCCTCAAGGTCGCCGCGGCGGGAGGGCGAGGCTGCATGCTGGGGTTCGGTCGGGCGTGTCCCCCTACAGGCGGATTTTGGACGAAAAAGGAAAGATACCCCCAACATACTCCAAAAATGCTCAAAAAGAGTCACAAAAATGGTTCCCAGACTATTTTAAAACTATTTTTGGATATTCCCCCCTGTACAGGGACAGGCCCGACATAATGCTGGGGGGGGAGGCGCGGCACAGGAGATGGACAAGGGGGGGGGGGGCGGGGGGAGGGAGAAGGGCAGGGAAGGCTGACGAGCAGGGGCAGAGGCTGGGAGGCAGGAGCTCCTCCTCCTCTCCTCCTCCTCCTCCTCCTCCCTCCCTCCTCCTCCCTCCCTCCTCCCCTCCCTCCTCCTCCTCCCTCCCTCCTCCCTCCTCCCTCCTCCCTCCTCCCTCCTCCCTCCCTCCTCCCTCCCTCCTCCCTCCCTCCTCCTCCTCCTCCTCCTCCCTCCCTCCCTCGTCCCTCCCCCCTCCTCGAGAGAGGAGGAGGACTGACACACGGGGGCGGAGGGAGGCGGCGTCGGGGCTCTTCGGGCCAGCGAAGGCGGCCCCGCGGGGGGAAGTCTGGGGCACACGCCCCGGACAGAGGAGGGGGGGCGGCCAGGCCCTCCGCTGCGGAGGCACGCGGGCACAAACAGACACACACAGACACACAGACACGCAGGCAGGCAGGCAGGCAGGCAGGCAGGCAGGCAGGCAGGCAGGCAGGCAGGCAGGCAGGCAGGCAGACAGACAGACAGACAGACAGACAGACAGACAGACAGACACACACACACGCACTCACACACATTGTGTTCCCGTCGGCGGCGAGGCAGAGTTGGCTGCACCAACGATAGAGCTGAACACACGCGCACACACACCAGCACAAGCACAAGCACAGGCACAAGCACAAGCACGCACACCACAAACACCAGCACCAGCACCAACACCAGCACAAGCACAAGCACACACAATACACACATGCGCACAGACACACACAACACACAACACACCACACACCACAGACAACACACAACGCACAACGCACAAAGCACAAGGCACACCGCACGACACATACACACACCAACACTCACACATAACACGCACACAACGCACGAAGACACAAACACAAAGACACAGGGACACCGAGACACGGAGACACAGAGACTGAGAGACACAGATACAGAGAGACACAGACACACAGACACACAGACACACAGACACGCATACGCACCAACAAACACACATACACACTCTTTTAAGCCGGCGGCGCAGAGGAACCTCAGGCGCGGTCGACAGATGGAGGTGCCAACTGCGAACGACACGCAAACACACACACACGCAAACCTCCCCACAGCAGGCAGCCTGAGCTGTCGAATTGACAAGGCGTAAAAGTCAGAAGAACCGTTCCAGACCAAGAGTCCTCTCCCAACGGCCAGAATCAAGCGGACCGCCATCCTTAGGGTGAGTCCCGCTTCGCATCACAGGACCACGACTAACGGCGAATGGCGTCGGAGGGCACAGAAGATTGGAGGCCGAAAGATCGGCCCGAGAAGGGCCCAAGATCGCCCAAAAGAAGGCCCAAGGAGTGGAGGGCCCGAAGAAGGCCGAAGATCGCCCAAAGAAGGCCCGAAGAGAGGCCAAGAAGAAGAACACGAACCGAAGATCTTATTTTTCCGCCCCAAGAGGCCCCCCAAAGGCCCCAAGAACCCCCCAAGCGGCCCAACACAGGCCCACAATAAGCCCCAAGAGGCTCCCAAGACGCTTCAAAACTGCCTCCAAGAAATTCCACCAGGTGCCCAAACAGCTCCTAAAACGCCCATAGTAGTCGCCGAATGGTGTCCAAGAAGCCCACGACGCCTCAACCGTGGACTCCACGCCTCTTCTGGGGGTCGGCGGAGTGGCGCAAGGCTCTTGAATGAGGAGCCCAGGGTCTGGAAGCCGGTGGAACTCCAATCGTGCATCGGTCATGGTAATCACTGCCGCCCTCATCAAATGAGGAATCCCCCTGCAAGGTTTAGAAAGACAAAACATACCATTAACCTCACTAAACTCTTGGAAAACCGTGCGGGTTTCTTGGGTCCGCGCTGCCCCCCTCTCCCCCATCCCTGGCGCGCGGAAAGCGCCAGGTGCGGTGCCGGAGGCGCCGCCATGGGGGGCCCAGCGCCGACCCAAGAACGCCGCGCGGAGCTCGCAAAAGTCATGCCTCTGCAGCTCTTTCTTCTTCGATCCTGGGCACATGCCCCAACCGGTGCCCCCACCGCATCGCCGAGATCTGCGGACAGGAGCTGCCCCGCGGGACCATGTTGCCCCGCGGGACACATCCGTCCGTATGTCGATTGACAATGTTTGGCGGGGAAGGCAAATCTTACCGAAATCCAAAAGACAGTGGGTGTCGCGAGGACAAATGAAACCGTATTTGAAAAACAAAGTGGGGGGCTATGTTCCCGGAGTTCTCAAAAAGGCCCTCCAAGGGGACCCCGAACGACTGAGAGCTGCCCCTCCCTGGCCATCGCTCGGACGTCCAGTTCCCGTGTTTTTTTTCAGTTTCGTGCGTGGCTTATTCTCCAAATCATCAAGGATGCTCCTCGCTGGTCCTCGCCGAAGGAGAAATGCACACGTCCGAGCGCTGCCAAGCTCCAAGCTGCCCCATCCAGGAGAGGCGCCCCGCAGCTCCGCCGCCGGCCGGACGGCGCCGAGGCGGCGGCGGGCGGCAGAGAGAGCCAACAGCTGCTCCCCTTCGCGGCGGCGGGGGGCTCCTCGCCCGCCGGCCGCGGAGGAGGGGGGGGGGGGGGCGGAGGCAGGGTGCCGGTTGGCGGCGCGCAAAAGGGGGGTACGGGGAGGGGGGGAGGCTTCTTAGGAGCACCCCTGCTTCTTAGAAGGCCTGGGCTTGACGTCTACAGAGAAGGCCCGCGCCTTCTAAGAAGCAGGGGTGTTTCTAAGAAGCGCGTTGCCGAGCTACGTTTATAGAGAAGGCCCGCGCCCGAGCTGGGCCGCCGCGGCGGTGGCGGAGCGGCGGGCGCGGCTCGAGGCTCGCGGGTCGGGGTTCGAGGCCCGAAGGGCGGACGTGCGAAGCATGGGGGGGTCGAGGGATCGAGGCCCGAGGGTCGAGGGAAGGAGGATCGCTGCTCGCAGCATCCCAGGGGATCGGGGGGTGGAGGCCTCCAGGATCGAACGGATACTGTTGTACGTTCCAGATTCCGGCAAGCTTTTTGGCGGACCTTGTCTTGTGGCTTGGGCTGCCGTGCTGCAGGAAGCGCGCGACGAGGACCTGTCGGAGCCATGGCGTGCGCAGATTCTGAAAGGGAGGCTAGTACAAACCAGTCGCACGCTGGGATGGCGTGTGTGCAGTGTCGTGATGCGATCAACAGTCATGCTGGGCGCTTCGTGTTGTGGGTGCAAGCTGGGTCAGAGACTCCCGAACCGAGACCAGAGAGAGAGAGAGAGAGAGAGAAAAAAACAGAGAGAGAGAGAGAGAGAGAGAGAAAGAGAGAAAGAGAGAGAACCAACACAAACATACGTATATATATATATAGAGAGAGAGAGAGAGAGAGAGAGAGAGAGAGAGAGAGAGAGAGAGAGAGAGAGAGAGATCGATGCATACATATATATATATATATATATATAGAGAGAGAGAGAGAGAGAGAGAGAGAGAGAGAGAGAGAGAGAGAGAGAGAGAGAGAGAGAGAGAGAGAGACAGAGAGAGAGAGAGAGAGACTTAGCCCTCAGCCCCCCTGGGATCGCCAGACACTGTTTTTATCGTGTCTGGAGCAAGGCACATCATTCACAGCGGCAAATGATTAGCGCTCAGGCGCAACTCAGAGAGACCCCCTTCAGCAAAAACGCGCACGTGAACTTAGACCTTCTGAGAGCGACCAGCAAGACGAGCAGGAGCGAAAAGGGGAGGCGAGGCGAAGCAGGGAGAGGAGGGAGGGAAGACTTGAGCAGACACGTCGACGGCAGGCGTCGATGCGGCGAGCCCTCGGGGCACAGACACGTCACTTCAGCTTGTCAAAAGCGACCAGAGACTTAGCCCTCAGCCCCCCTGGGATCGCCAGACACTGTTTTTTTTTTATCGTATCTGGAGCAAGGCCCATCATTCACAGCGGCAAATGATTAGCGCTCAGGCGCAACTCGGAGAGACTCCCAGACCCGAACAGGAAAACGAATGGCCAGGAAGGCCGAAACAAAAACTCACGGTTTAAACCTGTTCCAGAGCGTCGAAACCATAAGAGATTCAGCAGCCTCTATCATTGACGTGGCAATAGCTTTTGAGAGCGCTGGTGGATAGGCGGCGGCAATGGCGGTCCAGTGCTTTCCACCTGGAGCCCTGCCTGCGAGCTCCTGATGCTGCAGGCCAGTTCTACTACAGATCTTGCCGCTGGCGTGACACCAGCGCTGCAGCCGCGAGAGACAACCTCCATTCCAGGAAACGATACGAGTGCACTTTTTCCAAGGCGTCCCGAATTGGCACTGATGAAAACGAGCGCTTGAGAAGTCAGAGCCACGAGTCAGACTGATCAGACGAGGAGCCAGCCACATCAACGATCTGTCTGGGCTCTCCAGGAAAGCTGGCACACGAACGCGTCTGCACACGTCTATGAGCCTGCAGGTGACGGAAAACGTGGCGTTACCCAAAGTCAGACGAGCACGTTGTGAGTCAGTGAGCACGTCAAGGCCCATGGGGGCATCTACGCTCCGCAGCGGTTGCCGGAGCGCCTGAGACCATGACGTACAGGGCGTGCCGGGGAAAACGCCGAGCACGAGGCCGGAGCTAATCCACCCCTTGATGAGACGCTCAACACACCGCACTAGTAAATTCCCATGAACACCGTACTGAATGTCAATGGAAACGACGCCGTAGCCAGCAGCTCGCAACTTCTTTGAAATCCCTGCCGAGCCTGCGAACAGCTCCAGAAAGACGCAGTGGCGCCGCCGCGTGGCCCTCTGCATGGCAACCTGGAGCTCCTGCCGCAGCCGGCGCAGGATGCCGGCGGGTGTGCGGCTCAGCGGCGGCGAGCGGCCGGCCTTGCGCTGCCTGCGCTGGCTGGCCGCTTCCGCGCCGCTCGGGCGGAGCTCAGAAGGGCGAAACCCGGCGGGCCAGCAGCAGTCGCCGTGGCCAGGCGTGCGATGTGCAGCTTTAGCGGGTCGGGCACCTGGTCGATGATCCCCGCGTGGATGAAGCCGTTGCCCACGAGCTCCCGGATGTTCTGTTCCACGAGGGCCCCGAACAAGTAGGTGCTGTCCGGGCCGAGGCCGATCTCGCGCAACAGCTTGGACTCCACGGCGTGCCTGGCCATCGACGAGGCTGCCTTCCAGCGTCCCCGAGGACGGACCTGCTCCACTGTCCTCCGATTGGACAGGAGGTCGTCCGACGCCCCGCCGTGCCTGAGGGAGTAGAGGTGAGGCCTGAGGCTGTCCAAGCCCAGCAGCGACACGGCCTGGACGAACACCTTGCGGAGATCCGCAGGGCTGAAAGCCCACGGCAGCTGCCCGGGCGGCGTCTCCTTCGAGAGCGCCTCGGGCAGCGGGTTGAGCCGCGCGTCCAGGTCCACGAGCACCGACTCCTCGAAGAGGCCCGTCTTGCCCGGCTGGGCCTCCGCCGCGTCGTGGAGCAGGAGGAGCCCCCGCGCCTGGTAGGCGGGCCCCGCCTTGGCGGAAGGAGCCACCAAGTGCTGCGCCTTCAGCTTGAAGCACTCGCACGGGCGGAGGTAGCACACGAAAAACACCATGATCCACAACGCCATCCGCGACTGGCCGAGGGCAAGCATGACGCCCGCGATCGCGAAGGTCGCCGATCGCGGCAGCGGGCAGCGTGTGAAGCTGGGCACCCGACGCTCCCAGGCCACCGCCGCGCGCCAGCTCTGAGAAAGCCCCGACTTGCAAGCGCGCCGCACCTCCGGCAGGAAGTGCGTCAGGGCCGCAAGCAGCTGGCTCCCCTCGGCCGCCGCCACGCCAGAGTGGAACTGGCTGTTGAGGAAGAACAGCACGGCCAAGTCCAGCTCGCGGAGGGTGGCCCAGGAGATCTGGTGGAGGATGCAGTGATCCGTGAACTTGCGGCACGCCGAGCGGTAGAGCTCCTCGGTCGATTCCTTGATCGCCAGCTGCTCCAACGAGGTGAGCCCGGTGACGGGCTTCCTGCCCTGCAGCAGGCTCCGCGCCAGTGTGGCGCGCGTCTGCGACTGCCGACTGCCGCCCAAGGCCCGGGGAGCTCGCCGTGCCATCAGCTGCCGGCCAGTCGGAACCGCCTGTCTCGGCAGCTGGAGAAGGCTCGGCCCAGGCGCGAAAAGGGCGCGCGCCCGAGAACCACCCTCTGAGCCCAAGTGGGTACGGGTCCGAGGGGTTGAGCTCTGAGGCGATCCACCGAACGTAGACCCGAGATCCCGAGGCCAGTCTGAGAGCTGCTAGCTTCTGAAGAGGCCCTGTGCTCTCCCCTTGGTGTCCACAAGGGCCAGGGGCAGGTTATCGACCAGAGCGACAATGCGTTGACCGTGAGCCTGCGAACTCCGGAGAACATGACGGACTGCACCAGAGGCTCCCCCTCGAGCTCCAAGATGTTGGGGCCCTCCGAGATCTGCACCGCGGCCGCGCCAGCCCAAGACGAAGCCTCAAGAACATCTCCAGGGATCTCGTCGAAGACGGCCACCGAAACGTTCAGGAAGGGGCCTCCAGGAGATGTGGATGATGAAGAGCTCGGCAGAGGAAGTGACGATGGGGTCGAGGTGACGCAGAGCTCTTTCACGGGCACGTGAACCACCCTCGACTCGATAGCGCCAACGCTCGGACTGACGCCCAAGCTCCGCAACTCGGTCGGGCGGGAGCCGCCGCCGCACAAGCCCGAGCCCGAACTCGGATGCGTCGGGCGCGACCACCAGCCCATGCCAGCCAGCGAGCACGTCGGCCTGTAGCAGAGGAAGAAGGCACCTCACGCGGCACAGCTCCTCACGCACCGAGCGCCACAGCGCTAGAGGCTGGCTGCCGGCCTCGGCGGCGAACGCGCACGACGCCTGCAGCAGGCGCAGAGCCTCACGCCTGAGCAGCGCCGACCCAGTGACATGGCCAAGCAGGACCTTCATGAGCAGCCCGCTGCACTTGCCAATGCGGAGGAGCCTCTCGATCGACAGCCGTAGACGCCACAAGCACTTGGGCCGGACTGCCAAGAACCGACCCTCCGAGAGGCTGAGGCCCAAGAACTCCGCGTCGTGGCTGGCCGGCACCCGGTCGTGAACAACGAGTCCCAGCCTCTCGAGCTGGAAGCGCACGCTGTCGCAGTGGCGGTCCGTGCTGCTGGCCTCCGCGCCCATCGCGAAGAAGTTGTCCACGTAGCCGGCGGCCACGGGGGGCTCTCCATGCCGCGCCTGCCGCCCGGGCTGACCGTCCTCGACGCGGCTGCTCGCCGGGAAGCCGCTGAGGCTGATGCCGCGCCGAAGGACGCCCTGGCACAGGTGGAGGGCCCACGAGAAGCCCATGGGCAGCACGCGCAGACACGGCCCGATCGGCTGCCCCGCGCCAGCTGCCAAGTCGGAGACCCCGCAGTTCAGCAACAGCCCCGCGTCCAGGCTCGGCAAGGGGAAACGCCCGACCATGTCAGGCGGAACCAGCATGTGATAGAAAGCCGCCTCCAAGTCCCCCGAGGCGATGAAGACCTTCTGATCCGCCTCCAGCGCGCCGGAAGCCGAAGGAGTAGGCAAGCGCGTCGAAGGGGCAGACACGAAGTCGCAGTTGATGGCCCGCGCGTCGAAGATGATCCGAAGGCGTTCGTCTTTGCGCTTGACGCAAAACAGTCCGAGGTCGCCGCCGTGCCCATGCTTCCAAGTCAGCATCCCACGGCGCCAGGCCTCTCAGAAAAAGGTGGCATATTCACGAACGTTGTGCTTCAGCACCGGGTCGACGCATGCGCCCCGAGTGCAGGCCTCCGCGCGGGGGCTCCGAGCAGCCTGAGACGGTCGTAGCATGTGCCCCTTCCAATCCCTAAACCACGAGGCGTCCGCTTCGCCGAGCAAGTCGGTCAACGGGATGGGCTTGCTGGAAGTGGAAGGCCAGGCGATCTTGTCGCCGTCGTAGGGAGCGACGGGCCCGCCACCACTGGTGTAGCCGGGCGCGCCTGGCAGGAGCGCACTAAGGGCTCCGTGTCCTGAAAGGAGGTCTGCAGGAGGTTGGCCGACACGTCGATAGCTGCGGCGAACGTGATCCAGGGCCAGTGGCTGACCTGCATTGAGGCTGACGCCGGAGCTGGAAACAAAACTGCCATGCAAGTCATTCAACGCGGCCACGCCCTCGGTTGCCCAACGATCAGCATGGGCAGCGTGAAGACGGCGGCGGGCAACGCAGCGGCTGACAGGGACCTTGTCAAAGTTGTCGGTCTCAAGCTCCAAGGCGGGCAGCGGGAAGAGGTCGCGCTGGCGGACCTCCTCCATGGCCTGAGAGGAGCGGAGAGCGCCGTGGGCTGGTGGAGCGGCGGGGGCGCCCAAGATCCCCGCCGCGGGGCGATCGCGCATCGCCGCCCTGCCCTCGCTGTCCCTCCTTTCCAGGCTTCTTGGCGGAGGGCTTCGGGAGGGCTCGTTCCTCGCGCGCCTTGCGGCGCTCCTTGGCAAGCGCGGCCTCGCGGGCCAGTTCTGCGGCCACGAAGGACTGCAGCAGCGGGCAAACGCAGAGGTTCCCCCGGGAGTGCTGGCTCCCGAGGAAGAGGTGCCGGTCATACCCCTCGTCATCGTTCTCGTCGTTCAGGCGGTGCCGGCGCCTCTCCTCCCGCACCTGGAGAGACCGGCTGACGGCCTCGATGGAGGCCAGCGACGCAACGTTGAGCTGGTCGTAGCAGACGCCCTCCTGCAGGATGCGGCAGCACTCCTCATGTTCCACGACCCCGACGTCCGAGTCGGTGAGGCGGAAGGTCGTCTTGAACATCTGATGCCGCCCGAGAGGCGCGCCCCCGTTCTCGCAGATGAATCTGCAGACCCAGAGGCGCGTCCTAGGCCCAGAGAGCCT
>CAUYUJ010007658.1:0-37500 GCA_963575745.1 Prorocentrum cordatum
CCTGAAAGGGCGGTGCCGCTGACAAAGGCGAGCGCGTGACGAGGAAGCTGGGGCGAGGGGGGGAAGAGGGGGAGAGGATGGGGGGAGGATGGGGCAGGGGGAAAGGAGCTGGGGAATGGAGGAGAGAGGATGAAGGAAAGACGAGTGGGCGGGCGAAGGCGGAGAGTTACTCGCGCCTCCTTCTCATCACACCGATCCTCTCCCGCCCTCCCTCCTTGACCTCTGCCGCGCTCCTAGTTTAGTCCTACCTCATTGTTTCCCTCATCCGCCCCGTCCTCCTCCATGCACAGCGCTCAGACGACAAGCAGAAACTGACGAAGCACCGCCCTGTCCTCATCCTGCCACATCCTCCTCCTCCTCCTCCTCCTCCTCCTCCTCCTCCTCCTCCTCCTCCTCCTCGGTCCTCCCCTGTTTCATCCTCGTCCTCTTTCTCATCCTCGTTCATTATTCCTTCTCGTCCTCCTCCCCCTCCTCCTCCTCTTCCTCCTCCTCCTACACCTCCTCCTCTTCCTCCTCCTCCTCCAACCCCTCCTCCTCCTCCTCCTCCTCCTTCTCCTCCTCCCCCTCCTCCTTCCCCTCTCAATCCACCTCTCTCGCCACAACTCTCTCTCTCTCTCTCTCTCCTCATATATATATGTATATATATATATATATCGTTCTCTCTCCCCTCTACCCCCTCTCTCTCTCCTCATATGTATCCCCCTCCTCCTCCTGCTCCTACTCCTACTCCTACTCCTACTGCTAAACCTCCTCATCCTCCTTTGCTCTCTCCTCCTCTTCCTCCTCCTCCTCCTCCTCAGACCTCTGTTCCTCCTCCTCCCCCTCCGTTTCCTCCTCATCCATCCTCCTCACTTTCCTCCTGCTCTCCTTATCCTCTCTCCTTCCCCCCCCCCCTCCTCC
The DNA here is from genome assembly GCA_963575745.1 of Prorocentrum cordatum. NCBI lineage: Eukaryota > Dinophyceae > Prorocentrales > Prorocentraceae > Prorocentrum > Prorocentrum cordatum. The sequence continues at coordinate 901 of CAUYUJ010007658.1, forward strand.
CCCCGTGCCCGGAAGAAGCGGCGCCTTCTCCTCCTCCTTCTTGAGGCCGTCGTCCTACCGCGGACGGGGCGGCAGTGGCGGCCGGGACCGGGGGCGCTTCGCGTCGCTGCGCTCCTGCTCCTGCTCCTGCTCCTACTCATATTCCTATTCCTTCTGCTCGACCTCCTCCTCCTCCTCCTCCTCCTCCTCCTCCTCCTCCTGCTCCTCCTCCTCCTCCTCCTCCTCCTCCTCCTCCAACTCCTCCATGGCTCCTCCTCCTCCTCCTCCTCCTCCTCCTCCTTCCTCCTCCCTCACTCCTCCTCCTCCCTCCTCCCTCCTCCTCCCTTCCTCCTCTCCTCCTCCTCCCCCGCCTTCCTCCTCCTCCTCCTCCTCCCTCCTCCTCCTCCTCCCCTCCTCCTCCTCCTCCTCCTCCTCCTCCTCCTCCTCCTCCTCCTCCTCCTCCTCCTCCTCCTCCTCCTCCTCCTCCTCCTCCTGCTCCTCCTCTTCCTCCTCCTCCCTCCTGCCTGGATCTCGTGCCCCCACGAGGGCGCGCGCGAGGCCAGCCTGGACTCCTAGAGACCTCCAGTCTCCCCCAAGCACCCTTGGGAGGAGAGATGTATGGAAGGGGGGGGAAGATGAGGAGGGGGAAGGAGGTGCAAGGAAGACGATGAGGAAAAGGAGGAAGAGAGGAAGATGGGAGTAGGAGCGAGGAGGGAGGCAGAGAGGGAGAAGGGAGCGCTTCAACCACGAGGACTCTCTGCCCCGCTGAGCAGCAGCCTGGCCACTCCCCGCAATCCCGCCCCAAGCCCCAGGCCTGCCAGGGCCAGTGGGCCACAGGCGCCCACGCGTCTGACTCGCGTGCTCGCCTCTGTAATGTATCCGTGCTTGCTTCTGTGTCCGCCCAGCTGCAGGCACAAACCTCCAAGCACGCCCCGCGGAGAAAAAGTGTACGCCAACGGTCGAACCGAAACAGATGTTGATAGAGATTCCTTCTCGCTGGAGTGTCATCCCTCTGCCTCCCCCATCGCTCCTCCCTCCGAGGTCCTCCATCATCCTGCTCATGTAAGTCCTCCTCCTCCTCTCCAACGTACGGCCAGACTGCTCCGCCTACCTCGTCCTCCCTCCTCCCCCTCCCTCCTGCCTCTCGTCCCTCCAACTCGTCCTCCTCCTCCTCCTCCTCCTCCTCCTCCTCCTCCTCCTAACCCCCTCCTCCACATCATCATCCATCACCACCATCAACATCACCATCACCATCATCATCACAAACACCATCACCATCACCATCACCATCGTCATCATCATCATCATCATCATCATCATCAGCATCATCATCATCATCATCATCATCATCATCATCATCATCATCATCATCATCATCATCATCATCATCATCATCATCATCATCATCATCATCATCATACTCGTCAGCATCAGCATCAACATCAGCATCATCATCACCATGATCGTCATCAGCATCAGCAGCACCATCATCATCAGCATCAGCAGCATCATCATCATCATCAGCAGCAGCAGCAGCATCAGCATCAGCATCAGCATCAGCATCATCATCACCATCAGCAGCATCATCATCAGCATCATCATCATCATCATCATCATCATCATCATCATCATCATCATCATCATCGTCAGCATCAGCATCGTCATCATCATCATCAGCAACATCCTAATATAGTGATCAAGATCAGCGACGAGCTGGAGGGGTACCAAGGATTGCTCGATTCACTTCGCACGCAGTGAGCCGAGGGCAAGAAGAAGATGCAGGCGATCGGCTCCCCCGCCGCCAGCCTGGCGTTGGCGGCCCTGGAGGGCCTGATGATGTGCGACATCGGCGGCGCGGCGAAGAACGAGATCAGAACGTACCTGCTGAAGTGCTCCCCCGAAGAGGCGGAGGCGGAGCCCGACATCGACAAGGCCGACCTGGAGAGCGCCGTGAGTTTCATACGCTTGGGGAGCTGCTACGATTCGCTAAAGATGAAGGTCATAGTCGGCGCCCCCAACTGGACGGGGCGGCTACTCATTCAGAAGGCGTTGCGGGCCGATGACGTAGCGATTCGCCACAGAGGAGTGGCACCAGCGGGCTGGCTCGAGGACGAGGTGGCCACTGGCTCGAGACGATCAGCGAGGGCTTTTGACACCGATACGGTTCGTGAGTGGAGGTATTCTGCCAGCCGCGCGTGCCGCCCCTGCCCGCACGCCCCCCCCCCCCCAGCTTGGAGCGAGGCGAGCATCTGCCAGAGCAGATTGCCAACCCCGAGTCTGCCTATGACGATCACGAGGCCGAAGAACGCGTGGCAGCTGAGTGTTAGGACTAGTTGCTACCCGCATGCCGCCAGGCCTCGCTGTGCAAGCACCCTGCAGGCAGCATGCGCCGAGCAGCGTTCGAGTCACAGCTCTCTGAGACGAGCCTCAACATTTGTAAGTTGGCATGCACAAGTAGCTCCTTTCTCCTTGGCGCTGAGGCCGTTGGGAAACAACAGCATCGTCATCATCAGCAGCATCGTAATCAGCATCATCATAAGCTGCATCATCATCAGCATCAGCATAATCATCCTCATCCTCATCCTCATCCTCATCATCATCATCATCATCATCATCATCATCATCATCGTCGTCATCATCATCAGCATCATCATCATCATCGTCATCAGCATCATCATGGTCATCACTACTATCAGCATCATCATCGTCATCATCAGCATAATCATCGGCAGCATCGTCATCACCATCATCAGCAGCATCATAATCACCAGCAGGATCAGCATCATCAGCAGTATCATAATCAGCAGCAGCATCCCACCATCATCATATTCTTCATCATCGTCATCATCATCGCTACCAGTACCAGCATCAGCATCATCATCAGCATCATCATGGCCATCAGCATCACCATCATCATCATCGTCATCATCATCGGTATCACAATCAGCATCTTCATCACCATCAGCAGCATCATCGGCATTCTCATCAGTATCACCAATATCATTATCGTCATCATCATCATCATCATCATCATCATCATCATCATCATCATCATCGTCGTCGTCGTCGTCGTCATCGTCAGCATCAGCATCGTCATCCTCATCACCGTCATCATCAGCCTCATTATCATCATCGGCATCATCAACATCATGATCAATGCCTTCCGTCCTCCCAACCTCCCTCCTGCTCTCCCTCCCATCCTCCTCCCCCTCATCATACTGCTCCACAGGGCCGTTGGGAAAAAATCAGCATCCTCATCATCAGCAGCTGCATAATCAGCATCATCATCATCATCAGCATCAGCATCATCAGCATCATCATCATGATCATCATCATGATCATCATCATCATCATCATCATCATCATCATCATCATCATCATCATCACCATCACCAACATCCTCATCGTCAGCATCGGCATCACCATCAGCAGCATCATCAGAATCACAGTCAGCATCAGCAGCATCAGCATCATCAGCAGCATCAGCCTCATCATCACATCATCATGGTCATCATCATCATCATCATCATCATCATCAGCATCAGCATCGTCATCATCATCACCACTATATGTATCATCATCAGCATTATCATCGCCAGGATCAGCATCATCACCGTCATCGCCATCATCAGTATCGTCATCATCGTTATCACAATCAGCATCTTCTTCATCATCATCATCATCATTATCAGCATCAGCATCATCAGTATCATCAGTATAAGAAGTATAATCCTCGTCATCCTCACCATCGTCGTCATCATCAGCATCAGCATCGTCATCATCATCATTACCGTCATCATCAGCATCTGTATCATCATAATCGTCATGATCATCCTCATCAACATCATGATCAACATCGTCCTTGCTCCCGACATCCCTCCTCCTCCCTCTCCCGTCCTCCTCCCCCTCGTCATATTGTTCCACATCCTCGGCATCATAATCCAGATCGTGATCATGAGTGTCATCCTCCTCCTTATCCTCCTCCTCCTCCTCCTCCTCCTCCCCCCACATCCCTCTCCTCATCATCATGATCATCAGCATCATCATCATCATCATCATCATCATCATCATCATCATCATCATCATCATCATCATCAGCATCACCATCATCATCGTCGTCAATATCGACATTGTCGTTATCGTCGACATCATCATCATCATCCTCATCATCATCATCAGCAGCAGCATCATCATCATCGTCATCAGCATCATCCTCACCATCATCATCACGTATCATCACCATCATCATCGCCAATCATCACCATAAACATCATCATGACCCCCATCATCATCATCATCATCATCATCATCATCATCATCAGCATCATCATCATCATCATCATCATCAGCATCATCATCATCATCATCATCATCATCGTCGACGTCATCATCAGCATCAGCAGCATCACCATCATCATCAGCAGCATCAGCATCAGCACCATCGACAGGAGCAACAGCATAATTATTATCATAATCAGCATCATCAGCATCATCAAAAAACATGATCGCGATCGACAGCAACAACATCAGAGTTACGTAACATCACCATCGTCATCAACATCGTCATCCGCATCATCAGCAGCAGCATCATCGTCAGCGGTATCATCAGCATGATCATCGCCATAGTCATAATCAGCAGCAGCAGCAGCAACACCATCGCCAGCAGCACCACCAGATTCAGCATCATCAGCATCATCAGTATCATCAGCATCATCATCACCATCATGATTGCCAACATCATCAACATCATCATCCCTCCTGGCTGGTCCTGCTTACACGCCCTCCTGTCCATCTCTTCCCCCCACCCACGCGGTTGCCGGCTGCCAGGGACTATGGTACTACCTTCATCCCCCCCCAGCCTCTCCCTCCCTCGCCCGTCACCCGCCCCCCCTCCCTCTCCCCTCCTCCTTCTACTGCCCCTGCTTCCTCCTCCTCCTCCTCCTCCTCCTCCTCCTCCTCCTCCTCCTCCTCTCCCGTCTGCTTCTCCATCCTCCGTCCTCGCCTCCATCATCTTCTTCGTTTTCCTCACCATCCTCGTCGTCAACCTCCTCCTCCTCCTCCTCCTCCTCCTCCTCCTCCTCCTCCTCCTCCTCCTCCTCCTCCTCTCCTCCTCCTCCTCCTTCTCTTCCTCCTCCTCCTCATCCTCCTCCTCCTCCTCCTCCTCGGCTTTACCGCTAGTATCGACGGCAGGCACCTGCAGAAGGTTTGCCCGCCCCAGAGGTCCAAGAAAGGTCAGCAGAACCTTGTGCGCATCTCTCAAGGTCGCCACCCGTGCCCACAGGGGGCCCCCGAGGCGACCAGGCGAGTTTTGTAACTGGTTTTTCGCCTGCCCTGGCGGCGCAGAGGCTCGTGCTCCTAGTGCGCGTCTTGAGTTCCATATCTCGAGGTGCGGAGGCTCGTGTTCCTCCTGCGCCTCGGCCCTGTGCGGAGGCTCGTGTTCCTCCTGCACAGGGCGTGCTGCCCTGGACGTGCGGAGGCTCGTGTTCCTTCAGCACTCCAGGGGCCTTGTGGTACAGGGACGAGGTCCCCATGGGTCACTCCTGGTCACTCCTCCCCATCCGTCCTCCTCCTCCCCGTTGCTCCTCCTCCCTCCCCGCGCGGCTGCCGCCCCCGCCCGTGCTGCCCGTGCCCGCCCAGGAGCCCCGTGGGGGCTGCCCCCCTGGCAGCCTCGTCCTTGCACCGCTTGACGCCCAGCGCCTGCAACGGGGGCGCGCGCGCGTGCCAGCGCCCCGCCCGGCGCTCGGATGGGGGGGAGGGGGCGGCAGGAGGAGGGTTGGGGTCGGAATCGGACTCGTGGAGCTCGGGCGTCTACTCGAGGGCTCTTGCTTGCGGCCCATCGAGACCGCGCCAGCCTGAAACTCTGAGCGGCGAAGCTCTCTGGGCCGCCTGCCCTGCGGGCGGTCTGCTGCTCTCGGACAGGGCCGCACTGCCCTCTTAGGGGCAACCCCCATCTCTCGGGAGCGGCCAAGAGGGGGGTGTCCAAGAGGGGGGGGGGGGTGCAGCTCATGACCGGCGGCATGTGCGCGGCCCAGCGGGGGGGCCAGGGACGTAATGAACTAAGAAGAGGCGCCATGAAATCTGGGGAAATATCATGGCCCCCGCCATGATATCCACCCCCGCCTGGTCATCACCCCCCTCTTTTCCGCCCCCGAAGCCCTGGCACGCAGCCACGAGGGCGCCCCCGGGGCACCGACGGATTGCGCTCAGCCTCAGGCTCCCCGCGAGGGACGAGGGCGCGAAGCAACGAAGGACGAGACGGAGGCGGCGGCGACGGGGCTCCCCCTGCACGGGCCCCTGTGTGGGCTGCTTTCGGCGGGGGGGTCTGCCCCGCTGGAGGGCAACAGCTCGAAGATCCTGCGCCGTGCCAGAGCACCGCTCTTGGCACTCCAACGCCACGAGTCAGCCTCACTGCTGCGCCCCGACGATCCTGAGCCGTGCCGGAGCACCATCTCTGGAACCCGAACGCCGTGCATCAACGAAACGGCTGCGCCCAAACGTCATCTCTGGGACGTGAACCATGAGAACCCTCAAAATCCTCACAAGCTTCTAAAACGAATGTGCGCGGTAATAAAGCGAGAACAAAATTTTGAGAAAGAAAGGCCATTCATCCGTTGATTTCTTACAGATGTTTTAAACGGATGCGCGCAGAACTAAGGCGAGAACCACATTTTGAAAAGCCTGCCCTCAATCCGTGAAACTCCTGCAGTTTGCTCAAACGAATAAGCGTGGCGCTATGGCGAGAGTCACATGTTGAACTAGACCTGTCCTCAACCAGTGAATCTCTTGCAGATGTTTAAAGCGAATGTGCGAGGCGCTACGGTGAGAGCCACATCTTGGGTACCACCCGCCCTCCATCTGTGAAACGGCTCCAATCTCTTTAGAGCGGATGTGCGCGCCACAGGAGGGGGCGGAGAAGGAGGAGGAGGCGGAGGAGGGGAGGGGACAGGAGGAGAGGGGCGGGGCGGGAGGAGGATACTTGAAGTGACATGGCTTAGGGGCGCCTGAACCCCACTGGCGGAGCCAGAAGTCTGGCATCAGAGGTCTGGCATACCACCTTGGTGTGCCAGCCGCGAACAGGACACGTCATGCTTCGAGTGCGACCTGTTCAGCTTGAACCTCGTGCCTTGTGGGGCCTGCGAGGAGGAGGGGGGAAAAGAAGGGAGGATGGGCTAGGAGAGAGGCGAGGTGATTGGAGGGGAGAAGGAAGAGGAAGAGGGGCCGGAAGGAGGAGGAGGACGAGGAGGACGACGACGACGACGACGACGACGACGACGACGAAGGGGGAGGACAGGAAAAACAAAGGCGAGGAGGAAGAGAGGACGAGGAGGAGAGGACGACAAGAGGGGGAAAAGGGGGCAAGGAGGAGCCAGACGTGGTGGAGGAGGCTGTCGAAGGAAGAGGACGTGAGGGGGAGAGGAGGACGAGGAGGACGACGACGAGGGGGGAGAGGAGGAGGCATACCTTTATCTTGCCAAAGGCTGCTCCTCCTCTCCCCCGTCGGTCTTCTGTCTTCCCTCCTCCCCTCCAGTCCTCTGTCCCCCCTTCTCCTCTGGCGTGGCCTGGGGGTCGACGCCGAGCAACATCAGGGAGTGGCTCTCCTTGTAGCGCACCTCCAGGGTCCTGCTCAGGCATTGGGAGGACAACGACGGCTACGACGACAACGGCGACGACGAGGACGAGACTGACGGCGAAGACGAGGGATGTAGAAGATGTGAAGGAGGGACGCTGGCGGCGGGAGTGAAAAGAGAGAGAGGCATGGGGGAGGGAGGCTGGAGGAGTGGAAGGGCGAGACGTGCAATTTTCGTTGTGCTGGAGGCCAGCGCGGCCGCGTGGGCATGCCTCGGGAGCGGCCAAGAGGGGGGTGTCCAAGAGGGGGGGGTGCAAATCATGACCGGCGGCATGTGCGCGGCCCAGCGGGGGGGGCCAGGGACGTAATGAAATAAGAAGAGGCGCCATGAAATCTGGGGAAACATCATGGCCCCCGCCATGATATCCACCCTCCCAAAGTCATCACCCCCTCTTTTCCGCCCCCGACGCGTGCATGCCACTGTGCCACACCACATCGCCGGGGCGAGCACGCGTGAGGCCTCCCGCTGCGGCATCGAGCTCGGGCACGGCCGCCTCGTGGAGGACTCCCCCCCGGGAACGGAGGCGGGGGCGAGGCATGCAGCCTGCCCCATTCCTGCCCTCCTCCTCCTCCTCCTCCTCCTCCTCCTCCTCCTCCTCCTCCTCCTCCTCCTCCTCCTCCTCCTCCTCCTCCCTCTCCAGACGCTTGGGCTCAAGCTCGCTCCGCAGGCGCCCCCTGGGTTTCGCCGCAGCGTGCCCGATGCCGGCGGCGGTGGGAGCCCGCGCCGCGGCGCTCGAGGTGGCGCGCGGCGCCCTCCTCGCGGCGCGCTCGGCGACGCGGCTCACAGCGGGCCGCACGGAGTTGCGCGAGCCCCTCCGCGAGAGCAGGGCGGCCGGGGGCATGCTGCGGGCGGCGGCGGCCATGCTGGCCAGAGCCTCCTCCTCCTTCCCCCCTCCTCCTCCTCCTCCTCCTCCTCCTCCTCCTCCTCCTCCCTCCTCCTCCTCCTCCTCCTCCTCCTGCTCCTGGCTCCTCCTTCCTTCCCCCCTCCTCCTCCTCCTCCTCCTCCTCCTCCTCCTCCTCTCCTCCTCCTCTCCTCCTCCTCCTCCTCCTCCTCCTCCTCCTCTCCTCTCCTCCTCCTCCTTCCGCCTCCCCCTCCCTCCCTCCCCCTCCCCCTCCCCCTCCCCCTCCTCCTCCTCCTCCTCCTCCTCCTCCTCCTCCCCTCCTCCTCCTCCTCCTCTCCTCCTCCTCCTCCTCCTCCTCCTCCTCCTCCCTCCTCCTCCTCCTCCTCCTCCTCCTCCTCCTCCTCCTCCTCCCCCCTCCCCCTCCACCCTGGACCCAAAAATGCTGCCGTCTCTTGGGGCGCGCAGCCTTTCCTTCCGCCAGCATCCGCCGGCCCTGCGCAGTCTTCCCCGCCAGCGGAGCCGTCCCCGCGTTGCTTCCGCCGCCTCCTGCCGCGCTCCTGCCGCCTTTACGCCGAGGAATGACCACGAAAAAACATACAGTCGGGGCGTTGACCTAAGGAACCCTAAATAAGGAGCGAGGCCCCTTTTGTCCATCAGTTAACCTTCGATATCCTTTCGAAAGCATAAGGAAAGCCTGAGACAAGCTGTGAAACACCTAAGGAACGCGGAGCCCCTCCCCAACGAAAAGGGTTCCTTCTTCAGGGCCCCGACTGTAGTCCCAATCCCCAAAATCGCGGATTTACCGAGGACTCGAACGTCGGCCAAAGATTTCGGGGCATGGTCTGCGCTCCCTGGCAAAACCCTGCCCCGAGATCTCCATCCCCGAAGCCTCGAGGACCCTGCGCCTCGTTTTGGCCCTCGCGTTTTCAGGACTGGGCGCCTGTTTGGAGCTGGCGACGGAAGAGATGCCAGCTCCGGCAATCCTCGAAGGCGAGGCCTTTTTTTTCTGGAACGTCCCATGCGGAGAAAGAGGGCAGCCCACGACGCCGTGCTGAGGGTCGACTACGGGCCTCGCGCAGGCGCAGCGCTGTCGCCTCGGGGGGGGGGGTACAGCGGCGAGGTTGCAGCTTGCTCCCGTGCCCTGCAATACATGACCTCGCAGTAGCCTGCCTGCAAATTTCATTCGGGGATGGACAGAACCCCCTTTAGTAAAACGTGGTTTAGTGAAAACGACCTGAGGCCCAAACTTGGCGGGCGCAAGCCTGGAAAATAACGGCCACGGCGCCCTCTCGAGAACCGAAAACGGACGATTCACTAATCGACGTGTCACTGTTGGGGGTTCTGTCCACCCCCGATTCATATCTCAGAGGGGTGTGTCTCATTGCATGTTTTTCCGTCGCCGTCTCCGCTCGTGGGGCGCGTGCGGCCTCCGCGCGCGATCGGACCTGACCTGACCTGACGCGTGCCCTGCATCGGCGGGCGCAGCATGCAAAAAGCAGTGTCCGAGGGGCGAGCGGCTTCGCCTCACAGGTGCACAGCGGCGAATTCGCTTGGAGGTGCAGGGATGCAGCAAGGGCACGGCCTTCTACAGCCTTCTCGGACGATGACAGTACAGCAAGCGAGCCTGGGCAACATCAACCATCAAGTGATGAATATTCCCCGCGGCAAGCACTGGGCATGATTATTTGGTGGTAACTCATGGAAGCCTCCCATACCATCTAGTCGGCTCTTGCGAATCGACGCTAATCGACGCTAAATCGACGCTGATCGACGCTGGCTGACGCTACATCGGCGCTATCTCCTCGACTCCCAGACGCTAATCGACGCTGACCGACGCTAAAGACGGATAACAGGGTACGCCAGGCGCCCATGACTTGTTACCGAAAGATTACTAGACGCACGCGTATCACGATACGCAAGCCAGGAGTTGCCGCATTGCGGTATGCCGCAGGCTGTGCCAGGTGGGGCGTCTTGGTCAGCATGGGTATACGTTTGTTACCGAAAGATTACTAGACGCACGCGTATCGCGATACGCAAGCCAGGAGTTGCCGCATGGCGGTATGCCGCAGGCAATGTGCCAGGTGGGGCGTCTAGGTCAGCAAGGGTATACTCCAGTTTTCGTAATAAAAGGGAGGGGGTCTGGACCCTCCAAGACAAGCCATTTCAGACCTCCCCCGTGGGAGAACCCTCCAAAGCATCGTCTCCAGACCCCCCAGGCCCTCCAAGATAGCCTGGAAGAGACCCCCCCCGAAATGAGACCCCCCTCCCTTTATTACGAAATCTGGAGTACGGGGCTGACGGCCGAGAGCGGCAACCCAGATGCAGCCAGGGAGGAGTAAGGTTCGGGGAAGCAGAAGGGAGAGAAGGTGGAGCAGCGAAAAGACCACTCCAGATTTCGTAATAAAAGGGAGGGGGTCTGGACCCTCCAAGACAAGCCATTTCAGACCCCCCCCCCGTGGGAGAGCCCTCCAAAACATCGTCCCCAGACCCCCCCAGGCCCTCCAAGATAGATTGGAAAAGACCCCCCCCCGAAATGAGACCCCCCTCCCTTTATTACGAAATCTGGAGTAAACAACGACCCCCAAAAAACGTGTGACGAAGGAAGACGGAAGATTCCTTCCATCGGGTTCGATCTGTGAGGCATCACTCCCTCTCCGAAGTCTAGCGAGATATTCCTCCAACAATGGCTTCATATTCTCCAGATGTGGGTTCCCACTGGCTTGGCAGATACAAGAGCGTCACGCAACCATGGTTGTGGCACGCTAGTCGCTAGTGCCAAGAGCCGTTCGTGGACGCCCCAAGAGTGTGACTGTGAGCGAGCCTTCCATCCACCCTCATCCATTGGAGAATCAAGATCATGCAATTGCGCAAGTCCCAATGGCACGGGGCGTGAAAATAACGAATATGGTCATGGCCGTCGGTCGTCGGTGCCAATCCACCGCATCGCACGCATGTATGGGCTGACCCAATATGACGGATTACGGGAACCCTGAACCCAAAAACGTTTTCATATCTTGGGGGCGCATCTTTTACTTCCGCCGCCTTCCGCCGCCTTTCTGCCGCCCTTCCGCCGGCTTCCACCGGCGGAGGCGGCCTGGTCTTACTTCCGCCGACCTTCCGCCGCCTTTCCGCCGCCTTCCGCAGAGGAAGAGATGACAGCTCCTTCGATCCTCGAAGGCGAGGCCCTTTATGGAACGCCCCATGCATGGGCGAATCCATAGCGACCTCCAGCACCTGCTGCTCCATAGGCTGGAGTGGTGTTCTGCGCGATTACATGGCGAGGCCGCTGTCGAAGGAATGCCTTTCCCAAGGTGCGGCTTGGTCAGCCGTCCCCCGGCCCGTGTTGTGTGCTGCACCTTCGGGGATGTGCTCTGTCCCATCGAATGGCCTTTTGCCCCCCCCCCCACCCACAAAAAAAAATCGCGTGGAGTCGACGAATCCACGTCGATCCCGCGTCGGCCGCAAAAGAAGACCGCTGGTCACAGGACCGGGCAGCTTGGCAGCGACTCTTAGCTCCAGCAGGCGGAGCGCGTCGGAAGCCAAGTGGGGCCCAGAGGAATGGGAAAGCGGGAGGGGAAGAAGGGAGATCGGGTGCTGCTAGAAGTGCCCCCTAGCCCAAGGTGCCCCCCGGATTACCGGGGTGGCCCAGATGGCCTCCGGAGCACTCCTCACGAGACCCGGGCACCCTGGGCCAGGGGCACCTGTGGCAACACCCGAAGGAAGGGAAGAAGGGGAGGACCGCGGGACGACAGGAACGCCCTCAGAACGCGAACTGCAAACTATTCTCGAGGAACAAGAACGGCGCATACATACATCAAATGTCGGGTCGGGCGAAAGGGGGGGGATAGCAAAGGGGGGGGTTGAGAATCAGCTCGCGTAGCTGATTTTCCCGGCGCCTCCCGGCGCCGGAGGCGACCATGTATCGAGGAATGGGCCCCTCGGCGAGGCCGAAACCAGCTGCATGCAGCAAATTTCGTACCCCCCCCTTTCCCAATCCCCCCCTTTCGCCCGACCCTACAACCTTCCGTAGCTGCCCGGCCGCCCTCCCCCCTTTTTCACATCGAACGCGCGCCAGTGCACGATCTCGTGTTTCTCCTTCCTCCGCCCGTTGGAGCCCCCGCCTTGCAGCCTTCATCCAAATGGCATTTTCGACCATGGTCGAACTACCATTTTCTTTATGCATTTCCGGCACATGGCCGAACTACATATGTGGATGGAGGCAAGGAGGGGGAGAGGGAGGAGGAGCGGCAGCGTCGTCAAGCTGCCGGCCAGAGATCCGAATCAGCCCAGCCCGGCTGGTGAGAAGGTAGTGGGTGGGGGGGTCAAAGAACTTCCACGCTGTAACCGCTCCTCGAGCCAAAATGGTTACGCGATGGGAAGATCATTGCGAATGACCCGGAGTCGAAACTGTGTATCGCTCCGGGTTGGACTCTATGTCACAATTCCCACCAACCACCGCACTACTTCGGTTGTAAAATCTGCAACATTTGCGAACGCCTACAACCTTCCGTAGCTGCCCGGCCGCCCTCCCCCCTTTTTCACATCGAACGCGCGCCAGTGCACGATCTCGTGTTTCTCCTTCCTCCGCCCGTTGGAGCCCCCGCCTTGCAGCCTTCATCCAAATTGCATTTTCGACCATGGTCGAACTACCATTTTTTTATGCATTTCCGGCACATGGCCGAACTACATATGTGGATGGAGGCAAGGAGGGGGAGAGGGAGGAGGAGCGGCAGCGTCGTCAAGCTGCCGGCCAGAGATCCGAATCAGCCCGTATGAGCACTGACGCGAGCCCGGTATTAGCACGCAGAGGTCCGCATGCATTTCTTGCATCTCAGGTCCGGAGGTGCAGACTCCGCGTAGGAGAAGTCGGACAAGCCGAAGTTCCAGCCGCAGCGCGCCTTCCATTTAAATATTGGAAGGTCGACGAACCGGCAAGTATCCGGTATGTGGTGAACGTTCGAATCCGACACGACGAAGAGAGGGCCTCGCCTGTCTCTCGTCTCCTGGCACTGCTTGATGAAAGCGAGGACCTCCTGCTCCTGGCTGCTCATGTTCGCAACCCTGTCCTTCATCGCGCCCAGCTGCTGTCCCAGCTCCCCGATGGTGCGCTGCGCGGCTGCGAAGCGCTCGTGGACCAGGTGCGCGGCATGGGCGCGACGATATTCATCCGCCAGAGTGAGCAGAGGAGCCTCCGACACGTACCTGAAGACCACGTCCGAATTCCAGCGAGCCACAAGCTGAATGACTGCTATAGAGACTCCTTGCGACGCCAGCCACTGCGCCCCAGTGACTCGCAGAGAATGCCCACCCCACAGGCGGTAGCCTCCCTGGTCCACGATAGGGAGGCCCAGCTTGGAAGCGATCGCTTCGAAAGTCTTGACCACAGCCTCCTTGGTAGCCGTGCCGCCTGTCTCTGTGGGGAACAGCGGCGTCGACGGGTCGGTCCAACCCCTGCTGTCAAGGAAGTCCAGCTGACGGTGGGTAGCACAGCATGCGCAGGGCATAGACCTCGTGAGTGGCCGAGGGTGCCCGCAAACGCATGGCCAAGTTCGAGACTTCCCCAAGGCTCTCGGGTCGTTGTTCGTGCTCGGGAGAAGCCAAGTAACAGAGGGAGCCTCACGATCAGCAGTGATGTGCTGTCTCAAAGCCAACGATATCTCGACCTCCCTGCAGCAGAAGAACGATCCAGCTTCGACCACCCGCCCGGGGGCCGCCGGGCCTCCCCGGGCAAGCGCGGCTTCGTCCAACTCCAGGGCCATGAGCGCCGGGAGCGGAAACGCAGCGGCCTGATGGGCGGGCCCCAAGCCGCGATTGGCCGCCCGGCTGGCGAGCTTCCGGGCCCTGTCCAAGATGTCCGTCCAAGCGAACCCCATCTCCACATGTTTGTCCTTTGCGCGGGACATGTACTGGTCGAACGAACGGTAGCCTCCCTCCTTCATCATGGCCGCGACCGCCTCGATGGACTCGTCGGTCAAAGGGAAAACAGGGACCGAGCCTCCCGGCCCTTCGGAGCGATGAGAAAACCACTCCTTGTGAAAGTCCTCCCACGTTTTCAAAAGAGTATCACGGTTCGTAACAGTGGAGCTGAAATGAGCGTCGCGCAGTCTGCGTAGTGCCTGCTGCCGCGTCCCCGCCGTGGCAGCCGCCCCTATCGCTCCGCTACGATCCCCACGGCGGTATCCCGCGAGTCGAGGGGCATCGGCGCGATCGCCAGTGAGATAGCGAGCAGCAGGGCCCGCCGAGGCAGCCTCTTCAGGCGAATGCGCTCTAGGCTGAATCTGCGGTGTCGTCGGCGCTGGGACTGGCCGCACCGACGTGGCAGCATCCTGGCCAGAGGGTGCTTCTGGCGGCGCTGGGGAACTCCTGGGCGGCGACCGTGTTCTCCCTCGAGCCGGACCTGCCGGCGCTTCACCGGCCAAAGGGCGCGGCGGCGCCGAGCTCGACGAGGGCGTCCGCGCCCTCCAAGATATTCGCGCCAGAGCATGCATTTTTCCCTGGAACGGCGGCATCCGGGGAAGTACTGCAAAACAGCGCCAGGATCAGAGTCAAGAGTCCTGCAGGGCGGCGTACTCCATGAACGGCTGCATGCCTGACGTGATGCGGACTCGCTTCATGCGCCTGCACGTCGCGACAGGCTCGAGCCCATGAATCTGAGCCCAAATGCCTAATGAGTGCGAGCCCTGGAGGCTCGCTGACGATGGTCACGCGGGAGGGCGACGACAGAGCAGGCCACGCCGGCGGCGTCGACGCAGCATGATTGGGCAGCGTATTACTCCACGCCGGCATCAGAAGGTCTTTCCTGCGGCCGCACAGCGAGGCGCCATGGGCAGCAGGCGCCAGCGCAGGCGAGCGGGCTGATGAATGGTCGCCTGAGCTGGCCAGCAGGACTCGCTCGGCACTCTCGCAGCATGTCTGCCGCGTCCGGCGAGAGCAGGCGCACGCAATTACAGGCGGTGCCTGCACTACGATGCGACGTAGGGCGGGACTGGTTGAAGGGCAGCCGGGGTCCGACGGCACCAGTTCACCGCATTTCGACTGCAATTGCAGGCACACCTGCACTACAGTACGACCTCCGGGACGGCGCGACGCAGCCCGGGGCGGGCTACCTGCTGCCCCCCCCCCTGCTGGACTAACGCGTGCCGTACGAACTTGCAGGCAGTGCCTGCGCTACGATGCGGCACCGGCGCGAGAGGCAGTAGCGCAGCCGAGGGCCGACGGCGCTAGTCCTCCACCATCCGCCGCCTGCATTTGCAGGCAGTGCCTGCACTGCAGCGCGACGCCGGGGGGTGGGCAGGGCAGCGTGGCCCAGAAAGCGACGACATGCCGAAACCTGCGTGACGCAACGAAAATGTCACGAAATTCGGCTTCAAAATGCGGCGTGCCGCCCATTCCACTTCACCTCCCCGGCATGCCTCCCCGCCCCTCCCAAGCGCTCTCTGTGAGAGGGGAGGGGGAGAGGGAGGAGGAAGGTGGAAGACCGCACGGCGCATGCATTTACAGGCGCGCCTGCACTTCATGCGCGGTCGGGGGCGCAGGCGGGTTAACGGAGTGACCCCCCCCCGGCGCTAGGTGGACGACCTCGCGGCGCATGCATTTACAGGCGCGCCTGTGCTGCAATGCGAGGCCGCCGGCGCAGGTGGGTTGACAAAGGGGCCCCCCCGCCTCTATGCGAGCCTGGCCCGCGCGGTCACAGCTGGAGTGGAAAAGGAAAAAAAGAATGCCTCAAGCAGGCTCACGCACGCTGGTCGGCGCCCCCTCCCCCATGGCCGCCTGCGCCGCGGCGTTGTCCAGCGCGTGGAAGAAGTCGTTCTTTCTCGAGGGCCTCGGCGAGCAGGGCGGGAACCGAGAACGCGACGCCGGGCTCGTACTTCCGGCTGAGGGCGCCCACGATCTTGCACGCGACCCCCGGGGAGTGGACGCAGAAATCCGGCTTGAACGATGCGCCCCCGAGGTCGAGCGCCAACTCCCTCGCTAGGAGGTTGGTGGCCGCGCCTCGTCCACGCAGGGAGCCGACCATCGTAAGCGCCGACGCGTTGTCCGAGCGGACCTCGACGGTGACCCTGGCCTGCTGCCAGTGGGATTTCCACGTGCGGAGTCCGATGAGAAGATTGAGGGTTTCCCACGTCTGCTGGCCGAGGTGCGACCCGACAGCGTGGCCTAGGATGGCGGCCTCGGCCCCCCCAATCGGCGTGGCGTACCACTCCAAAATCCGGCCGTCAATCATGAGGAACGCGCCCATGCCCCAGGGAGAGGCGTTCCCGACGATCCTGAGCTTCGGGCCACGGTTCAAGAACGCATCGGCCCTGTAGACGATGTTCATGGACCCGGCGACGCGCCGCATGAAGGCGAGGAGCCAACAAAGCGTGTGTCGAACCATCTTGGTCCAAATGCAATTCTTTGGAGCGTCTCCGCATTGTTCTTCTTGTCCGAGCTTGAGGGCCGCCCAGAGCTCGGACAGAAACGGGCGCCACACCCAAATGACAGAGGCGAAGTGCGACGCGAGGCCGATGAAAGATCGCAGCTCCTTGATCGGCAAGACGTTCCTGCCCAAATAGTCTACGACCATGGATTGGAGCTCGTCGCATTTCTCCTTCGAAATCGTGACGACCACAGCGTCGGAGGAGATAGTGAACTTGCATCCTATCCAATTGACCTCTGCCCCCCGCTGGGCTTTGCGAAAAGCCAAGGGAAAGCCCAGGACAAGCCATGTGAGAACAATGAGTGAATAGTCCCGCGTATTGCTGTGCAAGGGTCGTCGACGTACAGCTGCAGACGGGCAGTCGGCCCTGCCCGGGGCACGTCCGCCGCCGGCTGCATGAACAGGCTCTGCGTGCACCGGACGAGGAGCGATGCAACTCCGGCCCAGGCCAACGGGCCGTTCCTGGAGCCTTGCGCAGCCCTCTGGTACACCAAGTACTGGTGACCGACGCGGCCCACAAAATGCCGGCGCTCCTCGAACAAGAGAGGGATGTTCCAGAAGGCGTCGACGAAGTCGAGGATGGAGAATTCGATGTCCTCGCCCCCTGCGCGGCCGTCCTGGGCCATCCCGGCAGCCATGTGGGTGAGGACGTCCCGGACTGCATCTGACCCCCGCGGCAGAGGGACACGGTGAGTCTGCCTCGTGCACGATGTCACTCCGGATTGCCGGAGATCGAGGATAAGCCTTCGCTTGATCTTACCATGACGTTCGCGGACCCTGACTGCGAACCGGGAAATCACCGGCTCCGCACCCAGATACTCTCTGAGCTGCTGCAGCGTGTCGCACTCGTGGAGGTAGCCCTTGGAGACGAACTCCTTGACCTCCTCCGCGGCCTCCGCGTCCCTATCGAAGGAGGCGTAGTTCTCGAACTCCTCCGGCGGCAGGTAGGTGTCGCGGGGCATGCCAGGACACAACGGTGCCTCGGGCCGTGGGAAGATCTTGTCCACGGCGGCCGTGTCCGCTTCGAGGCCTGCCGGGGCACCTTCCCATAGCCACCGTGCTGCGTCGGCGCCAGGGTCGCCAGCCACTTTCGCCCATCGGTGAAGCAAGTGCCCCCTGATGCAGGTCGAGTAGACCCCTGTGTCGATTTCGCAACCTGACTCGGCCTGCAGGATGCGCTGGAGGCCGCGGCGCGCCGTGTCCACCGAAGATGGGCAGGGGCCCCGGTGGTCGGCGGCGGCGCCGCCACTCGCCTGCTGCGACACGGCGAGCAGGATGTCGTGCTCGACGTCCGGGCGCCTGTCCAAGAACTTGTCGAAGTACTGTCTCAGCAGCGGCCCAAGGCGGCAGTGGCCGTTGATCTTCGCCACGGCGTCTGCGGCGTTCCTCAAGCCTCCCAGGGGCTGCTCGTCTTCCGCCCTGCGCCGCTGCTTCGGGTCCTCGCGGGGCCCGCGCAGCGGCGCGCTGAAGGTGACCGGGGCGCCCCCGGGGGAAAATCACCCCCCTGGCTGACCGTGCGCCGTCTCGCGCGGTGCGACTGCATCCTTCGCGGGCGAAACACCGCGAGCCGCTGCGCGAATGGCCTCGGCCAGGCGCTGGTGCAGCTCCTCCACAGAGGCTACGGCCGATGGGAAGCCAGCCGCGGGCACGGACCCCCGGAGAATTGATGACAACTGCGGCCCGACCCCGATCGTGACGTCACCGACTCCGGCGAGTTCCATGAGGGACTCCGCCTCCGGCAACGCGAACATCGATGGCGATCCCGGGGGCTGCGCTGGACTCCGCAGGCCCCATGGAATGCCCAGGGCGGAGCAGAGCCTCCCGATGTCGAAAGATCGGATGGCGAGCAAGGTGTCGCCCCTGACACCGTCCTTCTCCTGCGGCGTGAGTCCACGCAAGCCATAGATCTCCGGCGGCCCGCAGCCGCGGAGCCGCTTCCGCGCGCCCCCGCGCCCCTCCGCGCGCGGCCCAGGAACGGAGACGTCGAACGTCGTGCGCGGGGGTTCCAGGTGAACGGCCGCGAACGTGCCGCACCGGATTTCCTCGAGGACGCCCTCAAACACGATGTCCTCCCTGATGTCGTGGACACCACCGTTGTTGCTGACGCGGCGGGTGTCCGCGCAGCAGCCGAGCTCGTCCAGGCGCGCTCCAAGACTGTCTGCGTCCCCAGACAGCACGAGCACACGCGGGCGTTGAGCGCTCTGCATCAGGGCATCATTGGGCACTGGGCCCTCTTGTTTTGGCTTCGCCAAGGGCTATGAAGGGACGCGTGGATATTTTTCCTTTTCGAATTTCATTTTAGTGGTCTCGTGCCAAACAACGACAGATCTTATTGAACTGATCTGCTCAACAAAAAAACAAACGCGCACAAAATCCACTGCGGATGCCCTCAGAAGAAAACGAACAATGGAATGCTGCATAAGCGGCGCCCGCGTTCCGCCCGCAGTCCAACTGCAGACAAAACCACAAACCAGCAGGTCCCGAGAAGGATTGCAAGCAGGCCCTAGGGTCCCAAGACAGGCTTTGTAGGGGTCCAAAACAACTTGCAGACCTGTTTCCTCGCATATGTCCTGACGCGTTTCGGCCGTGGTCCGCGGGATTATACTGTTCATCCGCCTTTTTGCCTTCATGTCCGACGCCTCGCGTGTTTCCGCCAGCCATGGCAAAAGCAATCGCCAGGCGAGTTGCCTCGATCAGCATGTGTAGCAGCATGCGGCGCCGCAGCGAACCGAATGTGTTTTCACTGGTTCTGTACGGGAGGAGGAAGAGGAGGTGGAGGAAGCGACGGAACAAATATGGTGGCGAAGGACCAGTAGTAACGAAAGAAGAGGAACAGCAGAAGGATGGACGCGTGCTGGAGGAAACAGCAACATGCTAGAGCATCAGAAGGTCGGAAGGACGATGAGGGACCTGAGGGGGGGAGGAGGGTTACGAGGAGCCAGGGGGAGGTAGCAACCGCATTGGTGATCCGCGCAGAACACCAGTGCGCCGCATCCTTTCGTAAACGAGGATGTAGGAATGCGCCAGATGGGGAGGTGGGGGGAGCATGGGGGAGGTAGGAGGACATGGGGGTAAGAACGCTCAGGACGAAGCAGTTCCAGAGACGGTGCCCCGGCAAATTGTGTTCATCAGAAACGTGTGCCAGCATGGTGCTCAACCAAGAGGGCGACGCTGTTTACGTTAGAAACGCGAGGACGGCGCAGGAGGAATCGGAGGATTAACAGCAGCGGAGAAGGAGGACAAGGAGGAGGATGACGAGGAAACGGAGGAGGGGCGGGATGAGGACGAGGAGTAGGAAAAGGAAGGATGGGAGAGAAAAAGTCACGACGACGGCCAGAATCAATCATGGAGGATTTTGTTTGTTTTTCGCACACGGCTCTTGTTAGAAGCCCCTTGGAGTGATTTGTGGGCCATTGTGGAGCTAATTTGGAGCCATTTTGGGAGAGCCTACGGGGTCCTCTTGAGGCTGTTTCGGGCCTCCTTGAGATCCTCTTCGGGGTCTCGTGGGCCCGTCTTGGAGGCCTTGGGGGCCCTCTCGGGGCCATCTTGGAAACGCCGTCAGTCAAAGAGTACGGGGGGAGGGTCCTTGCAGCGCCCCCTCTCTGGAGCCGCCCACGTCGCCTCTTGGCGCTCTCTTGGGACGTTCTTCGGCTGCTCTTGAGCGCTCTCGGCGCCGTCTTGGGGCCTGTCGGGTTCTTCTGGAGGGCCATCTCAGGCCAGCGTGGCCATCTTGAGGCCTCAAGAGCCCATGGAAAACGAAAAGGCGGCGAGACAGAACGCATAGCACGCATTGGCGTTCACTTTTTTTGTCTTGGAGGCCTCCTTGGAGAGCTCGAAGGGCACGCGGGGCCGTCTTGAAGCGGTCTTGACGACTCAGAGGCATGTTGGAGGCTCTTCGGAATCGTCCTGGGATGCATTGAGCGATATTGGAGGCGTATCTGGGCTCCTTGCAGCCATCTCGGATACATTTTGGGTCGTATTGGGCGCTCCAACGACCCGCGGCTACCTTCCCGCGCAGGAAGGATTGGGCGGGGAAATGGGGAACCGTGTCTATGAAGGGGAAGAGTGGGCTTGGATGAATTACTTCGTCACGCCGCTCACGCTTAAAGGGGTGCTGGGATTCCTGTCTCCCTCCGGCCCTCTCCTGTGGCGTGCCCCTCCACTCCCTGTGACTTCTCCCCCCCCCCGCCCTCCTTCCAGGCTCCGCGCGCGGCCTAGTGAAAACTTCGGGGAGAAAAACAAAAACTCGTTTTGAATACCTCTCCGAATTCTTGGTGGATTTTTCCTTGGGCGCGCGCATCGAAAAAACACGCGCGGAAAAATCCGGAGGACACCCGGAAAAATTCACGCGGTTTCCGGGGCAAATTCACATTTGGATTTGGAAAAATCCGGGCAGAATTCACTCGAGAATCCGGGATAGTATTCCCAGGCGGCCGTGGAAAAATCCCACCAGCCATGCAGAGCGTGGGTGGTGGTTTAACGGGCTAGCTTATCCGCGCGTTTCTCCCTGGCAGGGACGGGCCCCCCCCCCGCCCCCCCCTGGCAGGGACGTGGACAGAGAGTGACCGCGGGGCGGTGGAGTGCCCGAAATGGCCGAAGATGGCCCCAAAGGAACCGCAGGCGACCCAAGAAGGATTCCGAGATCGCTCCAGATACTTGCAGATGGTACAATTTTGCTTCCAATGCGCCTCCAAGCCCCCTCAAGACCGCTTCGTGACAGCCCACAATTGTCTGTCGAGCTCTTGAGGGAGGCCTCCAACAGGTTCAACTCCTTTACAATCACTGTGCGCTTCAATTTGTTTCTTCTCGCCTTTTTGCTTTCCGTAGTTTCTAGAGGCCTCGAGATGGCTGCGAGTTGGTTTGAACTTGCTTTGAGAGGGGGCCACCAGGGCCCAACTCGGCTCCAAGAGCACCAAAGTTGGGCCCAAAACGCTTCAAGGGCGTCGCATGAGGGCCGCATTTGGCGACTGGGGGGCTCGAGAAAGAATGGGGCGTTGCTAGGGCCCCACTTCTTTGACCGACGGCTTCAAGATGGCCCCAGGAGGACCCCCAAGGCTTCCAAGAGGGACCCAGGAGATCCCCGAAACGACCCGAAGAGGGCCCCATGGGGCTCCAAGACAGCCGCCAAAGGCAGCCAGAATTGCCCTAAGAGAGCGCCGCGGCGGCACTGATATGACGACGTTGATGGGGCGTCCCGCAGGCACCTAAAGCGAACGACTCGAGATCCTCGATGATTGATGCCCGTCGTCGTCAGCGTGTTTTTTTCCTCTCTATCCTTTATATTTCCCTTCCTTGTCCTCCTCCTCCTCGTCCCTCTTCTGTGACCTCCTCCTTTTTTTCTGCTCCCTCCCCGTTCCTGCGCATCTTCCGATTAAGTACTCCTGCGCCCTTTGCTTTTCCCTAATGTAACGGTTGTCCTCGTTTTTTTGTCTTGCGCTGCAAGTTGCTTCACTTCGCTGTCATGCTTAGCGCAACTTTCTTGGGATTCGAGTCTGCAAATGCTTTCTTCTGCATGTTCATGCCCCTCCTATTTCCCCCTACTTCCTCCTGCTCCTTGATCCCCCCACCTCTTCCTACACCCTCGCTGGTGAGGGCGCGCGGCGCACGCGCGTTCCGCACGGATCACTGGCGCGCCTTTTGCCTCCCTCAGGCTTCTTGTGCTTCTTCCTACCTCCCCCAAGCTCCTCTTCCGTATTCCTACCTGCTCATGCTCTTGCGCGTTTCCAGTCTTTCCTATCACCATACTCCCTCTCTTCACCGTGTTCATTATGATTTCCATTTCCGCCCTCCTCTCCTTTGCTCCGCTTCCTGCACCTCATCATCCGCGAATGCGGATGCGGCTCGCTATTTTCGCCGCTTGCCCGATTACCCGGCCTTGATCAGGGCGACTCGCCTTGCGGTTGTTCATGGATTGGCTCGCGAGGATTTGAGCTACGCGTCAATGACTTCACCGTGTTATTGTTGGCGCCTGGGCGTTGCCGCTGGGGTTTGCCACGGGCCAGTATGATTTACAATTGCAGCCGGCGCGTTGGCAGGCATTCGCCTTCCTGGAGACATCTGTCTGGTTTCGCAGTGACCTTCTTTCGCATTGCTCTTGTTTCTTTGCCTCCAGTTTGCGGTTGTATGTTTGTAGCCCTTGGCTGAGCTCCATCAGACGGCTATAATTCCGCTGCCCTCGCTCGATGCATGACCGTCCCCGTGCGATGAGGAAGAATCAAGGGCACTGAAGACATTCGAAATTCGCTGGCCACGCGGCATTCACACGAACGCCCGAGCCACATGATCGATTGACGTGCGCATATCAGAAAAAAAGAAAATAAAAATGAAAAACGAAGACGCCAATCCACGCTGAATTCACTCTTAGCACCGGCGAAACCAACTTGTTGGGCATGGACATGTACAGGTACTGCCGCCAACGGACGGCTCTGCTCGTCACGCCAGGCTGGCGCCTCGAGCGCAGCGCCGCCACTCCCCGCGAGCGTCTCCGGCCTGGCCGCCGTCATTGGATGCGGGGGTGGCGCTGCCTCTGGCGCCGGGCGTTCGAGCGTTCACTTGCGGCCCCGGCCGCGGCCCTGACCGCGGCCGCGGCCCCCGCCTGCGGGGGCCTCGCGCGCCGGGGGCTCGCGGGGCGTCGCATGGCACTCCTTTGGGTGGAACGCCCCGTGGCGCTGGTCCAAGCATTTGGCGCACTGGTGGGCTGCTCTGGGGTCCCTGGCGCATCGGCCGCCCGGCCCGACCTGCGTGCACTGGCCCTTCTGGAAATCAGCGCAGAGCCTGATGTCGCGGCGATTGTGTGTGAAGCAGCCCTCCACGACGCGGTGGCTCTTGTCGAAGCGCGGCTTGACCTTCCGCCCCTCGGAGCCTCTGGCCTGCCCTGCAGGGCGCTTGGCCTGGCGCGCCTCGCCACCGCCTCCCCGGGGGGCGACGCTGGCGCCGGGCGTTCCGCCCACCGGTGCGTCGCCGTCCACGAAGGAGTGCATGGGGCTAATCCGCGACAGGTATAGCTGGCACGGGCGCTCGATCTCCTTAGACCAGAATTTGTCATGGTCCACCATGGCTGCCCATACTGAGTTCCATGGCCTGTCGGGGTCGTACTTCGTAGTGTTCGGTTCCCCACGGGCCGTGACTCTAGCGTATTTCTCCTCCTGGGTGCGCCTGAGCCTCTCCATCTCTTCCAGCCGTGCACGAACGTCGGCTTGGTATATCAGGGCCCAGCACTCCTGACCGTACAGGTCGAAGAACTCTTTGATCTTCTTGCCGTAGTTCAGGAGGTTCCCGAGGTCCACCGCCTTGAACCCGACCATGCCGGTGATGACCAGGCGGTAGCTCTCTTCCCAGGAGTGGAGATTCGCAGGGCCCAGGAGCTCCACTGTCTCCAACACTCCCCCTGCACCGAACCTGGCTCCTGAGAAGCGGATCCGGCGCAGGAGCCGATGGTGGTTCGGACCCCATACTCCAAAGTCCAAGTATGGCGCGCCAGAGCCGGCAAGAATAGACTTCAGGCCTCCAAGCTGGATGGGATTACACTCCTCCCCTGCCGGAGGGTCCTTGTCTCCGAAGACGGCGCGGTAGTTGGCGAAATGATCCTTGACCTCTTCCGGCCCCAAGGGTTGGATGGACCCTTTCCACGTCTGGTTGATGACAGTCTCGAACTCCGCTCCGCCTGGCTTGGCCTGAGGGGCCGTGGCGTGCGAAGAAGCCGCCGCCTGAGCAGCCTGGGCCGCCGTCGCTGCGGCTTGAGCGACTGCGAGGGCATCCGAAAGGCCCCTCTCGGCGGCTGCCTGCTGCTGCTGGCGAGCCTGGTCGGCCGCCTGCTGCTGCTCCTTCATGGGCTTCACGAGGCCGCAGGCTAGCTGCGTGGCGCGGTGGGCGAGCTGTATCGCCTTGACCTGAATGGGGGGTATGATGACGTTGTCCCCCTCCTGTGATGCTTCGTTCAGATAGAAGGCGACGCTCTCGTCCGTCATGGTGCCCAACAGGCGTACGTGCTCGGTGCCGTCGGCCCCCAGCTTCTTCAGGAAGGCATCGAACGGCGCAGACGCTGCGCCTGACCAACGCCCTGCGTCATTGATGGTATTGATGGCCATGAGCTCCTCTGGAGTAGGTTCCATGCCTTCCCGCTCACGACGAATGCTCCCCCAGTGAGGGCCGTATGTTTCAGAACGAGCGTTCGGTAGTCAAAGAACTTCCACGTTGTAACCGCTCCTCGAACCAAAATGGTTACGCGATGGGAAGATCATTGCGAATGACCCGGAGTCGAAACTGTGTATCGCTCCGGGTTGGACTCTATGTCACAATTCCCACCAACCACCGCACTACTTCGGTTGTAAAATCTGCAACATTTGCGAACGCCGAAAATGGCGGAGGTCCGCGCAGATCTCTCGGATCGGCGCCTGACCCCCCTCACTGGCCTTAGGTCGGGCCTGTCCCCCTACAGGCGGATTTTGAAAACAACAAAAAAAACATAAGACATGCTGTAACAATGACCAAACATAGTCAAAAGAGCACGACAGATCTTCACCAGACTATTGTTCCCTACCTAGGCTCTGCCTAGAAGGGTTCTTACTCTGTTGGCTTAAAGGGGCCGGGCAGTGTAAACCGCCCCGGGCGGTTCCCCCAGTCCCATGGGAGCCAAGCAAAAGCAACAGCAAAGGTAAAAGCAAACGCGCGGTTCCCCCAGTTGCGCTCCCTGGGTGCCAAGCAAAAGCAAAAGCAAAGGCAAAAGTGAAGGCAAAAGCGAAGGCAAAGCAAAAACATGGCATAGCATAGCATAGCATAGCATAGCATAGCATAGCATAGCATAGCATAGCATAGCGCAGCATAGCATAGCGCATCATAGCATAGCATAGCATAGCCTAGCCTAGCCTAGCCCAGCATAGCATTGCGCAGCATAACATAGCATAGCATAGCATAGCATAGCATAGCATAGCATAGCAGAGCAGAGCAGAGCAGAGCAGAGCATAGCATAGCATTGCGCAGCACAGCATCCACTATTGCTGCTGCTATATACATATATATATGTATATATATATATATGTGTGTACTTATATGTGTGTGTGCGCACGTATGTTCCAAGCATGTTGTCCGTCTGTGGGCCATCTTGAGCCCTTAGTGGGGCAGCTTGAGCCCTTAGGATTCACGAAGGTTTCGCACATAGCACCGGCCGGGAGACATGAAACCCGATGTAGATGTAGGTGTCGATGTAGATGTAAGTGTATATATAGATGTAGATGTAAAGAACTCCCCAGTGCCCCGCCCTCATCTCCGTGCCTGCTTGCTTTTGCTGCTGTCTCGGCGACTTGCTGCCTGCTTCTGCTGCTGCTTCACTTACGGCGTGGCGTCGGCGGTTCTGGCGCTACTACTACTACTACTACTACTACTACTACTACTACTACTACTACGACTACTACGACTACTACGACTACTACGACTACTACTACTACTACTACTACTACTACTACTACTACTACTACTACTACTACTACTACTACTACTACCGCTACTGCTACAACTACGACGATGAGGAGAAGGTGGAGGACGGCGTTTACCGCTCCTGCTAATGTTGCTTTCCTAGAGGCTCCAATTCCTAGGTAGGGTCGCACTGGGATAATTTTATTCAGTATTCTTGAAAGGGGAATGTGTGGGTGAGATCGCAGTGAAACGGAGACCCCAAACCGGGAAATCGTTTCGTTTCGTTCGTGTAGTGCGTGCGGGCGAGGCGAAGCTGCGTGGGCGCGCGAGAGGAGTGAACCCGCCGTTGCTAGGGCGAAGTCAAGACAAATGATTCTCTCCCGCCCGCCGGTCCGGCGTGGCTCGCGGTGTCCCGCGGTGTCCCGCGGTGTCCCGTGGTGTCCTGTGGTGTCCGCCGTTACTAGGGCGAAATCAAGACAAATGATTCTCCCCCGCCCGCCCGTCCGGAGGTGGCTCGCGGAGTCCCGCGGTGTCCCGTGGTGTCCCGTGGTGTCCCGTGGTGTCCGCCGTTGCTAGGGCGAAGTCAAGACAAATGATTCTCCCCCGCCCGCCCGTCCGTCCGTCCGTCCGGCGGTGGCTCGCGGTGTCCCGCGGTGTCCCGTGGTGTCCCGTGGTGTCCCGTGGTGTCCCATTGAGTGGCATCGATACTGAGATCGATAGTGGGATCGATAGTGAAATCGATAGTGAGATCGATAGTGAGATCGATAGTGAGATCGATAGTGAGCCCCGAGGTGTCCCGTGGTGTCCCGTGTTGTCCCAAAAAGTGAGATCGATAGTGAGATCGATAATGAGATCGACAGGTGCCCCGTTGTGTCCCGTTGTATCCCGTGGTGTCCCGTTCAGTGAGATCGATAGTGAGATCGATACTGAGATCGATGTGGTGCCCCGAAGTGTCTCGTGGTGTCCCGTGGTGTCCCGTTGAGTGACATCGATAGTGAGATCGATAGTGAGATCGACAGGTGTCCCCTGGTGTCCCGTTGAATGAGATCGATAGTGAGATCGATAGTGAGATCGATAGTGAGATCGATAGTGAACCCCGAGGTGTCCCGTGGTGTCCCGTTGCGTGAGATCGATAGTGTGAGATCGATTGTGTCGGATGTTGGTCACCCCCCCCCCTCCCCCCCGCACAACCTCCTCATCGCCCGAAGGCTGGTCGTGTAGGCATTCCTTCAGCAGGGGGACGTGCCCGATTCAGCACTGGCACGCGACGCGCGCCAGATGGGGGGGGCGGGCCGCGGGGGGGGGAGGGGCCGAGCGCCGCTCCCGAACAGCCGCGCGCGGGCATCCAGGGAGCTGGACGAGGGGGTGCGGGGACAAGAACGCGCACGGGGGAAGCGGCGACGAGCCCAGGGGGGGAAGTGAGAAGGATAGGGACGAGGGGGTGCGGGGACAAGAACGCGCACGGGTGAAGCGGCGAACGTGAGCCCAGGGGGAAGTGAGAGGATAAGGACGAGGGGGAAAAGACTGAAAAGAGGAATTCAATGCGTGGACAAGAAGGCGCACTGGGGAAATTGGCGACGAGCCATGGGGGGAGAAGAGGAGGATGGGACGAGTGTGGGCGGGGACAAGAACGCGCACGGGGGAAGCGGCGACGAGCCCAGGGGGGGAAGTGAGAAGGATAGGGACGAGGGGGTGCGGGGACAAGAACGCGCACGGGGGAAGCGGCGACGAGCCCAGGGGGGGAAGTGAGAAGGATAGGGACGAGGGGGTGCGGGGACAAGAACGCGCACGGGGGAAGCGGCGACGAGCCCAGGGGGGGAAGTGAGAAGGATAGGGACGAGGGGGTGCGGGGACAAGAACGCGCACGGGGGAAGCGGAGACGAGCCCAGGGGGGGAAGTGAGAAGGATAGGACGAGGGTGCGGGACAGGACGCGCACCGGGGGAAGCGGCGACGAGCCCAAGGGGGGGAAGTGAGACGGATAGGGACGAGGGGGGCGGGGACAAGACCCCCGCACGGTGGGAGCGGCGACGACCACATGGGGTGAAGTGGAGGATAGGGACAGAGTGGGGGTGCGGGACAAGACTCGCACGGGGGGCGGCGACGATCCCATTGGTGTGGAAGTGGAAGATAGGTACGGGGGGTGCGGGGACAGAGAACGCGCCCGGGGAAGCGGCGACGAAGCCCATGTGGTGAAGTGAGAAGATAGGGACTAGGGTTGCGTTGGACAAGAAACGCGCACGGGGGAAGCGCTTACGAGCCCTGTGGGAAGTGAAGAAGGATAGGGACGAGGGGTTGCGGGTACAGAACGCGCACTGGGAATCGCGACGAGCCCACGTGGGGAATGAGAGGATAGGGAAGTGGAGGTGTCGGGGACAAAGAACGCGCACTGGTGGGGAAGCGCGACGATCCCGGGGGGGAAGTGGGAGTCTAGGGACGATGGGGTGCGGGCGCATAACGCGCACGGGGGAAGCGGCAGGCGAGTCCCAGGGGGGAAGTGAGAAGGAATAGGGACGAGGGGGTGCGGGGACAAGAACGCGCACGGGGGAAGCGGCGACGAGCCCAGGGGGGGAAGTGAGAAGGATAGGGACGAGGGGGTGCGGGGACAAGAACGCGCACGGGGGAAGCGGCGACGAGCCCAGGGGGGGAAGTGAGAAGGATAGGGACGAGGGGGTGCGGGGACAAGAACGCGCACGGGGGAAGCGGCGACGAGCCCAGGGGGGGAAGTGAGAAGGATAGGGACGAGGGGGTGCGGGGACAAGAACGCGCACGGGGGAAGCGGCGACGAGCCCAGGGGGGGAAGTGAGAAGGATAGGGACGAGGGGGTGCGGGGACAAGAACGCGCACGGGGAAGCGGCGACGAGCCAGGGGGGAAGTGAGAAGGACACGGTTTGGCGGCGAGCGAGGGGGGAAAATGAGAAGGAGAAGGCCCTCTCAGCAGGCGGCGGAACTTCTCAGAAACCCTCGCGCCTTCTGGAAAGTTTGCGGCGTCGTCCGGAAAGGCTTAGAAAACTTCTCAGAAGGCCAAAGAACTTCCGAGCCTTCTGAGAAGGCCCGCCCCTTCTCACTTCCCCCCCGGGCTCGCCGCCGAACAGTAGGAGCTCGGCCGTAAGAAACCTGCCATGAGAAACCCAACCCTGAGACCCCAGGACGCCCATCGATGTTTGTGGGAACGTCACGCGTTCCGCAGCGGAACCATCGAAACCCAAGAAACCCAGGGCACCCTGGAGGCAGGCAGGGTGCTTCTTGGCATGGGTTTCCACTGTAATGCCTTGTCAAAGAGCTTGGATACCCCCGGCCTTCTGAGAAGCTTTCGAGGCCTTCGACGAAGATACGGAGAGCTTCTCAGAGGGCCGGAGGACTGCTGAGAACGAGAAGTCCCGCCGCCTTCTGAGAAGGCCTTTTGCTTCTCACTTCCCCCCCCCCACGCGCGCCGCCGAGAGAAGCCAAACGATAGGATACGGGGAAAAAACACTGGTCAAGAGGGGGTGATGTACAAAATGTTTGCTCCGTACACCCATGCCCAGCTTGCACTCATGCCATCGTGTCACCGCCGGAGAACGTGAAAGGAAGGTCAAACTACGGTTGTGGATGGCATGGCAATGGACACTCTAACAATCAGATCATTGCATTTAATATGTGTCTAACATGTGTAAAACATGTTCTACAACTGTTTCAAACATGTAGTTGACCTATTTGAAACATGCTTGAAACATCTTTTAGACATCTGGAAATTGTTTGGCAGCATGCATCCTCTCCATTAATCGACTTCCACAAAACTACGGCCGGGAACCTTTGCCCAGCGTGTCGTTGCGGCGGCCCTAGCGACATGCTGTCCTGCGAGCGGACAGCGTGTCGCCCTGCTCCGCGGGGCTGGAGGCCAGGAGAGGCTGACGTCGAGGCCCAAGGCCGGGGAAACGGATGGCGTGTCGCGCCGAAGCGCGGTGAGCCAGAACCTGCGGAGCGACACGCCATCCTCCTGCCATGGGACGTACAGGGACATACTAATACTATATGTCCTCCTTGGAGGCGCGCGTCCCACCCGAACATATAGTATACCCATGTTGCAGTATATTGTTTCCCGAGCGGTGTGGCCAGAAAGCGCCCGCCACGACGCATATACTAGAAGATTTCTCGGTGCGCGCGTCGCCCCTGGGGGGGCGACGCACATATAGTATAAGTACGTTGGGGTGACGCCGATGCCACGAGCGGCGAACATATCCGGGTCTGCACCAAGGCGGTATGGATTCCAAGGCGCGATCCCACGGATACGAGGTCGCACAAATACGTTCCGCGTGGGGCATCCGCGAAAAGATGCCCTGGATCCGCGGGGTCGCTGCCCACGGGCCTGGCCCGCGAGGCCGCGGATAAGGATTTGTTTTTCGTCCACGATTCTGCTCTGGCACACGGGCACAGTTCCCTCTTCTGCCATCGCAGCTCGCGCCGTACACTGGCACTGCTGTGCCAGACGCTGCTGCTGCTGCTGCTGCCAGTGTTGAAGCTACTGCTCCTGCTGGTGCCAGTGTCGCGCGACTGGTGCTACCAGTACTGGTAGCGCAAACGATCGGCGGAAAGGGATGGGAAGCAGGTGGAAGTACAGTAAGAGAGAGGATGAGAGTGCAGGGGAGGGAAGGAAGAAAGGGGAAGGGAAGGGGAGGGAACGTGAGAAAAAAATGGCAAAGCAAGGCGAGGGGGAATTGCAGAGAGACGGACAGGAGGGAAGAGAGGGGAAGGGAGGGGAGGGGGACGGGAGGCAAGTAAGATGAGCGCGCAAGGAAGGAGTGCGGCGTGCCATGGCTCCTCAGCTTGCGAGGGCCTCGCACCCACCACCGTCCGCGGGTGGAATTGGCGATGGAGGACCTCCCCGTCTCCCTCTGCCTCTCCACGTCCTTCCGCTCCTCATCATCCTTTTCCTTCATTTTTCCAGCGCCAAGAATATGAAGGGAAGCTGAGGGGAGGAGGAGGAGGAGGAGGAGGAGGAGGAGGGAGGAGTAGAGGAGGAGAGTGAGGAAGGAGGAGGAGGAGGAGAGAGGAGGAAGAGGGAGGAGGAGAGGGAGGAGAGGAGGAGGAGGAAGAGGAAGAGGGAGGAGGAGGAGAGCTGAGGGAAATGGGGAAGCGCCAAGAACGTGCAGGGAGCGCGTCCCCGGAGCGTGGCCGATATTCAGTTCCGATCCTCCTCCTCCTCCTCCCCCTCCTCCTCCTCCGCCTCCTCCTCCTAATCCTCCTTCCTCCTCCGCCTCCTCCTCCTCCTCCTGCTCCTCCTTTCTCCTCCTTCCCCTCCTCCTCCTCCTCCTGCCCCGCCTCCGTATCTTCCTGCCCATCCTCCGTTATCGTCTCCTCAACCTCGCCCTCCAGCCTCAGGCGGAGAGGACGACGAAATAGAAAGCAAGACCCCAGAACGGCCGAGGGAAGGCCAGGGCTCAATTCGCTGCACCTGCGACATACCCTCCGCCCCCTCCCACATCCCCCGTGTCTGCCTTCAGTTCTCCCCTCTCATCAAGCATGACTTCCCTCTGACTCTTCTTGAGCAGGGACCGACTGTCCCGGCATTCCTATAGGCCTATCACGACATGTTCTTAGAACCCAGCAAATGCTCGAAGAACAAAAACCATGCCCTTAGAGCATAAGAGCCGATGTGGTAAAACAAGACAGCCCCAGCCAGAAATGGCCTAAGAACCTTTCACCACAGAAGGTTCTCAGAACATTCTGTGGTGGGTCTAGAAGCAAGCCAGGACGCCTCGCCACTGCTTGAGCTTCCCCCCGTGCCTCTCCTCCTGCCCGGCGCCCGCCTCCCTCCCCCATCGCTGCCTCCCTGGCTCGCCCGTGCCCCGCGACCTCCCCCTCGCCCTCGCCCGCGCCCTCCCCCCCTCTGCACCACACCTTTTCCACTCCGCTCCACTCCTCGACGCTCTGCTCCGATCCATTCAAGTCGACTGCACTCAACCCCCGCGGTTCCACTCTCCTCTCCCTCCCCCTCCCTCCCCCAGACAGTGTCAAAACCACTCCCCCCATCTCTCCTCTCCCCTCCTCAGCTCTCCTTACCCCGCCCATGTCCTTCCCTCCCCCCCCCCCTCGCCCTCCTTCTCGCTCCTCCACTTTCATCCTCCTCTTCTTGTTCCTCCTCTTCCTCTTCCACTTCTTCTTGTTCCT
This sequence comes from Prorocentrum cordatum, assembly GCA_963575745.1. Lineage (NCBI taxonomy): Eukaryota > Dinophyceae > Prorocentrales > Prorocentraceae > Prorocentrum > Prorocentrum cordatum. Next base: position 33,327 of record CAUYUJ010007658.1, read on the forward strand.
CCTCCTCCTCCTCCTCGTCCTCCTCCTCCTCCACATCCTCCTCCTCATCCTCTTCCTGCGCCAACCACCCTCCACCCTCCGCCTCCACCTCATCATATCCCTCTACCCTTCCCTCTCCTCGATCCACCTCCATTATCCCCCTCCTCCTTCGACCCCAGCTCCTCCTGTTCCTCCGCCTCCTCCATCCTCATTATGCCTCTCCTCCTCCTCCTCCTCCTCCTCCTCCTCCTCCTCCTCCTCCTCCTGATCCTCTGTGTCGGTTTCTTATTATTCGTCTTCTTCTTTGTCTTCGTCCTCCCCCTCTCCTCTTAGTAGTAGTAGTAGTAGTAGTAGTAGTAGTAGTAGTAGTAGTAGTAGTAGTAGTAGTAGTAGTAGTGGTAGTACTAGTACTAGTACTAGTAGTAGTAGTAGTAGTAGTAGTAGTAGTATAGCAGTAGTGGTAGTGTAGTAGTAGTAGTAGGAGTAGTAGTCGTAGTAAAGTAGTAGTTAGTAGTAGTAGTAGTAGTAGTAGTAGTAGTATGGTCGTAGGGTAGTAGTAGTAGTAGTAGTCGTCGTCCGTCGTCGTCGTCGTCGTCGTCCGTCGTCGTCGTGTCGTCGTCGTCCGTCGTCGTCGTCGTCGTCGTCGTCGTCGTCGTCGTCGTCGTCGTCGTCGTCGTCGTCGTCGTCGTCGTCGTCGTCGTCGTCGTCGTCGTAGTAGTAGTAGTAGTAGTAGTAGTAGTAGTAGTCGTAGTAGTAGTAGTAGTAGTAGTAATAGTAGTAGTAGTAGTAGTAGTAGTAGTCGTAGTGATATGTTCAATATTCGTAACAGTAGCAGTAATATTATTAGTATTGGTATGAGTAGTAGTATTAGTTGTAGTAGTAGTAGTAGCAGTAGCAGTAGTAGCAGTAGCAGCAGTAGTAGTAGTAGTAGTAGTAGTAGTAGTAGTACTACTAGTACTAGTAATAGTAGTAGTAGTAGTAGTAGTAGTAGTAGTAGTAGTAGTAGTAGTAGTAGTAGTAGTAGTAGTAGGTGTATTGATAGTGTTATTACTCCTCCTTCTCCTTCTCAAATCATCAGTATCCTTACCGTCGCCTTCGCACTGCCCATCCTCCTGCTCCTCTGGCTTCCACCCCTGTCATTATTTGGTGGGAGGGGTGGGAGCAGAGAGGAGGAGGAGGAGGAGGAGGAAGAGGAGAAGCAGATGGAGGAGGAGGAGGAGGAGAAGGGAGGAGGATGAGGAGGATGAGGATGAGGATGAGGATGAGGATGAGGATGAGGATCCTGCTGAGGAGGAGGGTGATGCTAATGATGACGATGATGATGATGCTGATGATAATGGTGATGATGATGGTGATGATAATGACGATGATGACGATGATGATGATGGTGATGATGATGATGATGTTGATGGTGGTGGTGATGATGATGATTATGAGTATGATTATGATGATGCTGATGAGGAGGAGGAACTGCACTCGGACGTGGTGAAAGCATGGGCACCTAGACATGAGGGATAAACAAACTCGTTCGTCCTCGAGGTCACGGGCTATAAGGCCCTCGAGGCCCTCGGTGGCCGCTGTAGCAGAGCCCTTGAAACGCTGCTCGACGATGATTTTGTTCATGCCTGCCTCGAAATCTGTGATCTCTAGCTCCGTGAGGAGGTCGAGGAGGAGGAGGCGGAGGAGGAGGAAGTGGATGAGGGAAAAGGCAGGGGAAGGGGAAGGAGCAGGTCGAGGGGAGCAGGAGGAGGTCGAGGAGGAGGAGGAGGTGGAGGAGGGAAAAGGTAGGGGCAAGGGAAGGAGGAGGTCGAGGGGAGCAGGAGGAGGTCGAGGAAGAGGAGGAGGAAGAGGAGGAGGTGGAGGAGGGAAAAGGCAGGCGAGGCGAGGCGAGGCGACTCCCAGTTCGCCCAGACGGGCGGCCGCGCGGGAGGCTGGGAGCCGGCGCCGAGGCGCCGCTCATGCCATCACCGGGGATAAAATTGCTCTGGGGAAAAACGTAAAACGTTACAGTCGGGGCGTTGACCTAAGGAACCCTGAATAAGGAACGAGGCCCCCTTTTTCCATAAGTTAGCCTTCGGTTTCCTGTCGGAAATATAAGGAAAGCGTGAGGCAAGCTGTGAAACACTTAAGGAACGCGGAGCCCCTCCCCAACGAAAAGGGTTCCTTCTTCAGGGCCCCGACTGTACAGCGGGGGCCCGACCACAAGAAACCTTCCACGAGAAACCCAGCCCTGAGACCCCAGGACGTCCATCGATGTTTGATGTGGGGACGTCTCGCTTTCCATGTCATGACCATCGCAGCCCAAGAAACCCGGGGCACCCTGGAGGCAAGCAGGGTGTTTCTTGGCATGGGTCTCCATTGTACCATCTTCCGATTCTGCCAAATCTGCCCCAATGCTTAGCACATCGCCTCCTCCACAATGTTGTACGGATGAGCTCTGCCATATCGCCAATCCATCCTTTCTGGGGGGTCGGTGTGGCAGCCGCTTGGCACGCGCAGTGGTAGCGCTCGGCTCCCAAGAGGGAGGCTTTTCTGCTCCACTTCCCCTTGTCATCTTTGATAGCCGCCACAGGCAGCCGCCACTGCAATCTCCAACGTTGCACGCACCAATCCTCGCATCCCAAGCTGCGGTAGTACTGTTCGATATGCCTCGTCGCACGTCTGACCCAGTCCTGCCATGGCTCAACACTGCCTCGAGGGCCGCCCGATGCCGCTGTGGTGCTGGAGTCGCTGTGGGGTGGCGCTGCTTCCCGAACCCGACGTGTCGTCTGTGCCGCTGGGATGGTCGTCATCGTTCGCCTGCACGCCGTTTTCTTGAACGCGGCGCCTCTGCGATCAGAGGGAAAAGGTACACCTAAGGCGATGCTTAAGAAAACCTAAGTTTTCGGCCAGAGTCTCGATTATTCTTAACGTTTCAATGTAAATCCCAAGATTAAAATTGAAATTCTGGGTTTTTATTCAAATTCTGAGACTACGAAATTCTTAACCCATGATTTCTTAAGCATTTCGCAGGGTGTAGGGGAGGGGGAAGGGGGAAGGGGGAGAGGGGGAGAGAGGAGAACGGGGCCGCCCTCCCGCGACGAAAGCGGGAACGACGACGACGAGGACGGCGACGAGGACGGCAGCGAAAACGACGACGACGACGACGACGACGACGACGACGACGACGAGCACGACGACGAGCACGACGACGACGACGACGACGACGAGCATGACGACGAGGGCGGCGACCGACACGAAGACAGAGACGGAGACGCAGATCACGACGAGCACCCCGACCCACGAGGGCGGCCGCAGCACCCCCGGTGCGAACCCCGCTGCCCCTCAACCAACCCCCCCCCCCCGCCGGCGGCTGGCCTGGCGCCCTGCACGGTCACCGCCGAGTACAGGAAGTGCTTCTTCTTCCTGCGGGAGGGGGGGCAGGTCGGGGAGGGAAGATGGAAGGCGAGTGAGGAGGAGGAGGAGGAGGAGGAGGAGGGCGAGGAGGAGGGGGCGAGGAGGAGGGGACGGAATGAGGGGACGGAATGAGGAGGAGGAGGAGGAGGAGGAGGGAGCAGGAGGAAGGAGGAGAAAGGAGGAAGGAGGAGGAGGAGGAGGAGGAAGAGGAGGAGAAGAGGAGCAGGAGGTGGAGGAAGGAGGAGGATGGAGGGGGTGGAGTAGGAAGAGCAGAAAGGAGGAAGAGGAAGGAGGAGGAGGAGGCGGAGGAAGGAGGAGGATGGAGTAGGAGGAGGAGGCGGAAGAGGAGGAGGAAGGAGAAGGAGGAGGAAGGGAGCACGGGGAGAAGGAACGATTGCTTTTGCTGTGGTCCGCTGCCCGCCCAGCTTCTGGAGAGATGGAAGGGCAGGATGAGAAGCCTCAGATGAAGTAGCACATGAAGCATGCGAGGAAAAAGCCAGAGAAGACCTGGGCGAACGAGTTGACGCGGATCAACTCGAGGCACTCCAGCACCCGCCTGGTCGGCGATGCCCAAGCTGGACGAGCACCTCCAACCTGGCAGGCCCCAGGTGGTCGACATCCTCCGCGAAGCTCGCGGCAGCCGTCTCCGCCAGAAGCTCCGCCGAAGTGCACGCCACCTCGGCAGCACACGTGGTAGTAGCAGCTGCCACCTCACAACCAACTTCAAGACTATCGGAAAGAGCGCCTGCACCGGCGCCGAAGGGAGCAGCCGCATCCTCATCCGCACTTGCAGGTCGAA
>CAUYUJ010007659.1:0-27500 GCA_963575745.1 Prorocentrum cordatum
CGCTCCCAGGCGCTCCCAGGCGCTCCCACGCGCTCCCAGGCGCTCCCAGGCGCTCCCAGGCGTTCCCAAGCGCTCCCAGGCGCTCCCAGGCGCTCCCAAGCGCTCCCAGGCGCTCCCAGGCGCTCCCGAGCGCTCCAGGGCGCTCCCCGGCGCCCGGGTGCGTTCCCCGGCGCTCCCAGGCGCTCCCAAGCGCCTCCAAGCGCCCCCAGGCGCTCCCAAGCGCTCCCAAGCCCCGGCGGGGTCCCCGGCGCCCGGGCGCGCTCCCCGGCGCTCCCAGGCAGTCCCGGGCGGTCCCCAGCGGTCCAGGCGGCCCCAAGCGCTCACAGGCGCTCCCCGAGCGCTCCCAAGCGCACCCAAGCGTTCTCAAGCGCTCCCAAGCGCTCCCAAGCGCTCCCAGGCGCTCCCAGGCGTTCCCAGGCGCTCCCAGGCGCTCGCTCCCAGGCGCTCCCAAGCGCTCCCCGGCGCCCGGGGGCGCGTCCCGGCGCTCCCAAGCGCTCCCAGGCGCTGCCAACCGCTCCGAAGCGCTCCCAAGCTTGCGAGCGCTTGAGAGCACTTGGCAGTTGCGAGGGGGCGCCAAGCCCGCCCCCTCGCGCTCCCCCTCCGCGCCGAACTTCGAAAGCGAAACCTTTTGTGAGTGCAGGTCGGCAGCGCGCTGCCTTGCGTGGCGCTTGAGCGTTGGAGGTCTCCTGGAGCGCTCGCGTCATGAGATGTGCAGTGCGGCTGTTGCGCTAAGTTTTACCTTTCGCCGAGCGCTCCTAACCGGTGCCAGGCGCGCTCAAGCGCTCCCAGGCGCTCCCAAGCGCTCCAAAGCGCTCCCAGGCGCTCCCAGGCGCTGCCAAGCGCTCCCAGGCGCTCCCGGCCACTCAAGCGCTCCCAAGCGCTTTCAAGCGCTCCCAAGCGCTCCCAGGCGCTCCCAGGCGCTCCCAAGCGCTCCCAAGCGCTCCAAGCGGTTCCAAACGCTCCCAAGCGCTCCCAGGCGCTCCCAGGCGTTCCCAAGCGCTCCCACGCGCTCCCAAGCGCTCCGGGGCGCTCCCTGGCGCCCGGGGGCGCTTTTCGGCGCTCCCAAGCGCTCCCAGGCGCTTCCAAGCGCTCCCAGGCGCTCCCAAGCGCTCCCAAGCGCCCCAGGGCGCTCCCTGGCGCCCGGGGGCGCTCTCCGGCGCTCCCAGGCGCTCCCAAGCGCTCCCAAGCGCTCCCCGAGCGCTCCCAAGCGCTCCCAAGCGCTCCCAAGCGTTCCCAAGCGCTCCCATGCGCTCCCAAGCGCTGCCAAGCGCGCTCCCAGGCGCTCCCACGCGCCCCTAGGCGCTCCCAGGCGATCCCAAGCGCACCCAAGCGTTCTCAAGCGCTCCCAGGCGCTCCTAAGCGCTCCCAGGCGCTCCCAAGCGCTGCCAAGCGCTCCCATGCTTGCGAGCGCCTGGGAGCACTTGGCAGTTGCGAGGGGGCGCCAAGCCCGCTCCCTCGCGCTCCCCCTCCGCGCCGGCGCTCCCAGGCGCTCCCAAGCGCTCCCAGGCGCTCCGGGGCGCTCCCTGGCGCCCGGGAGCGTTCCCCGGCGCTCTCAAGCGCTCCCAGGCGTTCCCAAGCGCTCCCAAGCGTTTCCAAGCGCTCCCAGGCGCTCCCAAGCGTTCCCAAGCGCTCCCAGGCGCTCCCAAGCGCTCCCAGGCGCTCCCAAGCGCTCCTGGGCGTTGCCACGCGCTTTCAAGCGCTCCCAGGCGCTGCCAAGCGCTGCCAGGCGCTGCCAAGCGCTCCCACGCGCTCCGAGGCGCTCCTAGGCGCTCCCGGGCGCTCCCAGGCGCTCCCAGGCGCTCCCAAGCGCTCCCAGGCGCTTCCAAGCGTTTCCTTTCCTAGGCCCTCCCAGGCGCTCCCAAGCGCTCCCCAAGCGCTCCCAAGCGGTCCCAAGCGCTTCCAAGCGCTCCCAGGCGCTCCCAGGCGCTGCTCGGAAATTCGAAATGCAAACCAAGAGATCACCCTGCGAGCAAGATGCGGCTCCGATAAATAGAAAGTTCATCCCCCCATGCGAAGGGGGGCGAAGGGGGGTAGATTGACAGATGGATGACGCCCGAAGATGATCCGCCAGAAAGACCTTCCCCCCATGAGAAGGGGGGAAAGAGGGGGGTAGAAGAACCCTAAACCCTAAAGGGGTACTTTTGGGCGGGGGGTGGGAACGGGAACGAATAGCAGCCGACCCCCCCAACCTCTCGAAGGAGGGGGGGTCGAGCTGCTTCCGCCCAGCGAGGCCCTAAACCCTAAACCCTAAACCCTAAACCCTAAACTGCAAGCCACGGGCGGTGCATCGTCAGAAGCCCGTGGCGCCTGGCCGAGCGATCAGCGAGTCCGCCCATGCGCGCACGCCGCACCGACGAAGCGCGTAGCGCTGAGGAGGATGCGCTTCCCCGCGGGGATGCCTCGTGAGTTCTGAGAGATGAATAGAACCCTTAACCCTAGGCGCAGCCGTTGGCTTCGCTGCGCGCGCCTACATCCCCTGGGGCTCCAAACCTATGAAAATACAGCATGCGGCGCTCTTTCGGCCGTCCGTGGGGCCGCACACCATATGAAAATACAGTATGCGGCGTCCTTTCGGCTGGCGCACGTCCCAGGCGCTCCCAGGCGCTCCCAGGCGCTCCCAGGCGCTCCTAGGCGCTCCCCAGCGCTCCCAGGCGCTCCCAGGCGCTCCCAAGCGCTCCCAGGCGCTTCCAGGCGCTCCCAAGCGTTCCCAAGCGCTCCCCAGCGCTTCCAAGCGTTCCCAGGCGCTCCCAAGCGCTCCCCGGTGCTTTCGGCACGCTCCAAGGCGCTCCCAATGCACCCAGGCGCATGGCGCTCCCAGGCGCTCTCCGGCGCTCCCGGCAAGCTCCCAGGCGCTCCCCGGCGCTCCCTGGCGCTCCCAAGCGCTCCCAGGTACTCCCAAGCGCTCCCTGCACGCGCCCAGGCGCTCCCAGCCTGCTCAGGCGCTCCCTCCGCGCTCCCATGCGCTTCCTGGCGCCTCCGAGCGCTCCAGGGCGCTCCGAAGCACTCCCAGGCGCTCCGGCGCGCTCCCAGGCGCTCCCGGCACGCTCCCAGCACGCTCCCAAGCGCTCCCCGGCGTTCCAAGGCGCTCCCAAGCTCCCACAGGTGGTCCCAAGCGCTCCCTGGCGTTCCAAAGCGCGCTTCAGCAGTCCAAGCGGTCCCATGGCGCCCCCAAGCGCTTTCATGCATTCGCAAGCACTCGGCAGCGCTCCCTGGCGGCGCTTCCCGGCGCTGTCCCGCAATGCAGGTGCTGCCGCAGCCATGCGCGCGCATCGAAGCGAGGGGGTGCCAGACCCACCCCCTCGCGCTCCCTCTCCAGCCATGCGACATTCGCGCCGATGGCGGCTGCGTCGACAATGCACTCGCTTCAGCGGGGGCGACGCCAACGGTCCTGCCCAATGGACAACCCACGGCCCGCGCTCGCGGTGCACTCTGCGTGTCCTGTCACGCTTCCAGACGCTCCCACGTGCTTCCATCCTGGGGAAACCTCGACGCGCTCTCTCAGCGCTCCCAGAAAGCTCTCCCAAGGTATTCCCAGAACTCTGTCATGGAGGTGCTGCAGCAGCCATGCACGCGCATCGTAGCGAGGGGGTGCCACACCCACCCCCTCGCGCTCCCCATTCCAGCCACGCGAAATTCGCGCCGAGGGCGGCAGCGTCGACAATGCAATCGCTTCAGCGGGGGTGACGCCAACGGTCATGCCCAAAGGGCAATTCACGGCTCGCGCTCGCGGTGCACTCTGCGTGTCCTGTCGCGCTCCCGGCGCTCCCACGTGCTTCCATCCTGGGGAAAGGTCGAGGCGCTCCCCCAAGCGCTCCCAGAGAGCTCCCCCAAGGCATTCCAGGGGGTCTGCCATGGACGTGCTGCCGCAGCCATGCGCGCGCATCGTAGCGAGGGGGTGCCACACCCACCCCCTCGCGCTCCTCCTCCTGCCTGCTGCCGCAGCCATGCGCGCGCATCGTAGCGAGGGGGTGCCAGACCCACCCCCTCGCGCTCCCTCTCCAGCCATGCGACATTCGCGCCGAAGGTGGCTGCGTCGACAATGCAATCGCGTCAGCGGGGGCGACGCCAACGGTCCTGCCCAATGGACAGCCCACGGCCCGCACTCGCGGTGCACTCTGCGTTCGCACGCTCCCAGACGCTCCCGCGTGCTTCCATCCTGGGGAAACCTCGAGGCGCTCTCTCAGCGCTCCCAGAGAGCTCTCCCAAGGCATTCCAAGAGGTCTGCCATGGAGGTGCTGCAGCAGCCATGCACGCGCATCGTAGCGAGGGGGTGCCAGACCCACCCACTCGCGCTCGCCCTTCCAGCCATGCGAAATTCGCGCCGAAGGCGGCTGCGTCGACAATGCAATCGCTCTTCAGCAGGGGCGACGCCAACGGTCTTGCCCAGCGGGCAATTCACGGCTCGTGCTCGCGGTGCACTTTGCGTGTCCTGTCGCGCTCCCAGACGCTCCCACGTGCCTCCATCCTGGGGAAAGGTCGAGGCGCTCCCCCAGCGCTCCCAGAGAGCTCCCCCAAGGCATTCCAGGGGGTCTGCCATGGACGTGCTGCCGCCGCCATGCGCGCGCATCGTATCGAGGGGTTGCCAGACCCACCCCCTCGCGCTCCTCCTCCCGCCTTCCGAAGCCCGCGTCGACAGCGTCTGCGTCGATGATTGCAATCGCTTCTGCGGGGGCGACCTCCAAGCAAAACCCAAAGCCGCGGGCGAATACACTGCCGTGCGCGTCGCCGTCAGCGAGGAGCCCGACGGCGCGGCTACTCGCTCGAGGCCATCGGGGGCCCATGGGTTGCCGCGCCAGCGCCCTCGCAGTGCTGCTTTCCAACGCCGAAGCACATGCGGACCCCTGTGGATGTGCTGCGCCAGCGGCAGCCGTCTACGACGGCGGCTGCAAGGGCAGCCAGGCCAACGGCAAAAGCCAATGCAGGAGGCCAGCTGGCTCCCCCAGCGCTCCCAGAGAGCTCCCCCAAGGCATTCCAGGGGGTCTGCCATGGACGTGCTGCCGCAGCCATGCGCGCGCATCGTAGCGAGGGGGTGCCAGACCCACCCCCTCGCGCTCCTCCTCCCGCCTTCAGAAGCTCGCGTCGACAGCGTCTGCGTCGATGATTGCAATCGCTTCAGCGGGGGCGACCTCAAAGCAAAACCCAAAGCCGCGGGCGAATACAACTGCCGCGCGCGTCGCCGTCAGCGAGGAGGCCAACGGCGCGGCTACTCGCTCGAGGCCCACGGGGGCCCATGGGATTGCCGCGCCAGCGCCCTCGCAGTGCTGCTTTCCAACGCCGAAGGCAAATGCGGATCCCTGTGGATCTGCTGCGCCAGCAGCAGCCGTCTACGACGGCGGCTGCAAGGGCAGCCAGGCCAACGGCACAAGCCAAGGGCCTATTGGAACCAGGGGCAATGCTGCGTCTGCGACAGGCCAACGCCGCAACTCAAAACCTACTGCGGCGACGCCTGGCCTTGAGGCCTCTCCTGTGCCTTCTGATTGCAATGCACGCCCGCAGGAGAAGAATCCGTCCTGCGGCAAAACCATGCATGCGCCAACTGGGAGCCAGCCGAATGCAGCTAAACCCACGGCAAAGATTGTTGGCCATGCGACGACGCTGGCTCTTGCGCCTGCGCAAAGCGCTTTGCGCGCGTACCAAGAACGCGATGCCAAAACCGCGTCGTCGTGCTCCCCGCGGAATATTCGCATTCGCGCACAACGCGAAAGCCCCCCTTGATAGGGGGGGTGGGGGGAGAAACCCTAAACCCTAAAAGGCTTCACTCTGGGTGGTCTGGGGCGGGAGTGCCAGTTCAAAGCGCGCGCGGCTTGGGCAGCGATCCCCCCCAACAACCTTGATGTGGGGGGGATCGCAGCCAGCGCGAGCATGCGCCAATGCAGGCCCTAAACCCTAAACCCTAAACCCTAAACCCTAAACCCTAAACCCTAAACCCTAAACCCTAAACTGCAAGCCACGGGCTGTGCAACGTCCGTAGCCCGTGGCGTCTGGCCGAGCGCTCAGCGAGCCTGCCCAGGCGGCGTTCGCCGCACCGACGAAGCGGCGATAGCCGCTGAGGAGGAATTCGCACGCCGCGCGGTGCATCCCCGTGGTGTTCTCCTAAGAAAAGGAACCCTTAACCCTCAGCCGCAGCCTGCGGGTTCCCTGCGAGTCGCTACATCCCCTGAGGCTCCAAACCTATGAAAATACAGCATGCGGTGCTCTCTGGGTGCTCCAAACGTATGAAATTACCGCATGCGGCGCTCCAAGCGCTTCCAAACGCTCGAAGCGCTCCCAAGGATTCTCCAAGCGCTCCCGGCACGCTCCCAGGCGCTCCCAAGCGTTCCCAGGCGCTCCCAGGCGCTCCCAGGCGCTCCCAGGCGCTCCCAAGCGCCCCCAGGCGCTCCCATGCGCTTCCAAGCTTCCCCAGGCGCTCCCGGCACGCTCCCAAGCGCTCCACGGCGCTTCAGGCGCTCCCGGCTCGCTCCCAAGCGCTCTCGGCACGCTCCCATGCGCTCCCAGGCGCTCCCAGGCGCTCCCAAGCGCTCCCAAGCGCTCCTGGGCGCTCCCGGCACGCTCCCAGGCGCGTTCCCAGGCGCGCGCTGGCTGCGCTCCCAGGCGCTCCCAGGAGCTCCCGGCACGCCCCCAAGCGCTCCCAGGCGCTCGCAAGCGCTCCCAAGCGCTCCCGGCACGCTCCTGGCGCGCTCCCAGGCGTTCGCAGGCGCTCCCCAGCGTTCCCAGCGCTGCCACAACCCCGAAGCGCTCCTAAACGCTCCCCGGCGTTCCCAGGTGCTCCCAGGCGCCCAAGCATTCCCACGCGCTCTTAAGCACCCACAAGCGCTCCAAGGCGCCACGCGGCGCTCCCATGCGCTCCCGCGCGCTCTCAAGCGTGCCCAGGCGGTTCCAGAAGGTCCCAGGTTCTTTGGGGAAGCTCCATGCGCTCTCCCAGCGCTGCCAGAGGGCCCCCCCAAGGCATTCCACGGGCTCTGCCATGGAGGTGCTGCCGCAGCCATGCGCGCGCATCGTAGCGAGGGGTGCCAGACCCACCCCCTCGCGCTCCCCCTCCAGCCGTCCGAAGCTCGCGCCGAAGGCGGCTGCGTCGATGATTGCAATCGCTTCAGCGGAAGGGCGACCCCAAAGGCGAAACCCAAAGCCGCGGGCGAATGCAACTGCCGTGCGCGTCGCCGTCAGCGAGGAGCCCGACGGCGCAGCCATTCGCTCGAGGCCCGCGGGAAACCATGGGTTTGCCGCGCCAGCGCCTTCGCAGTGCTGCTTTCCAATGCCGCAGGCAAGTGCCGGACCCCTGTGGAACTGCTGCGCCAGCGGCAGCCCACCGGCGAAGCTCCACGCCGAAGGTGCAAACGGCTGCCTCATCGACGAGGCGACCTGACGCGCCAGCGCCATGCACCCTGCGCGCGTGCTCGCATCGGCGCGCATTGCTACGGCCGCGGCCGCACGCGCGCATCCCAGCATTCACATCCCAGTGTCGCAACCCAGTGCCGAAGGCACATGCAGCAACGCATGGACATGCTGCGCCAGCGGCAGCCCAACGGCGAAGCTCAACGCCGAAATCGCCAAAGGCTGCCTCTTCGACGGGGCGACGCGCCGACGCGCCTACGTCACGCGCCCTGCGCGCATGCTTAAGTGGATGCGCAGCGCCACGGCCGCGTCGGCGATCGCCTGCGCGCGCCACTTCGACAGCCCCCCATGATAGGGGGGTTGGGGGGAGAAACCCTAAACCCTAAAAGGCTTCACTCTGGGTGGTCTGGGGCGGGAGTGCGACTAACCGTGGCGCGCGCGGCTTGGGCAGCGATCCCCCCAACAACCTTGATGGGGGGGGGGCGCAGCCAGCGCGCGCTTGCGCCAATGCAGGCCCTAAACCCTAAACCCTAAACCCTAAACCCTAAACCCTAAACCCTAAACTGCAGGCGCGGACCTGGGGGCGCGCACCGCCACGCCTGTAAGGATCTGCTAGTGAGAGCGAGCTGCAAGTCGAGCTCACCGCGACCATAGGCCTGCCGGCCCGAGGCGGTGCTTCGCTTGCACAATGATAACCCCTAACCCTCGGCCGGATGCTCGCGGATACCGCTCACCTTCTCCCCCGGAGCTCTCCCCCAGAGCTCTCCCCCAGAGCTCTCCCCAGAGCTCCCCCCCAGAGCTCTCCCCCAGAGCTCCCCTCCAGGGCTTCCCCCCAGAGCTCTCCCCCAGAGCTCTCCCCCAGAGCTCTCCCCCAGAGCTCTCCCCCAGAGCTCTCCCCCAGAGCTCTCCCCCAGAGCTCTCCCCAGAGCTCCCTCCCAGAGCTCTCCCCCAGAGCTCTCCCCCAGAGCTCTCCCCCAGAGCTCTCCCCCAGAGCTCTCCCCCAGAGCTCTCCCCCCAGAGCTCTCCCCAGAGAGCTCTCCCCCAGAGCTCTCCCCAGCAGAGCTCTCCCCCAGAGCTTTCTCCCAGAGCCTCCCCCAGAGCTCTCCCCAGAGCTCTCCCCCAGAGCTCTCCCCCAGAGCTCTCTCTCCCCCAGAGCTCTCCCTCCAGAGCTCTCCCCCAGAGCTCCCCCCCAGAGCTCCCCTCCAGAGCTCTTGGCGTGAAGGAGCCCCCAGAGGATCGTTCCCAGGGTAGTTAACAAAACATATCCTCAAGAGCGTGCGCAGACCTCTCTGGGAGAGCTAAACCAAGGAAAATTACCGATATACCGGATTCACATTCCCCCGGGCTCCGGCGCGGTGCCGGCTCGGGCTCTGATTCCGGCTCGGGCTCCGAACTTGGGCGAAACTCCGAGCTCGGGCTGGCTCGGTGGGCGACTGTGGCGCCGGTCTGCGTTCTCCTGTGGGCTTGGTTTGTGTCCCTTGGGTGCTCCTTTGGCCGCAGACTCTCTCAAGGGTGTCTGTTTCGAGCTCCCTTGAATGCTGTTTCGGCCGCGGGCTCTCTCAAGCGTGTCTGTTTCGAGCTCCCTTGGGTGCTGCTTCGGCCGCGGGCTCTCTCAAGCCGTCTGTTTCGAGCTCCCTTGGGTGCTGCTTCGGCCGCGGGCTCTCTCAAGTGCGTCTGTTTCGAGCTCTCTTGGGTGCTCCTTTGGCCGCGGGCTCTCTCAAGGGTGTCTGTTTCGAGCTCCCTTGGGTGCTGTTTCGGCCGCGGGCTCTCTCAAGCGTGTCTGTTTCGAGCTCCCCTGGGTGCTGCTTCGGCCGCGGGCTCTCTCAAGCCGTATGTTTCGAGCTCCCTTGGGTGCTGCTTCGGCCGCGGGCTCTCTCAAGCGCGTCTGTCTCGAGCTCCCTTGGCTGCTCCTTTGGCCGCGGACTCTCTCAAGGGTGTCTGTTTCGAGCTCCCTTGAGTGCTGTTTCGGCCGCGGGCTCTCACCAGCGCGTCTGTTTCGAGCTCCCCTGGTGCTGCTTCGGCCGCGGGCTCTCTCAAGCGCGTCTGTTTCGAGCTCGCTTGGGTGCTGCTGCGGCCGGGGGCTTTCTCAAGCGCGTCTGTTTCGAGCTCCCTTGGGTGCTCCTTTGGCCGCAGACTCTCTCAAGGGTGTCTGTTTCGAGCTCCCTTGGGTGCTGTTTCGGCCGCGGGCTCTCTCAAGCGTGTCTGTTTCGAGCTCCCCTGGATGCTGCTTCGGCCGCGGGCTTTCTCAAGCGCGTATGTTTCGAGCTCCCTTGGATGCTCTTGTGGCCGCGGACTCTCTCAAGGGTGTCTGTTTCGAGCTCCCTTGGGTGCTGCTTCGGCCGCGTGCTCTCTCAAGCGCGTCTGTTTCGAGCTTTTTGGTGCTGCTTCGGCCGCGGGCTCTCTCAAGCGCGTCTCTTTCGAGCTGCCTTGGGTGCTGCTTTGGCCGCGGACTCTCTCAAGGGTGTCTGTTTCGAGCTCCCTTGGGTGCTGTTTCGGCCGCGGGCGCTCTCAAGCGTGTCTGTTTCGAGCTCCCTTGGGTGCTCCTTTGGCCGCAGACTCTCTCAAGGGTGTCTGTTTCGAGCTCCCTTGGGTGCTGCTTCGGCCGCGGGCTCTCTCAAGCGCGTTTGTTTCGAGCTCCCTTGGGTGCTCCTTTGCCCGCGGACTCTCTCAAGGGTGTCTGTTTCGAGCTCTCAAGCGTGTCTGTTTCGAGCTCCCTTGGGTGCTGCTTCGGCCGCGGGCTCTCTCAAGCCGTCTGTTTCGAGCTCCCTTGGGCTGCTTCGGCCGCGGGCTCTCTCAAGCGCGTCTGTTTCGAGCTTCCTTGGGTGCTCCTTTGGCCGCGGACTCTCTCAAGGGTGTCTGTTTCGAGCTCCCTTGAGTGCTGTTTCCGCCGCGAGTGTCTTTCGAGCTTTCCGCCGCGGGCTCTCACAAGCGCGTCTCTTTCGAGCTCCCCTGGGTGCTGCTTCGGCCGCGTGCTCTCTCAAGCGCGTCTGTTTCGAGCTCCCTTGGGTGCTGCTGCGGCCGGGGGCTCTCTCAAGCGCGTCTGTTTCGAGCTCCCTTGGTGCTCCTTTGGCCGCAGACTCTCTCAAGGGTGTTGTTTCGAGCTCCCTTGGGTGCTGTTTCGGCCGCGGGCTCTCACAAGCGCGTCTGTTTCGAGCTCCCTCTGGGTGCTGCTTCGGCCGCGGGCTCTCTCAAGCGCGTCTGTTTCGAGCTTGGATGCTCCTTTGGCCGCGGGCTCTCACAAGCGCGTCTGTTTCGAGCTCCCCTGGGTGCTGCTTCGGCCGCGTGCTCTCTCAAGCGCATCTGTTTCGAGCTCCCCTGGGTGCTGCTTCGGCCGCGTGCTCTCTCAAGCGCGTCTGTTTCGAGCTTTTTGGTGCTGCTTCGGCCGCGGGCTCTCTCAAGCGCGTCTGTTTCGAGCTGCCTTAGGTGCTGCTTTGGCCGCGGGCTCTCTAAAGCGGTCTGTTTCGAGCTCTTTTCGGTGCTGCTTTGGCCGCGGGCTCTCTCAAGCGCGTCTTTTTCGAGCTTCTTTGGTGCTGCTTCTCTCGCCACCGCACGCGCACTCTCGCTCCCGCAGCGCTCACGCGCGTCGCAGAGCCGACGTCCGCCGACCCCACGAACAACGGCGCCCCCGCGAACTCTCGGCAAGGCGCAGTTGTGCCCTCTTCCGCGGACTTGCACCAGGAACGCGGAAGCTCGCAGTCGAGGGGGGCTTCCGCGCGGAGTAGCCGCCGCGCCGCGCCGAGTCCGCGAGCGAGAAAGCCCGTCGGACCCCGCGCGCGGCGCGGCGCCCACTGCCGCGCGGAAACCCAGGGGGCCACGTCCAGTTTCCACGCGGCGGCCCCTGGGGAAGGCTACGCGGGCGACTCTGCACCCGCCAGGGTCGCGGTCGCGCGCGTAACTTTCGCGAAGGACGACTCTCGAATCGCGCTAATGCTGACATATCTGTTTCTGGGACGCACATCACTCACTCAGGCTGACGCCAGCACTCCTTCCCCCCTTGATAGGGGGGAGCGTGGGAGGTAGATCCCTAAACCCTAAAAGCAATGACTCTGGGTGGATGGGGTGGGACAGAACGCATCCATCCATCCCCCCCTACCTCCTGAGGAGGGGGGGATAGGATGGTTCTGCGCAGAAACCCTAAACCCTAAACCCTAAACCCTAAACCCTAAACCCTAAACCCTAAACCCTAAACCCTAAACCCTAAACTGCAGGCGCGGCCCTGGGGGCGCGCATCGCCACGCCTGTAAGGATCTGCTAGTGAGAGCGAGCTGCCAGTCGAGCTCACCGCCACAATCGGCCTGCCGGCCTGAGGCTGTGTCTCGCTCAGAAACACATAACCCCTAACCCGGGGCCGGATGCTCCCAAATCGCGGCCGGCCCTGGTGAGTTTAGGGTATTGGGCCGCGGGTTTAGGCTTTCCCTTAAAAACCATTGGATTTCCTTAGAAACTGCCCCAGGACGCTTGGCTTCGCTACGGAAGCGCGCTGCGGCGCTTAGATAGCCGAAATCGTAAAATTAGCGCTTGGGTTTGCCCGCCGCCGCGCTGGTCCCCCTTGTCGCGCTCGCATGCAGCCTCTCTGATATCCAAGCACTTGTATCGGCGCTTAAAAACCTCCGGATTTGCTTAAAACTGACCCCAGAACGCTTGGTTTCTCTGGAAGAGCGCGCTGGGGCAGGTTTTATTGCCGAAGGCGTAAATCCAATGGTCCAAAGGTTCTGTGCGTCCGCCGGCCAAAATCCTCCCTGATGCCGGCCGGCATCGCGGAGGATTCTGGGGGGTACCCACAACGAGCTCCCCCGGGCTCCTTGGCTCCTTGTGGGCTCCCATAACGAGCTCCCCCAGGCTCCTTGTGGGCTCCCACAACGAGACCCCCTTCCCCCCAGAGCTCTCCCCCAGAGCTCCCCCCAGAGCTCTCCCCCAGAGCTCTCCCCCAGAGCTCTCCCCCAGAGCTCTCCCCCAGAGCTCCCTCCCAGAGCTCTCCCCCAGAGCTCTCCCCCAGAGCTCTCCCCCAGAGCTCTCCCCCGGAGCTCTCCCCCAGAGCTCTCCCCCAGAGCTCTCCCCAAGAGCTCTCCCCCAGAGCTCTCTCCCAGAGCTCTCCCCCAGAGCTCTCCCCCAGAGCTTTCTCCCAGAGCTCTCCCCCAGAGCTCTCCCCCAGAGCTCTCCCCCAGAGCTCTCCCCCAGAGCTCTCCCCCAGAGCTCTCCCCCAGAGCTCTCCCCCAGAGCTCTCCCCCGGAGCTCTCCCCCAGAGCTCTCCCTCCAGAGCTCTCCCCCAGAGCTCCCCCCCAGAGCTCCCCTCCAGAGCTCTTGGCGTGAAGGAGCTCCCAGAGGATCGTTCCCAGGGTAGTGAACAAAACATATCCTCAAGAGCGTGCGCAGACCTCTCTGGGAGAGCTAAACCAAGGAAAATTACCGATATACCGGATTCACATTCCCCCGCCCGCGCGGGCCTAGGTCGCACGCGTAACTTTCGCGAAGGACGACTCTTCTCATTCATCCCTGGTACGCGGCCACTCACTCTTGCCGACGCCTGCACACTTCCCCCCTTGCTAGGGGGGAGCGAGGGGGGTAGACCACCCTAAACCCTAAAAGCAATGACTCTGGGCGGATGGGGCGGGACTCAACGCACCCATCCATCCCCCCCTACACCCTGGTGAGGGGGGGATAGGATGGTTCTGCTCGGAAACCCTAAACCCTAAACCCTAAACCCTAAACCTTAAACCCTAAACCCTAAACCCTAAACCCTAAACCCTAAACCCTAAACCCTAAACCCTAAACTGCAAGCCACGGGCGGTGCATCGTCAGAAGCCCGTGGCGCCTGGCCGAGCGATCAGCGAGTCCGCCCATGCGCGCACGCCGCACCGACGAAGCGGCGATAGCCGCTGAGGAGGATTCGCATCCCGCGGGTATGCATCCCCGTGGGTGTGCATCTGAGAAGAGAAAGAACCCTTAACCCAAAGCTCAGCCGTAGGCTTCGCTACGGTTGGTGCCATCCCCTGGGGCTCCAAACCTATGAAAATACAGCATGCAGCGCCCTTTCGGCCGTCCATGGGGCCGCAAACCATATGAAAATGCAGCATGTGGCGTCCTTTCGGCTGGTGCACGTCCCAGGCGCTCCCAAGCGCTCCCAGGCGCTCCCAGGCGCTCCCAAGTGCTCCTAAGCGCTCCCAGGCGCTCGCAAGCGCTCCTAGGCGCTCCCAGGCGCTCCCAAGCGTTCCTAGACGCTCCCAGGCGCTCCCAGGCGTTCCCAGGGCGTTCCCAGGCGTTCCCAGGTGCTCCCGGGCGCTCCCAAGCGCTCCCAGGCGCTCCTAGGCGCTCCCAGGCGCTCTCAGGCGCTCCTAGGCGCTCCCAGGCGCTCCCAGGCGCTCCCGGCACGCTCCCAGGCGCATCCTGGCGCTCCCAGCATGCTCCCAGGCGCTCCCAAGCGCTCCCAAGCGCTCCCAGGTATTCCCAAGCGCTCCCGGCACGCTCCCAGGCGCTCGAGCATGCTCAGGCGCTCCCTGCGCGCTCCCAAGCGCTCTCTGGCGCCTCCGAGCGCTCCGGGGCGCTCCCAAGCACTCCGAGGCGCTCCGGCACGCTCCCAGGCGCTCCCGGCACGCTCCCAGCACGCTCCCAGCACGCTCCCACTGCTCCCAGGCGCTCCCAAGCTCCCACAGGTGCTCCCAAGCGTTCCCTGGCGCTCCCAAGCGGTTTTCAGCAGTCCGAGCGGTCCCATGGCGCTCCCAAGCGTTTGCATGCATTCGCAAGCGCTCGGCAGCGCTCCCTGGCGGCGCTTCCCGGCGCTCCCCCGCCATGCAGGTGCTGCCGCAGCCCTGCGCGCGCATCGTAGCGAGGGGGTGCCAGACCCACCCCCTCGCGCTCCCCCTCCAGCCATGCGAAATTCGCGCCGAAGGCGGCTGCGTCGACGCTGCAATCGCTTCAGCGGGGGCGACGCCAACGGTCGAACCCAACGGACAATTCACGGCTCGCACTCGCGGTGCACTCTGCGTGTCCTGTCACGCTCCCAGACGCTCCCACGTGCTTCCATCCTGGGGAAAGGTCGAGGCGCTCCCCCAGCGCTGCCAGAGAGCTCCCCCAAGGCATCCCAGGGGGTCTGCCATGGACGTGCTGCCGCAGCCATGCGCGCGCATCGTAGCGAGGGGGTGCCAGACCCACCCCCTCGCGCTCCTCCTCCCGCCTTCCGAAGCTCGCGTCGACAGCGTCTGCGGATGATTGCAATCGCTTCAGCGGGGGCGACCTCAAAGCAAAACCCAAAGCCGCGGGCGAATACAACTGCCGTGCGCGTCCCCGTCAGCGAGGAGCCCGACGGCGCGGCTACTCGCTCGAGGCCCACGGGGGCCCATGGGATTGCCGCGCCAGCGCCCTCGCAGTGCTGCTTTCCAACGCCGAAGGCAAATGCGGACCCCTGTGGATCTGCTGCGCCAGCGGCAGCCCAGCGGCGAAGCCCCCTGCCGAAGGCGCAACAGCTGCCTCATCGACGAGGCGAGCTGACGCGCCAGCGCCATGCACCCTGCGCGCGTGCCCGCATGGGCGCGCATTGCCACGGCCGCGACCGCGCGCGCGCTTCCCAGCATTCGCACCCCAGTGTCACAACCCAGTGCCGAAGGCAAAGGCGGCAACGCACGGACATGCTGCGCCAGGGGCAGCCCTGCGCGCGTGCTCACGTGGATGCGCAATGCCACGGCCGCGTCGGCGATCGCCTGCGCGCGCCAACACGAAAGCCCCCCTTGATAGGGGGGTTGGGGGGAGAAACCCTAAACCCTAAAAGGCTTTACTGTGGGTGGTCTGGGGCGGGAGTGCAAGTTCATAGCGCGCGCGGCTTGGGCAGCGATCCCCCCCAACAACCTTGATGTGGGGGGGATCGCAGCCAGCGCGCGCATGCGCCCATGCAGGCCCTAAACCCTAAACCCTAAACCCTAAACCCTAAACCCTAAACCCTAAACCCTAAACCCTAAACCCTAAACCCTAAACCCGCCGCGCTCGAACTCCACGCGCACCTTCAGCACCTCGCCAGAGTCCCGCGCGAGCTTGATGTCCGTCACCATGCCGCGGGCGCCGTTGACGAGCCCGTCGCTGATGTCTAAATTCCGACGGAGCATGACCTTGGCCCCGATGGCGAACCGCGCGTCTGACTCGAGGCCGCCGGTGTCCTCGGGATTGTCGTAGCCCGTGTCGACCTCCACCGGGAGCCCCGTGCGGTGCGACGTGTCCTGCGCGGGCGCGGCGCGCACCTCGAAGCCGTGCGTCTCCGCGTGTCGCTCGAGCATCTCCTCGTTCACCTGACGGACAGCCTTCCGGGTCGCCAGTAGGTGCGGCGCGCGGCTGTCCGCGGGTGGCTTGCGCAGTCTGGTCCGAAGCGTCGCGAGGTCGGCCTCGGTGTGCAGGCCTTTCCGGACTCTCTCCAGCAGAGCGGCGTAAGCGGGGTCCCGCGCCGCTCGGTGATTCCCCTCGAGCTCACAGAGCAGGAACATCTTCCACAGCTGGACAGCCGCGTACGCGGGCTGGCCCTTCGGGGGAGGAAGCTGGTAGAGGTCCCCACAGAGGAGCAGGTGAAGGCCGCCGAATGGCACTCCCGGCTGGCGCTTGTAGATCTGCAGCCGCGCGTCGATCCGAGCGAGCATCTCCGCGGAGACCATGGAGATCTCGTCGATCACCAGCACGCGGACAGGCTTCCAGAACTCGATCAGGTGCTCCAGCGCGGGCCCGGAAGGGGGCGGCGCGTCCGAGGCGTAGCCGAAGGACTTGTTCTCAACTGGCAAGTGGAGGCAGGAGTGCAGGGTGCAGCCGTTGATCAGGAAGGCAGCGCACCCCGTCGGCGCCGCAAGCGCGACGCCGTGCCCCTCCGTCCGCAAGAGGCGCGCGACGGCGCGGACGACCACGGACTTCCCGCATCCGCCGGGACCGTGGAGAAGGACGCGCGCGGGGGCGCGATTGCCCTGGCGCACCTGCTCCAGGAACCAGTAGACGATGTCTTGCTGCTTGGACTTCTGCGCGTCGGGGCCGAAGAGCAACTGCACGGCCTCGTCGCCGCCGGCCACTGGTCCGAAGGCGCTAATGGCGTGCGGCGCGGCGCCCGCCAGCTCCTCGTCGGGGCGGCCAGCGGCAAGGCGGAGGCGGCGCAGCAGTTCCCGGTGGTTCTCCCAGTCCTCCGCAGCCCCTGGCGTCTGCATGGCGGACCGCATGACGAGGGCGCAATTGAGCCGCTTCAGCTCCCGCCACGCGGCCTCCGCGATGTTCAGCTTCGGGAAGACCGTGGACTTCAGGAAGAAGTCGGGCGCAGGGAGCTCCGCCTCTTCCTCGCGCGCTGGGGCGTCCGCTGGCGGCGCCTCCGCTTCGTCGCCGTGCTCTCCTTCATTGCTGGCCTTCGACAGGCGGACGAAAGCACTCTGGTGACTGCCGTCGTCCGAGGGAACCAGCCACTCCGGCCCGTCGTCCTCATCGAAATCGGCCCACGGGTAGTGCAGGAGGAGCTTGGAGTA
Source organism: Prorocentrum cordatum (assembly GCA_963575745.1). Classification (NCBI taxonomy): domain Eukaryota; class Dinophyceae; order Prorocentrales; family Prorocentraceae; genus Prorocentrum; species Prorocentrum cordatum. Next base: position 16,806 of record CAUYUJ010007659.1, read on the forward strand.
ATAGTGCGCCTCCGTCTCGCGCTCGGGGTCGAAAGCCTTCGTGGACACGATTGCTGGCTGCGCTCTCAGCTTGGGGTCGGAATTGTACGACGTCGAGTAGGACGCCACGAAGTCGAACAGCGTCACTTCGCGAGGGCTCACCCACTCGTAGTTCTCGGCGGCCCTGCCTTCCACGAGAAGCGGAACCTGCTCCCCAGTGTCGTCGAAGACGGCGACCTTCCCCGCGCGCCACTCCGCATAACGGCGGATCACTGCGGGCGCCGTGGGCTCGGGCGCGTTCTCCGGGTTCGCGATGGCCTGGCGCCAGAGGTGCCGCGGCACGTAGGCCGAGTAAGACTCGGGCATGCCGGCATGGACCCACTGGAACTCCCTTGAGATGCGCACCACGGGAAGTCCGAGGAGGTGGTGGCACGCTTCGAACGTGGAGGTCACGCGGCCCTGAGTGCCGATGTAAGCGAGGCGGTACACTTGCTTGCTCGTCACAGGCCCGGTCGCCGGCACCCTCGCGATCTCCTGGTTGAGCTTGCCCACGGCGTCCTTCGCGGTGTCGTTCTTCAAGCAATAGCCCAGAATGTACCGAGCCACCGCATGCAAGTTCTCGACGACCTGGAGGTCCATGGAACCGCGCCACCGGCGCAATATCCGGGGGTTGTACAGGCCCATCATCGTGTCGCCGCTGCGGCGCCGCACGAAGTACTTGTTCTTGGAGCCGTTGTTCCAGAGCTCTCGCTGACTCTTCTTTCGGCTCTTCTCCACCGGCTGCTGCGGGAACCCGAAGCGGCAGCGTCCGAGCGAGTACTTCCCGCAGTATGGTCCGTGCTTGTGCATCAGCGACTTCGTGAGCAGCGTCATCACCCCGTCACGATAGACTGCACGCCACCTCTTCGGCCCCGTCGTCCGCGTATAGACGTCGTAGATACTGGCGACGTTGTCCACCTTCGACGGGCCCAGGAGCTCGTCGTCCGTCTCCGAAGCCGCCCCGTCAAGCCAATCTGCCGCGGGGCGCTTTGGGGTTGCAGGCGGCTCGCCCTCTGTCTCTTCGCCGCCGCGCTCTGCCGCTTCGCCACCGCCGCGAGGTTCCGTGTGCGGCTGCGGCGGCGGCGGGGCTCCGCCGACTCCAGAGCCCGCGCGCGGTGGCGCGTAGTCGACGGGCTTGGCGAACAGCTGCAGCGCTCGCAGCTCCACGAGGAACGTCGGCGCGAAGGGGAGGGCGTCCTCGACGAGGCCGTAGGTCTCTCGGGCGGCGACCCACTCCTCCTCGGACGGCACCTCTCGGTTTACCGATGCGGATGTCCAGCCCGCGATCTGGGCGCCAGAATCTACGGCGCGCGCCAGCCACTTCCGCTCCTCGCCGACGACGCCGACGGGGCGCGCGACGACGGTGGAGGAGCCAGACGCCAAGACGTCCATGTGCGCCGCGTCGATGTCCCAGATACAGTTGACCTTCACGCAGTCGGGAAGGTATCGGCGCGGCGGGGGCAACAGGAGAACCCTGTCCGTCGGCGGCCCTGCGTCCGTGGGGCGAAATACATGATCACCGCAGGCGCGCGCACCAGGGTCGGCGTACGGCACCGCCTCTGCCAGCTGCTGCACCATGCGCACGTGCACGAGGAACGTCTTCCTGTAGAGGCACGTCCGCCGGCTCATCCCGTGCTCCTTACTCTTCTGGCGCCACTCGTCCTGCGACATGACCTGCCGGGCGCCTGCCACGTGCGCCACCGCGACGATCTGGGCGCCCGCGTCCGCAGTGCACGCCAACCACTTGCGCCCTGCGTCCTTCAGCCCGCGCGGCCTCACGACCGCGCTGGCCTTCCCGGAGAGGAGCTGATCCAACTGCTCCTTGCTCACGCGCCAGATGGAGTCACCGGCCACGGGCGGGGCCGCGTCCGGGTGCGGCTGCGCGACCTCTTCCGCGGCGAGCCGAGCGTCGCGCTCGGCCCCCCAGTCGCCCACCCACAGCAGCATGTGCGCATGGGGGAAGCCCCGCTTCTGCCATTCCACGCGGCTGACGAAGTCTTGCGCGACGAAGGGGGGCGCTTCGTCCAGGTTGTCGTCCCAGCAATCCCACTTGACGTCGCCCTGGAGCAGATCCATGTATCCGACATCCTCGGCGCCCGTGGGCGCTTCGCCACCGTCCGCCGCCTCCGTGCCGCGAAGCAGAGTCGGCTTTGGAAACGGCGGGCAGCTCTCTCCCTTTGTCTTCCGCGCCTCGGTGATCCAGCTGAGAAATCTTTCCAACTGCCGGTTCCACTCGCGCTCGACGTCTGCAGGGAACTTCTGGCACAGTTGAAGAGCTGTCATCCCAGTTCGCCTGGTCTCCGAGACGCTCTCGCACGCCGCGGCCGCGTCATTCGTGCCCTTGATCTTCTCGTCGCACTGCGGGCTGCCATCCCACTTGTGCTCTGGGTCGTTCGTGTACGCCAGCACCTGCGCGGCGACAGTCTTCTCCACACGATCAAGCGGCAGGCCGGGGCTGTCGTTGTAGAGCTGCGCCTTTACGCACGCTGCGAGCATGTGCGGCTGGCGCTCGTGGCTCGTGAGCGTGAGGAAGAAATCAGGGCGCCCGAGCTGGCGCATCATCTGGACGCAATGGGTGCGCTTCTGGCCCAGGAACGCGGTCGTGCCGGGCACTTTACCTTGCACGGCGTATGCTCTGCGCTCCGCCGCTTCCCGACCCGGCACCTCGCGCTTCCCCACGAACACGGACGTCGCGCTGCTCAAGCTCTTCCGGAACCACGTCTCGAGCTGGTAGAAGGTGTAATCCGGATTCTCCTGGAACTTTGTCTTGCAGTCCAGCAGGCGGCGCCACGCGTAGCTGCTGAAGCGAAGCTCTTCGGGGCAGGAGCCCTCGCCCCCCGGGAACAGCGTCGGGAACGCCAGCGCCTCCGTCAACGGGCGAATCTCCGCCGACTCCCGGTTCTTCTGGAGGTCTCCCACAACGGCGCCGACCGGAGCGGGCCCGCCCGCGGTGAAGTACGTTGCGTCTCCTTCGAAAGCGCCCTGCGCCGCCGCCTCGGCCTCCGGGTCGATCGCTTGGCGATCGTCAGCAAGCTTCTCAGCGAGCTTCGTCTCGAGGGCCTTGATGGCTGCCGTTGCCTGGCCCAGCACGGAGAAATCGCGATAGTATGCGTTATTCTTCGCGAGCCACTTCAGCGCGTCGAGGAGCTTCTGAGCGCGCGCGGGGACTGCCCAGCCGGGCGGGACGCCCCGCGGCCGGAGCCAGAGCACGCCGTCGGTGATCTCCATGCTGGCGCCGCCGAGCACCTCGCAGGCGCGCGGCGCTTCCAGCGGCGCAACGAAGGTCCCGCCCTTCGCCGTCGCCGTGCCGCCCTTGGGCGCGTGCACCATGACCACGTTCGTCTCCACCAGCTGGAGCAATCGCTCCTCGTGGCGAGTGAGTCCTCGAAGCGGCTCCGGAGTGTTCCCCGTGTCGATGGCATCCCGCGAGACGCGCGCCCCGCGATCCTCCGCCCGCACGCAGTAATCGCAGATGCGCGGGATAATCTCGGAGGCGTCCTCGCGCAAGGTCTGTGCGATGAGGTCTGACGGGCACTCGCGCTTGCAGTGGTGCTTGGAGACCTTGACGCCGCAGGCGAAGCACACGACGCTGGGGCTATCCAGCGAGAGCTCCTTTGCCCACCGCAGCCAACTCTTCTCGTACTGGACGCTCGGGTCGCCCGAACGGTCCGCCGCCTCTTCCTCAAGGACGAGGCCACTCGTCTTTTGCAGGTCCTGGCGCGGGTCGGCCCCGGCCGCCGCGAGCAGCGCCCGGTACTTGTGACCGTCAATCCCGAAACACGCGCAGAGGTTGTTCCGGCTGAACAAGTACTCCAGCGTCGAAGCTCTCTCACTCTGCATCTCTCGCACCAGCGCCTTCTGCTCCTCCGTGAGCACGCGCTCGACCGCCCCGTCGGCGCCTGACTTGAAGGTCAACCGCCCTGTGTGCGGCGCCGCGCGCGCGGCAAACTCGGCGCGCCGAGCATCGTCCTGAGTGGCGCTCTGCGGCTCATCCTTCTGCTGCTCGAGGAACTCTTGCATCGCGACCTTGAGCTTTTGCGGCCGCCGCCCTCGGGCTCGCGTGGCCGCGCCCATGTCCCGGACCTTGGCTGCGAACTCACCGTGGCGCTTCTTGCGCTTGCCTATGCAGCGCATGATGTCTCCCGTGTCTAACATCGGCTCCCCGTCGTCCGTCTTTGCGTCGTAGAGCTGGTAGAACTCTGCGAACTCCTCTTCAGTGCACTTCGCGCCCTCCACCTTTTCCACCAGATGAATGGTCAGACTGCCGCGCTCGGAGTGATATCTGTTGCGCACGTCGCCCTTGTGGATCTCCCAAGAATCGTCTGCGACCTCGTCTGCGGCCCTTCCGCGGGCGAGCGCCTCTTCGAAGTAACCCTCTACGATCTCCTTCTGGTGGTCGACAGGTATCCTGCGCGATGCCAAGTCGAAGATGTCCGGGTCGGCCTCGAAGAACTTCGCGAGCTGCGACCTAGGATGACAGCGATCGCGCGGAAGCAAGCGATTGATGATCGGTCGAACCCGATCGGTCGCCGATGCGATCGGGAGCACGTACCCAGATCAATCGACCCCTAACCGCGCCACGATGCATCGCGCAGATGCGTCTCGGGGATCGCTCGAACAAGAAACGCTCACCTGAGCAAATCGGAAACACTGGCGATCGCTGGAGCCAGCGTCTACTGCAGACCCTAAGAGCTTGCGCTGACGCTCCCCCGCCGCGCACTGGGCCTGCATGCCGTCCGCGCTGCGCCACGTGCACTTGTTGGAGAATTTCGCCAGCGCTGCCTGACCGGGCCGGGTCTGGTGGAACCGACATTGCACTCTGGCACCATGCTCCGCGCGCCCTTGACAGATGGGCGGCCCCATTGGTCAGATGTCGGATATCTCGAAGCAGTCTCGCAGACCGCACCAAGGTTTGCTTGGGCCGAGAAATCTACGGAGAGAGGCCGAGGAACGAGGCTTGGCCCGCGGACGCAGCCCATGACCCTGCGCCGCCTTAAAGAAGACGTTCATTCACACCTGAGAACATCCAAGATATGCCTGTACCCTGCAGGACCCTCGCGGCAGAGGGCCCCGGACACTCTGACTGGGTCACGGTACTATCATTCCCGCTCCCTGTATACGTGGTGCGCGTCGCGCAGTTCTCGACGGCCAGAGTGCCACGGCAGGGCACAAGCCGTGCTACACGGATGTCGCTTCATCCCCCAGGAAACCCGTTCCCAAATGAGACCGACACACCCACGCAGAAACCCTTACCAACCACACGCTCAAACTGGAATCGGCGACACCCATATAGCACGATTTCGTCGAGAAGGACCTCCGCGAATGCTCGACCGACCAGCGCCCAACGCAGAGGGCCCGAACAGGCCTCCTGTGCACGAACGCCAGACGGGTTCATTCGCAGAGATGCCCACGTCTTACACCCGCAATGGACTTGCGCCCAAAGCGAGTGAGTCCTCGCGAACTCGGAGTCCACAGGCACCTGCGCGCAGGAGAATAGCAGGGGGGATGGAAGCGCAAACACAACAGAAATAAGCCGCAGGGAGGAAAATGGAGATAACAAAGGACATGCAGAGATGGTCAAGGAGCAGAAGGCCGCGGCCCCAGCCCCGACGCAGCCAGGAACGCGCTCCCTGGCCGAATTCCTGTCCCCGGTATATGACTAAAGCGCCGACGTTGCGAAGCGCGCGAAGCGCCCGCCCAGCCTTGCCCCCCCGGGCAGCCAACCCCGAGGCCAGCTCTCCCCCCACCGGCCGGCCGGCGGCCCTGGCCGGCTGCCGCCGCACACAAGCACAGGTAAGTTTAGCACTTGGTTGCGCCGACACTTCCGAACGAAGTCTCTCCTAAAGGAACCCCTGTCCGGACCCATCCACGTGTATCGCGACGCGCGCCACGCGCCGACCGGCCCTCCCTCCCACCCCAGCGAGCGGGTCGCGGCCCCGACGCCAGCTGCCGCGGCTTTCCCGGGCTCTCAGCCCCGCCCGGCCGGAGCGCGCCCCCGAGCCGAATCCTTGTCCTCGGTGTAATACTGAAGCGCCAGTGTCGCGAAGCGCGCCGAGCGCCGACCAGGCCCTGGCCCGCCCGGCCAGCCGTCCGAGGTCGTCGCCCGAGCCGCCAGCGCCATCACGCGGCCCCAGCCCCGACGCGGCTGGCCAACGCGCCCCCTGGCCGAATTCCTGTCCCCGGTATACGACTAAAGCGCCGATGTCGCGAAGCGCGCGAAGCGCCCGCTCGACCCTTGCCCCGTGGCGACGGCCGACCCCCAGGCCAGCCCCCTCCCCTCCCAGCCGACCGGCGGCCCCGGCTTGCTGCCGCCGCGCACAAACACAGGTAAGTTTAGCACCTGGTCGCACCGACACTTCCTAACGAAGTCTCTCCTAAAGGATTCTCTGTCCAGAAACCCGCAACGAGTGTCGCGACGCGCGCCGCGCTCCTGCCCCCCCTGGCCAGCCGGTCGCGGCGCCGGCCCCAGCCGCCGCGGCTTCCCTACGCCCCCAGCCCCGCCCGGCCGGAAGCGCGCCCCCTGGCCGAATCCTTGTCCCCGGTATATGACTACTTCTCAGGCGGGGCCACTTAGGCACTCATACTCTAGCTTAGTAATTAGTTAGGCCTCGCAGTTACAAGTCCAATTGCAAGTGACTTATAAGTGATCTAACTGGAAGCTAACTGACGCAGCCGTTTTACAAAACCGTATGTCCATCGTAGGATTTTCATTGTCCGAAAACCTAACTGAAAGCTAAGTGAAACAGGCGTTTTCGCTGGAGGCATCCGTCACACGCGGTATGTTGTGAGGTCGCCGAATGCGGCCCTTCGACACGCTATATTCGCTTTGATGAATGACTGCCCTTGCCGCCCTCATTTTCCTCCGCCCCCGCCTCCTCCGCACCGTAGCCGCTTTGGGCTTATAGAGAGTTTTGAGATGGAGCCAACCACAAAAAAACAACGTAGAATTGAGATTGGCTACCGCACGTCATTTGCAGGTGCCGCCCAGATCGTTGCTCAACTTGGCGACGGCCGCACAACTGAGGCAGCGCGCCACGAGCTACGACAAGAGTTGTTACGCACTCTAGACGTCGTCACGCCCGTGGGGTCCATCCTGCAGAGATCAACCCTGAACCTTGCATCAGGCGAAGTATTTGTGTTGGACCACGTGCGGCCTCAGGCGCTGTTGTGCACCCTGTGCGCTCAATCGGCGCACTTTGCAGCTTTTTTCAAGAGATGTTTGCAAGAATCCAATTCGGGCTCTGGGTTCTTGCTCTGCACAGACGAGACGACGTGTGGAAACCAGCTCCGACCAGACTCGCGGAGGAAATGTCAGGCTATGTATTTCACGCATTCAGCTTTTCCGACATGGTTTCGGTCTCGCCAAGATGGTTGGTTCGTCTGGGCGTATGTGCCCTGTGAGATTCAGGGCGATCTCGACGGAGGACTTTCGACGCTATTCAAACTGATGTTATCTGATTTTTTCAAATCGGACCATAATTTCATGGATGGCATCATGCTTCCGTGCGGGAACGAGTGGTTCCCTCTGAAATGTGGTATCTTCGCCGTCATCCAGGACGAGAAGGCGCACAAAGAAATTGCTTCTCTCAAAGGGGCTTCGGGACTTCGACCATGCATCAGATGCAAAAATATAGTGCGGCGGACTAGCGCGCAAGATTTGGGACCATACCTGCGGGATGCCGACATTTCAGGCCCCGACGCATTCGACGAGCACACGTCTGCATCATTTTGGGAAACTGTAGATATCATATTAGCTGCACGAGACGACAGCGATCTTCTCAGACAGTCATTCGTGGATCTACAGCAGGTCGCTGGGTTGTCATACAACGCACATTCGGCCATATGGGACCGAAGTTTCAGGTTGATCTACGACCCGATCAATCACAACGTGGAGGACTGGATGCACGTATTCTGCGCTTCTGGAGGGGTTGGCCAATACGAAATCGCAAGTTTTGCTGATGCATTCACCAGCCACTCTGGGCTAAGTTTGGCAGACTTGGACGCCTTCGCGTCCAAAGTTTCGTTCCCTAGCAACTCTTCGCGTTGTCCGCCTCGTTTCTTCCAGTCCAGGATGCCTGACGAATCTGGGGGGCATTGTAAATGTTTCGCGTCAGAAACGGTCATGGCGGTGCAAGTGCTCGCACTATTCGTCCTCATGGTGGCGCAACCCCATGGGAGCCTTCCACAGCATTGCCGTTCTATATTGCTGTTGAACCAGATACTCACTATTTTCTGCATGCAGGACGACGCCGTGCATCACACGGCTGTGTTGGGCTACGCGCTGGCGCAGCATCATGCGATTTACCTCCGCATATATGGCAAGAGTTTGTGCAAGCCGAAGATTCATTACGCCTACCATTGCAAGGAAGCGCTTGCCCGTATTCGCAAGAACCTTAGTTGTTTCACGATGGAGCGGAAGCACCGCGAGGCGAAGAGCGTTGCCCTCCATTGTGGTAGGTCCGACAAATGGACCAGCCACATGTTGTTTCGAACAACGGCGCAGCGATTGAGTAGAGTTGACCAGTCAGAGCTGTTCCATGCGGAACACCTCGTGGCCCCGACGGCGCCGCCGCTTCAAATTGCGTTAGCCAGGATGTTCCCAGGAGTAGGGCCTGCAACCTTCAAGGCGGCAGCGTGCCAGACTGGCCAGGGATCGTTTAAGGCAGGGGACCTCATCGTGTGCGAGAGTGCAGGCCGCCGCGCCTTTGGAGTGTGCGATTACTTCGGTGGCGGGTCTCTCAAAGATTCTGGTCGGGCAGTGCACGCCGTTTGTTTTCAAACATGTGAAGAAATGCCGAATGGTGCGCTGGAGAAGCGCAAGTCTTGGGCGTGGGCCCCAGTCGAGGCCGTGCGCTCCGCGGTCCCATTCGTGGACCTACAGCCAGGCATGCGGCCGTTGTTGCCTGCCTTGCAGCGGATATGACCTAACATTGGCGGTCGGTTTCGAAGCGATCTCGGAAATCGGGCTGGTTCGCGCCCCCCCGCGCGGTGGTTCACCAAATGTGTCCCATTCCAACCCCCGCCCCATTCAGAAGAACACGCGTTCAATGCATTTGTGTTTCCAGAATTGTGCGTTCGCCTAGTGGCGATCATCTCGAAACCATCCGCCAACCAGCATGCCGTTCGGAGGCTCGCCCCGACGTCGGCAACCAGCCTGTCTCATATGTTGGCGGCTAACGTTCCGCGTTGCTTCAAAAAGCAAGCTGCGCCCATGCAAAGAAACGTCCCTCCTCCTCCTCATCATCCCCCTCCCCATGCCTCCATGACCCTGGGTGCCACATCCAATACCTCCTCCCCGTCAACATCCCTCCCCCCGAGCACATCCGCCCTGCCATCCGTCATCTCAACATCATTTTTGCGTACACGTAGCCACTTTGCTCAAGTGCAATGTGGCGTCAATTGCCACCGCCGCCCACGGAAGCCCGACTCGGACCAGCGCCCGTGCCAGCAGGCACCCTGTCCGCCAATGACACGACGGCCATCAAGGCGCTCACTGGTTGTAAAGCCAGCGTCCGCGGCCGCAACAAGGGCCCATGGGGAGAAGGGCGCACGCTCACCGTTCACGGTCCGCCCGACATGTTGAATCGCGCGTGGGAACTGGCTATCGAGCGCATCACTGAGAACGGACAGAACGGCGCCAGGAGGACCAGGGAAGAACAGAGGCGGCAGCAAGAACAAGACCGACAGCGTCAACACCAGCTGCGGCAACAACAGCAGCAGCAACAGCAACAACCTGCAAGAGATCCACCAGGGCTCCGCGCAGCTCCAGCACGGCCAGATCCTCTGGCGCGCTGGATCCCATCTGCAAGGTCAAGTTCGACTTCGACGACGTCATGGCGCCGCGAAGCTGTGGCCGAACCGCGCCAGCCGTCAGTGTACGAGCCGATGTTCGTGGAGGCGGCGTTCGTGCGGCCGATCGCCGAGACGCAGCGCCAGGAGGCTGCCGCGCCAGAAGCAGCGCCAGTGCGCGAGGAGCAGCGCCAGGAAGCTGCAGCGCCCCGCGATGCCCGCGCCGTGCTAGCCGCTGCGGGCTGCAGGCCAGAGGATGCCTGGATGCTAGAAGACTCACCTCCGTGCCCGTCGCCAGCTGAGGAGGTGACGCCTCCTCGGACCCCGTGCTCTCCCTTGACCCCGTCGTCGCACTGGTTGGAAGACCTCTGAGGTAAATTTCAATTGCAAGACTCTGCTCCAGTGGCATATACACGCTAGCGTGCAGCCTAAAACAGAAGGCTCGCCTAGGTCGGAGGCTCGCCCCGACGAATTCGCACACCTCACATCATCACATTGGCAATTGAGTTTGGCATCAGAGGAGCCAGGAGAGACAGCATCATCATCATAGCTAGCAGAATCAGCATGAGCAGAGCCGACAGCATCAGCGTCAGCAGAACCATCGGATTTGATACCAGCAGAGGCAGCGTCAGCAGGAGCAGTAGGAACAGAAAGCAGAGGACATGATACTTAACGAGCCTGCAGCGGCACCGATAGCAGTGGAGGGTGAGGATGCTGGAAAGCGCAGTAGAGGAAGATAGGTAGGGGGATGAGGAAGGTGCTGGGGCGAGTTGGAAGATGAGAATGGGGGTGAGGAAGATGCGGACGAGACGGAGGAGGATGAGGAGGAGGAGGAGGAGAAGGAAGAGGAGGGCGAAGATGAGGAGGAGGAGGGGGGATGAGGAGGAA
>CAUYUJ010007659.1:30000-45291 GCA_963575745.1 Prorocentrum cordatum
CGGGTCTGACCCGGGTCTGACCCGGGTCTGACCCGGGTCTGACCCGGGTCTGACCCGGCCTGTCCCGAGCGTTGTTTTCTGTGTGTTTGGGGTCCCAGGTGTGGTTTCAGATGCAACGGTCCGACATGATTTTTGTTTCGGCCGATGCATTACCAACATATGTTTCCTTAGCATTTCCTGGCCCGTCAGGTTGAGGATACCGTCCCCGCGGTGTTCGAGGATAAATCGGAGGTGGACTGGAAGACGCTGTTCCCCAGGGGCCCGATGCCTGAGGATCTCGCCACCAAGGAGCAGTGTGTGCAGGGCCAGAAATGTTGTGGTTGCAAGATTGTGTTCCCCATGGATGGATCTCAGGTGTTTCGTCAGGTCGCCAAAGGTGCCATTCGGTGCGACGAGTGCTTCAAGCTCTACAAGAGGATCCAGCGCATGAGCGCCAGCCACAAGATGAACATCTCCACGCTCACGGCAGACGAGCGCACGAACATGATGCGAGAGGCCCAAGGACAGATGGGGCCAAATCTTTACAAGGTGATGTCCGAGATGATTCGCGTGAGCAACATCCGCCGCGAGAACAGCAAGATGACGACGAGTGGTCCTTTCGAGGACCCTGCCGACGTGGAAGAGCGGTTCAAGAACAAGCCAGAGCAGTGGGAGAACATCAAGAAATTCGCTCAGAAACTGTACTGCCCTGTGCGGGGCATTCACCTCATCCAGGTCCCGAACTACACGCATGAGCACACCTCCGAGGAAGTCAAGGAGCAGGAGACCACCCGCAAGGTGACAGGTGAGATGGACTTGAAGAAGTCGAAGGCCCCGAAGGAGCATGAGCCCACGCCCTCGGACAACAAGAAGCTCACTGCGCCGCAGAAGAAGAAGCTGACCTCAGAAATCGAGAAACTCACCGGCAACCTGAACACCTTCAAGACGCACAAGTGCCAGGCGACCGCCAGTGACATGGACGGGGCCGTGCCTCCAGTCATCTTGAGGAAGCTGGATGGCTGGATCACGAAGCTGGAGGAGAAGATCACCGCGGGCAACAAGCTGAAGAACAACGACGAGTCGACGAAGGGCGAGGCGATTTCGTTCAGCAACGACGTTGCAGACATGCTGGAGACCACCACTGACCTCGGCAACCAGGTGGCTGGCATGATCCAGATGACGGTGGATGCGAAGGAGGAGGAGGAGGCGATTGGAAGGTAGGGCTGGCCTCGGTAGCAGTTGCCATTCTAGTCCGCTAGGGCTCACTCGATGGGGCCGCCGCCGTCCCGACGCAACCAGCAGTGTTTTGTATTCAACCGAGTTAACGCCCTATGTGATACAGGGCCATGCGCCGATTTGAACGTGGTCAGTCATGGCAGTTCGGTACCATTTGCATCTGTACTCAGAGATTCTGTAATCGTAGCAGCTTTCGCAAAATGAAAATTCCAGAGAGTGGCGGCGCGTGGAGTGGGATAGGGGGGAGACAGAGGGGGAACGAGGAGGAGCGGGATGAGGAGGAACATGAGCAGGAGGTAAGGGAGAGGGGTCAGGAGGAGGATGAGGAACGAGAGATTGTGAGACCAGAAGGGCAGGGAGGATTGCCATAGACCATCCCACTTTCTGACGCGCACAGTAAGCCTCGAACTGCATTTGCCCACCAGAAGACCCAAGACGACCACAGGAGGCCCCGGCCCCGAAACACGTTGTCACGAGTTCCTTCTTTCGCATTTCTGGGAGTGGTTGACCCCCCTCGAATTTGATTCAAACCAGGATGGTCTCAACTCTGATTGCCCACCGCTGCTCGCTACGATACCCCTCCGTAGCCTGTTGGCTGTCAAGGTGCGTCGCGTGGCTCGCCCGCGACCAGTGCTGCCCATGGAATTATTTATGGGTTTCGCGCTGATGCCAATTCCAGGGGATCCCAAAAAGATGAGTCTATTTGGGGGGCCATCTCCTAGCGAAGCTCAAGGAAGCCAACTCGACCGACCTACACCTCCTACGCTTGCCGAGAACAAGTCGAAAGATCCGATCGACGACGACATTTGGCTCGGTGGTGAACTAACAATGACACAAACCACGCTTGCGAAGCAGCCGAGGAAGAGGCCGAGGCATGCTGCCCTGGGGACATGGACCCCGAAACTTCGGGACCAGAAGAAAGGCAACACCAAGGGGGCTGCGACATCTAGCCTTTCGATGACACAGACGAGGGCCCAGTCAGCAAGCCCGAAGACCCCGACGCCCAAGCTTGTGATCGTGATCGACGATTAGGGTGAGCTTTAGATGTGAAGCGCGGCTCACGCGGCCACAGCATGCGATCGCGCAGACATAGGGACATCATGAATTCACAGCGCGACCGATGGGTAAACTTCCCCCGAGCGCTCCCCATCCTCATCCTCATCCCCCCCCATGTCCTGGCCGTTCGGAGGCTCGCCCCGAAGTCGCGGCCTGGGCGACCGCCCTCCACCTCCCACCGCTTCGGGCCGACTTTGCTCGAGCTCGCTGGCCCCGTGGACCCCGCCCCTCCGAGAGATCGCTGCAGCGATGGCCTCATTAGACCGATGCTTCGCCGATGCCGTCGCCTACTTGAGGGCCAACGTCTCCTCTGCTGGGGGCGTCGGGGCCATGGACACCCACATCCTCCAAGGGTTGCTTCAGAGGGCCCGCAACTCGATCCTAGATGAGATCGCGCGTCGCCCAACCGTGAGCCTTCAAGAAGCCGCCGCTTGCATCGACCACTTGACGCGCAGCGATTTCCCCGTCATCATGCGACAGGGCGCTCTGGCCACATGAAAGCGCTCCCCCCCTCTCCCCCTGAGCCTCCACCCCCTTCAGAAGGCTGGCTGTCAGCGAAATCGAGCGTGACTCTAAAAAAGGTTTAGAGTCGCGCTCGATGTTTGACCTCACGCGAATCGAAGCCCTTCCTCTCCCTCTCCACCTCCATCTCTAGTCCTCCTCCTTCTCTTGCTGTTCCTCCTCCTCCCCCGCGAGGAAGAGGAGGGGGCGGCGGGGAGGAGGAGGAGGAGGAGGAAGAGGAGGAGGAGGAGGAGGAGGAGAATGAGGACGAGGACGAGAGAAGGAGAAGGAGGAGGAGGAGGAGGCGGAGGAGGAGCAAGAGGAGGACGAGAGGCTGAGGGGGACGGGCGAGGGAGGAGGAGAATGCGGCGAAGGAACAGGAGGAGGAGGAGGAGAAGGAGGAGGAGGAGGAGGAGGAGGAGGAGTGGGAGGAGGAGGAGGGCCCGACAAACTCACGAGACCCGAAGAAATCCACGGTTTTGTTTCAGATAACGTTCGGGGTTTCACACTAAAAACGGCATCCGAGACAATCCCATGGGGCTCCACCAACTTCGCCAGTGGGATTCCTGGCAGTCCAGGCACGGTAATTTAGAAACGAAGAGACCAGATCCATCTGTTTTGTGGTCACAAGCTCCCCGCCTCCACGAAGGTCCCCCTCCTTCTCCTCCTGCTCCTCCTCTTCGTCCGTCCACCTTCTCCTCCGTGCCCTCCCTCCCCCTCGTCCTTCTTCTCCTGTGCCTCAATCCCATCCCCCTTCCTCTCCTCCCCCCTCTCCTCCACCTCCTTCTCCTCCTGGTCCGCCCCCTCCCCCGCCCGACCCAGCAGGAACTGATCAGCCTGGTGAACGGACGGTCAGGCCCAGGACGCCCCGCTGCGCAACAACAGCAGACCGCTCTGCAAACGAACCTCTTCATCCAACGCATGCTGACGCAGGAAGACTGGGATTGCCTTCGGAGCACCACCAGGCTCGCGCGGTATCACTGCAGTGTCCCGTGGTGACAGATACCTAGTATGCCTGCACGCGTGCATCAACACAATGCCACATGCACAACATATGCACCCGCACGCAAGTTAGAACACACGCGCGCACGTGCCTTATTCACCTACGCTCATATCATTCATATGTGCGCATCGTGCTGCTAGCTTTGAGCGTGTCCGCCCGCAGGCCCATCCAAGACAAGATTGACGCGGTGGTCAGCCGTGCCGAGCTGCTGGGTTGCGTATGGCCTTCGGAGATCACGTACGTGCATTGGCTCGCTGTGATCGCGGCTGCTTCGCAGGCGGGCGCTGGGGAAGCGCCGCACATGATAAACGCTCACAACGCGCTCAGCCTGCTAAACGATATGAAGGTGTGCATGAGGCGCAAGCGTTCCAGGGTCAGGTTGCCGCACTACGGCGTCGTCACCCAGTATCCAGACTCCCCAGCAACGCTGCGCGCCCAGTTCCAGAACGTGTACGACCACGCCTACCAGTTCGCAGGGCCCGCGGGCTGCATGGTGGATGAGAACTTCCTGTTGCAGCTGAGGCCCACCTGTGTCCAACGCCAGCCGTCTATCACCCCCCATTCTTGGATCAGAAAAACCCTGCCTGCAAGATATTTAAATTCGTGTTTGTGTTCATTGGGGCAGGGGGCCAACAACGCCGAATCGACAAAGGCTGAGCGTTGGACCCGCGTGTTCGGCAGGGTTGCCTTGCCCGCTCGTCGCACTCACGCGTCCGTGGCTCCCCTTTCGGGGCGCTCGAGCTCGACACCCCCGTACAGCATGGAGAACAACATGATGCAGGTGCTACAGATGGTGATGGGTTCGGGCCAGTTCGGCGGCCAAGTCTTCGGCCAAGCGAACGATGGGCCCCTCCGCAACTTGAGGATCCTTGGGTCGCCTGCGGGCGCGTCGCCGACGGCGAGCGGGTCGCCTGTGACGTCGACGCCGTCGCCTGTGGCGCCAGCAGCGCTCCCTGACGCATCCCCCGCCGCTGCTGCAGCAGCTCCTGCTAACACGGAGGCGCTGGCAATCGCTGAGGGGCATGTTGCCGAGGACGCAGAGGAGTTGGATGGCGCTGAGCCGACGCCTCCTACAAGTGACATGGGCGCCCTCTTGAAATACATGGGGGGCAAGCTCAACAAGGACGTCAGCAAGAAGAAAAAAAACGGTTGTCTTGAGGAGGCCAGCAGCTGCGGCCCTCAAGAAGCCAGCGGCTGCCTCGGCAAAGGCGGCCTCGGCGGCCGCCAAGGCGGCAACAACGGCTTCGACGAGGTCGAGCGCAGCGAAGGGGGTCCTGAAGTTCCCAGGGGTCCCGACCAGCCCGAAGGAGACTGTGTACCTGCCCAACGGGTGGACAATCTACGCGAGCCTCGGGAAAAAGGCGTGGCGCGCGAAGAAGGTGGGCGTGCGCACGGACCACGCGTTCCATTGGAACGCGAAGACGTACACTGCCAAAGAGGGGTGGGACATGCTCATGGAGCACGTCAACCACGGCAAGTGATGGCGGCGCGGCCAAGGTGACAACGCGCGTGCCGCGGTAGTGTCGCGGCGGCATGGCGCAGGATCGCCTCGCTTGAGGAGCACGTGCGAGCCTGCGCAGAGCACGTAGGCACGGCCCGTGCGGGCCGTACTAGCTAGTTGCAGGCCTCCTTGCGGCATCCACGCCAATGGATGCGAGTTGGAGGCATCGCGATTTCTTTGGTCTGCCGTGCCATGGGATGGCGTGCACGACGCCAAGGCAGAGGCGCTAGCACTTGCGCATGATAGACGCGTTGCGCTGGGTAGGCTCGCCGCCCGAGCACGCTGCAAGAAAAGTGTGGGTGCACGCGCGCGTGAGTGCATTCATGTAGCATTGTGTTGCGTTCGGAAGCGTTCGCCTAAAGAAACATGCGTGTGTGATCCCCTGAAGAGAGTACGATTGAAACGGGAGCCGCCCCCCATCCGTGAACGACGGCAACAACATACATACACATGCTGACGATTTACTGGTCTCTGCCATGGGGAGAAAGCCAAATGACGAGCAAACGTGCGCGATTGCCTTCCAGAGTAACTCAAGCGTGAAATCTCTCAGCACCCATGGGATATACACGAAACTCTATGAGAGAGAGAGAGAGAGAGAGAGAGAGAGAGAGAGAGAGAGCGAGAGAAGCAAATACACAAACAGCCAATACAAACAAGAGAGAGAGAGAGAGAGAGAGAGAGCAGACAAAACGTATGAGGGTAAGACACAGGAGAGAGGAAGGGAAACAGGGAGCGGAAGAAAGAGAGGAATGAGGAGAGGAAGAAGGAGAGAAGGGGACAGAGAGACAGAGAACGGGATACACACAGGCAGACGCGCAGGCAGGCAGGCACGCAAACACATCGAGGGACCGACATGATGGGCGGACGGACGGACGGACAGACATCCAGCGCCAGAGATTGAGTCACGCAGTGGCAGAGACACAGACTACGACCTAAACGAGGGATTCGACCCTGCTTGAAATCGGGGCGAGCCTCCGATAAGCAAAAACAGGGAGTGGAATTGAAGATCACAGCGAACCTCCAAACGAAAAACGAGGCCGTATATGGAGGGGAGAAGCAGATCACCGCCATTACTTGGACATGGGTATCGCCTTCGATAGCCAAGGCCCTTCCATAACATTCAACATGTCGTTGCCCTGGTTCGAACAATCACACCGCATGGTAACCTTGAAATGTGGCATTGGAATATACAACGTAAGGATGGGCCAACGGAAGGTATCGGTCGGAAAGCGATCATTGATTTATGAGCAAAAAGCTAAGTGGTCCTAAGTGTTTGTGGGCGGCACCATCGCTGCCCCTGCGGCGGGCCAAAGTGCACTGCCCACAGACATGGCCCAAAGCTAAGTGTTTTGTAACTGATCCTAAATCCAGTTGTGGGGTTAGACCGTAAGTGCGCAATTCCAATTACATTCAGGCTGTATCCCGTCTAATGGAATTATAACGCGCGGCGGATTTATATCTTGACTAGATTTGATTCGGTCAGTTGCAAGGGTCACTTGCCCGATTTGCAACCTGGGTTGTCCAGGTCATAAGTATAGGTTATAAGCACCTAAGGTGCCCCGCCTGTAAAGTACAGCGCCAGTGTCGCGAAGCGCGCCGAACGCCGACCAGACCCTGGCCCGCCCGGCCAGCCGTCCGAGGTCGTCGCCCGAGCCGCCAGCGCCATCCCGCTGCCCCAGCCCCGACGCGGCTGGCCAACGCGCCCCCTGGCAGAATTCCTGTCCCCGGTATATGACTAAAGCGCCGATGTCGCGAAGCGCCCGCCCGACCCTTGCCCCGTGGCGACGGCCGACCCCCAGGCCAGCCCCCTCCCCCCCCAGCCGACCGGCGGCCCCGGCTTGCTGCCGCCGCGCACAAACACAGGTAAGTTTAGCACCTGGTCGCACCGACACTTCCTAACGAAGTCTCTCCTAAAGGATTCTCTGTCCAGAAACCCGCAACGAGTGTCGCGACGCGCGCCACGCGCCGACCGGCTCCTGCCCCCCCGGCCAGCCGGTCGCGGCGCCGGCCCCAGCCGCCGCGGCTTCCCTACGCCCCCAGCCCCGCCCGGCCGGAAGCGCGCCCCCTGGCCGAATCCTTGTCCCCGGTATATGACTACAGCGCCAGTGTCGCGAAGCGCGCCGAGCGCCGACCAGACCCTGGCCCGCCCGGCCAGCCGTCCGAGGTCGTCGCCCGAGCCGCCAGCGCCATCCGCCTTGCCCCAGCCCCGACCCCGGTCTGGGCCAACGCGCCCTCCCTCCAGAACAGAATTCGTCCCCCCCCATATTGACTAAAGCGCCGATGTCGCGAAGCGCGCGAAGCGCCCGCTCGGCCCTTGCCGCCCCCTGGCAGCCGCGCCCGAGGCCAGCCCCCTCCCTCCCAGCCGACCGGCGGCCCCCGCTTGCTGCCGCGGCGCACAAACACAGGTAAGTTTAGCACCTGGTCGCACCGACACTTCCTAACGAAGTCTCTCCTAAAGGATTCTCTGTCCAGAAACCCGCAACGAGTGTCGCAACGCGCGCCGCGCGCCGACCGGCCCCTGCCCCCCCCGGCCAGCCGGTCGCGGCGCCGGTCCCAGCCGCCGCGGCTTCCCTACGCCCCCAGCCCCGCCCGGCCGGAGGCGCGCCCCCTGGCCGAATCCTCGTCCCCGGTATATGACTCAAGCGCCAGTGTCGCGAAGCGCTGGCAGCGCCGGCCAGCCCCTGGCCCGCCCGGCCAGCCGTCCGAGGTCGTCACCCGAGCCGCCAGCCTCATCCCGCGGCCCCAGTCCCGACGCGGCCGGCAACGCGCCCCCTGGCAGAATTCCTGTCCCCGGTATATGACTGAACCGCCGATGTCGCAAAGCGCGTTCGGGGTGGCCCGACAAGCGCTCCGCGCACGCCGTCGCGACGCGACTCCGTTGTGTTTTACGAGAGACCACGGCATCGACAGGCCCGACATCTTGCCGTCGCGATGCGAGTCCCACGTGTTTTACGAAGGATCGTAGCCAAGCCGACTGGCGGGAACCAATTGACACCGCCGCGAGGTCCGCAGACGCTAATACGTTGTGTAAACCCTAAACTGCAGGCGCGGCCCTGGGGGCGCGCATCGCCACGCCTGTAAGGATCTGCTAGTGAGAGCGAGCTGCCAGTCGAGCTCACCGCCACAATCGGCCTGCCGGCCTGAGGCTGTGTCTCGCTCAGAAACACATAACCCCTAACCCGGGGCCGGATGCTCCCAAATCGCGGCCGGCCCTGGTGAGTTTAGGGTATTGGGCCGCGGGTTTAGGCTTTCCCTTAAAAACCATTGGATTTCCTTAGAAACTGCCCCAGGACGCTTGGCTTCGCTACGGAAGCGCGCTGCGGCGCTTAGATAGCCGAAATCGTAAAATTAGCGCTTGGGTTTGCCCGCCGCCGCGCTGGGTCCCCCTTGTCGCGCTCGCATGCAGCCTCTCTGATATCCAAGCACTTGTATCGGCGCTTAAAAACCTCCGGATTTGCTTAAAACTGACCCCAGAACGCTTGGTTTCTCTGGAAGAGCGCGCTGGGGCAGGTTTTATTGCCGAAGGCGTAAATCCAATGGTCCAAAGGTTCTGTGCGTCCGCCGGCCAAAATCCTCCCTGATGCCGGCCGGCATCACGGAGGATTCTGGGGGGTACCCACAACGAGCTCCCCCGGGCTCCTTGGCTCCTTGTGGGCTCCCATAACGAGCCCCCCCAGGCTCCTTGTGGGCTCCCACAACGAGACCCCCTTCCCCCCAGAGCTCTCCCCCAGAGCTCTCCCCCAGAGCTCTCCCCCAGAGCTCTCCCCCAGAGCTCTCCCCCAGAGCTCTCCCCCAGAGCTCCCTCCCAGAGCTCTCCCCCAGAGCTCTCCCACAGAGCTCTCCCCCAGAGCTCTCCCCCGGAGCTCTCCCCCAGAGCTCTCCCCAGAAGCCGCTCTCCCAACTGACTCTCCACCACCGGGGAGCGCTCTCCCCAGAGCTCTCTCCCCCCCCAGAGCTCTTCCCCCCAGAGAGAGCTTTCTTACCAGAGCCTCCCCTCCATCGAAGCTCCTCCCCCCCAGAGACGCCTCCCCCAACCGAGCTCTCCCCCACTCGAGTCTCTCTCCCCCAGTAGCTCTCCCCCAGAGCTCTCCCCCAGAGCTCTCCCCCAGAGCTCTCCCCCGGAGCTCTCCCCCCGAGCTCTCCCTCCAGAGCTCTCCCCCAGAGCTCCCCCCCAGAGCTCCCCTCCAGAGCTCTTGGCGTGAAGGAGCTCCCAGAGGATCGTTCACAGGGTAGTGAACAAAACATATCCTCAAGAGCGTGCGCAGACCTCTCTGGGAGAGCTAAACCAAGGAAAATTACCGATATACCGGATTCACATTCCCCCGCCCGCGCGGGCCTCGGTCGCACGCGTAACTTTCGCGAAGGACGACTCTTCTCATTCATCCCTGGTACGCGGCCACTCACTCTTGCCGACGCCTGCACACTTCCCCCCTTGCTAGGGGGGAGCGAGGGGGGTAGACCACCCTAAACCCTAAAAGCAATGACTCTGGGCGGATGGGGCGGGACTCAACGCACCAATCCATCCCCCCCTACACCCTGGTGAGGGGGGGATAGGATGGTTCTGCTCGGAAACCCTAAACCCTAAACCCTAAACCCTAAACCCTAAACCCTAAACCCTAAACCCTAAACCCTAAACCCTAAACTGCAGGCGCGGACCTGGGGGCGCGCACCGCCACGCCTGTAAGGATCTGCTAGTGAGAGCGAGCTGCACGTCGAGCTCACTGCTACCATAGGCCTGCCGGCCCTAGGCGGTGCTCTGCTCAGACAAAGATAACCCTTAACCCTCGGCCGGATGCTCTGAGATCCCGGGCCGCTCGAGCGCCGGCTCGGGTGCCGGAATCGGCCCGGAAGGGTTCCTGGGCGCCGGGAGCAGAAAATCAATATTTTTGAAAGAAAAATGTATCTTGGAGTGGCCTTTTTTCGGCACCGCCTCGGAATTCAATTTTCCGGCGCCGGCCGGCGCCGAAACCGGCCCGGGCGCCGGCCCGGGCTCCGACTTGGGCGTCCGGCTCGAGCGCCGGCTCGATGCCGGAATCTGCCCGGAAGGGTTCCTGGGCGCCGGGAGCAGAAAATCAATACTTTTGAAAGAAAAATTTGTCTTGGAGTGGCCTTTTTTCGGCACCGCCTCGGAATTGAATTTTCCGGCGCCGGCCGGCGCCGGAACCGGCCCAGGCGCTGGCCCAGGCGCCGGCCCGGGCGTCCGGCTGGAGCGCCGGTCGGGTGCCGGAATCGGCTCGGAAGGGTTCCCGGGCGCCGGGAGCAGAAAATTAATATTTTCGAAAGAAAAATGTCTTGGAGTGGCCTAGTTTTTTTCGGCACTGCCTTGGAATTTAATTTTCCGGCGCCGGCCGGCGCCGGAACCGGCTCGGGCGCCGGCTCGAGCGCCGGCCCAAGCGTCCGGCTCGAGCGCTGGCCCAAGTGCCGGAATCGCCCCGGGTTCCCGGGCGCCGAGAACAGAACAGAAAATCAATATTTTTGAAACAAAAATGTGTCTTGGAGTGGCGTTTTTTCGGCACCGCCTCGGAAATCAATTTTCCGGTGCCGGCCGGCGCCGGAAACCGCCCGGGCGCCGGCCCGGGCGCCGACCCGGGCGTCTTTTCGAGCGCCGGCTCGGGTGCCGAAATCGGCCTGGAAGGGTTCCTGGGCGCCGGGAGCAGAAAATTAATATTCTTGAAAGAAAAATGTGTCTTGGAGAGGCTTTTTTTCGGCACCGCCTCGGAATTCAATTTTCCGGCGCCGTCCGGCGCCGAAACCGACCCGGGCGCCGGCCCGGGCGCCGACTTGGGTCGGCTCCAGCGCCGGCTCGGGTGCCAGAATCCGCCCGGAAGGGTTCCTGGGCGCCGGGAGCAGAAAATCAATATTTTGGAAAGAAAAATGTGTCTTGGAGTGGCCTTTTTTCGGCACCACCTCGGAATTAAATTTCCCGGCGCCGGCCGGCACCGAAACTGGCCCGGGCGCCGGCCCGGGCTCCGACTTGGGCGTCCGGCTCGAGCGCCGGATCGGCTGCCGGCATCCGCCCGGAAGGGTTCCTGGGCGCCGGGAGCAGAAAATCAATATTTTTGAAAGAAAAATGTGTCTTGGAGTGGCCCTTTTTTCGGCACCGCCTCGGAATTTAATTTTCTGGCGCCGGCCGGCGCCGGAACCGGCCCGGGCGCTGGCCCGGGCGCCGGCCCGGGCGTCTGGCTCGAGCGCCGGTCGGGTGCCGGAATCGGCTCGGAAGGGTTCCCGGGCGCCGGGAGCAGGAAATCAATATTTTAGAAAGGAAAATGTGTCTTCGAGTGGCCTTTCTTCCGCGCCGCCTCGGAATTCAATTTTACGGCGCCGGCCGGAGCCGGAATCGCTCCGAGCGCCGACCCGGACCGCCGGCCCGGGCGTCCGGCTCGAACACCGCCCTGGGGTGCCGGAGTAAGCATGGAAGGGTTCCTGGGAGCCTTAAATATTTAAACCTTAAATCTTACCTAAACCCTAGTTCTTTACAATGTCGCCGTGGGAGATGTCTGCGCCCTACCACGAGTTCCTCCTCGACGACATGAAGAAGCTCCTGCGTGCACGCCTTTACCTGGCACCGATGGAGTCCCTGCACTTATCTCACCTGTGCACCCAACTCGTCTCCGGACTTCTGACGGGCGCGAACCAGCAAAACAAGCGCGACGACCGCTGCTGGAAAAAGCACATCCTCAGCTGCAAGACAGGCGATGAGAAGATGACCACGGTGGTGAATTTTTTCACGCGCCTGGAATTCCAGGATGGTTCCCGGAAGCAGGTCACTCAGATTTACCACGGGAGCGGTCGCCCACACCTCCACTGCTTGCTCTGGCTGGAAGACGTGGCGGACATCGAGCTGGACAAGTCTCTCAGCGCGACGCTCCCCGCAGACGAGACTCAGGCCGCATACGTTAAGGGCTCCCAGGACAGCCGGGACGGGGACAGCATGTGGGAGATTCATGACGGGCCTTCCACCTACGACGCCAACGCGTCGCGCCTGCACCTGCACCGCACTCGGGACGACTCCGAGGCCGGCCGCCGCGCATACTTCCCCGACATTATGGAAGCGCTGAAGTGCCACCAGGACGGAAGATATCGGCTGGCGACGCACTCCTCCTCAAGTGCGTCACGAAATGCTTGTCCAAATTCAGCGATGCGAACTACGACGAGTGGATGAACGGTAAGGCGGCCGCAAATTCCATCGCTTGGCGCGTGCTGAAAGAGTACCATCCCTTCGAGCCAGAGATGGTCCTGCAACTGAATCATCGAACTTCCGCCAGTGGGGAGTGGGGACGCAGAGCCGCGGACTGCGACACCTGGTAACGCCCGACGGGTCCGAGATCACGTCGGAGCTGAAGGCGTGCATGAAAAGCAAGTGGCGCCACGA
This sequence comes from Prorocentrum cordatum, assembly GCA_963575745.1. Taxonomy (NCBI): domain Eukaryota; class Dinophyceae; order Prorocentrales; family Prorocentraceae; genus Prorocentrum; species Prorocentrum cordatum. The sequence goes on from CAUYUJ010007659.1 coordinate 42,649, forward strand.
TGACATGAGCTTCCTGGAGTTTCTCCGGAAGACTACCCACAAGGGCGCCATCGCCGGTTGGTTGAAGAAGCTGTGGAAGGAGCGCCCAGAGGAACAGATGCACCTGACGGAGACGGAGTTCGCGAACGAGTATACCATGCGCGGTGAGCAACTCGTGGCGGTGGACACTGTCTGGCGCCACAACGATAAGTTCTTCCGCCAGTGGGTCCTAAAGCATGTGCCCTTCCGCAACAAGGAAGACCTCGATGTGCCAGAGGTGACGGCAAGGGTGCCGCCGCGCCTGCGTGGACAGGCCTGAGCGCTGAAGCTCTGCGCGGACCAAAGCCGCGTGCCGCCCCACCTGCACAACTTCTGGAACTCCTCAGACCGTATACGCAAGGAGACGAAGGATGAGGCCCACACGGAGGACCACATCGAGGAAACTGTGGCGCTGCTGGCTGGACACCGCACCCTGATCGAACAGTTCTGGACGGGCGAACTTGACATGGCGGACGATCCGGGCGCGATATCCGACCCCGTGGCCGCGGCCACCGAGGAGGCGGAGCGCGCGCGCAGAGAGGACTCCCTCAAACTCAACGCCCAGCAGGGCGTCTTCGAAAGAGAGATCGCAAAGCACGTGACGCTCGCCCTCCGCGCGACTCGGGCCCAGGACGAAACAGAACTGGAGGCAGCTCTGCCAAGCAGCGCCTCTGCGTCCGCCGTGTGTGGAGCACGCGGTGCGCGCGGAGCATGGTGGCTCAGGAGTCCATCTAAAACTCTGCCCGGCAAACGAAGAGGCATGCGCAGCACGCGCGTGCTCTAACGGTTTTCCATTGGCGAGAGCGCGGTTCCCGGAGCGCCTCTGCCTCGATTCGAAAACAACCGACGGCTACATGCACCTGTGCTAGTGACACAGTCCGATGCGTCGGCGATGCATGGCAGTACTCTGGGAGACACACATTGTCATCAGCGAAGCCGACCCCGGCGCTTCGGCGGTGCATCGGCGCTCTGACGACTGCTCGTACGTCTGCCTGCTCGCACGACAGACACAAGCATATGCGTGGCCAGCACTGCGGGCCAGCCATTCACTCTTGTGAAGATACGCAGGACGTCCCCGCTGTGTACATGCCCCACGATCTCTTGCATGAAAGCATGCTGCCCGGTGCTGCGTGGTGTCTCTTCCCTTGTGCAATGCAGTATGCCGCGCGACTGCACATCAAGCCGTGCACCGGCTTAGGGTTTCGGGGGTTTCGGGTGTAGGGTTTCGGGCTTCGACTTTCGGGGTTCGAGATTGGAGTTTTGGGCTTCGGGTTTTGGGTTTACCGCTTAGCGCTTAGGGCTTCGGGCTTGACTTCGGGGTTGGTGCTTGCGGATTAAAGTTTCGGGCTTCGGGTTTCTGGCTTAGAGTTTCGAGCTTCGGATTTCGAGCTTCGGGCTTCGGCATCGGGCATAGGCTTTAGGGTTTCGGGCTTCGGTTTTCGGGTTTCGGGGTTGCGTTTCGGATGTTCGGGTTTGAAACTAAGGTCTCTCTAGGGCTCGGCGCCAACCAGGAAAAGGTTCAGCGGGACCCTGTGGAAGACAGAGGCGCTTTTACTCTTGTCACGTGCCGGCGCGCGCTGATCTCACAACGATGCATCAGCGCCCCCTCGGCTTTCTGATTCCACGGGACATGTCACTCTGCAGAAGCCACAGGGTATTATTTCCTAGTGCGAGCACGTATCTCGAACGGGACCGCACTCATATCGTCCGTAGCCATCGGCTCAAACCACTCAGGGTATCTGTGGCGGCCTGCCTCGATTAACAGTGCCTAGCATGACTCTGGGTGCTCCATGGCCCTCGCGCTTCGATCTGGCTGAGCAATGCCAACAGACCACTTCCCTCATGGTCGCACTCTGCACACTGCCGCTGAAGAAAAGAATTTGTCATCATCGACATCATTTTGAAGCCTCTGCGCGCGGGAACCTCCCGCCACGGATGGGTCGCTCGCTGCGTGGCACAGAGCGAACTATGGAACCCCTTTCCAGGACATCTCGACAGAGATCTATCTAAGAGAAACCAAGAGACATCATGAGAGCCCTGGCGGCCCCGGGAACCCGAAAACGTTTCCTTAGATTCCGGCGGGCTTCGGGTTTCGAGATTGGAGGTTCCAGCTTCGGGTTTACGGTTTCCGGTTTCGGGTTTCGGGTTTAGGATCTCGAGTCTAGGGCTTCGGGTGTTTGGTTTTGGGTTTCCGACTTCGGGTTTCGGGTACCTGCTGTCCTCCACGCACACCTTCGCACTCTTACTTCTTCTGCGCTGAGGTATGTGTCTGATGTTTCGGCGATCTCCTGTGCACGAGTCTTGCATCTCATTAGCATTTCGCAATACTCGGGGTTTCACTGCCGCGTCGACAAGCCGATACGTTGGCAATGCGCATGCCTTCCCTCTGGGACCTCGCGCCGACGCGTCGGAGATGCATGCTTCCCCCTGGCGCGCATGCTTCTGCGCCCCGCTGCAAGCCGCTCTCGCCTCCCGGAGAATACTGCGGAGCGCTCCCACTCAACGGTGTCCGTCTCTGGGGGCGCCGTCCTCCTCGAGCACCCTTGTCTTCTTGCTCCCCCCGCACTGTGCTCCTCGTTTGCCGCTTCGGCACTGTCCACTCCAAGAGGCTTGCCTTCTCGCCCT
>CAUYUJ010007660.1:0-40000 GCA_963575745.1 Prorocentrum cordatum
GGGGGAGGAGGAGGAACAGGAGGAGGGTCGGGATTGGGGGCGTTGTTTTGTTTCGCCTCCCCAGGAGATCGTGTCCGTGGAGCACCTGCTGAGCAGGTTGGACTTCTCGCAGGGAGGCCAGCCGAGACGACGGCGGCCATGTTCCTGGAGATCCTTGAGGAGGAGGAGGAGGAGGAGGAGGAGGAGGAGGAGAAGGAGGAGGAGGAGGAAGAGGATGAGCGAGGAGGATGAGGAGGAGGAGGAGGAGGAGGAGGGAAGAGGAGGAGGAGGAGAAGGAGGAGGAGGAGGAGGAGGAGGAGGAGGAAGGAGGAGGAGAGGACGGAGGAGGATGGAGGAGCGAGGTAGGAGGAGGAGGAGGAGGAGGGGGGAGGAGGAGGAGGAGGAGGAGGAGGATGAGGAGGAGGAGGAGGAGGAGGAGGAGGAGGTGGAGGAGGAGAGAGGAGGAGGAGGAGGAGGAGGAGGAGGGAGGAGGGAGGAGGACGAGGAGGAGGAGGAAGAGGAGGAGGAAGAGGAGGAGGGGAGAAGGAGGAGGAAGAGGAGGAGGAGGAGGAGGGAGGAAGAGGAGGAGGAGGGGAAGCCGATCCTGACGCCAAGCCAAGAGGAGAGTGACACGGGGAGCCAGTCGTTTCGACAGGAGGAAAAGTACGGGCAGGAGGAGGAGGAGGAGGAGGAGACAACCGATCGGCCGGGCTCGAAGAAAGTGCAGCAGAAGGATGGGGTCCAGGGTTCCGATCGAGTGTCTGTTTCGATGGCAGTGTGTTCCTCGTGGCGTCGAATCTCTGGCATCTGGTCGTTCCTCGTCGCAGCGGTTCTCGCACCTCTGGCCCTGCTGGGAGGCTTCTCGTCTCCGCGGCTGGATCCGCCTCGAGCAGAGGGTCAGGGTGGACTCCGCGGAGGGCCTCATGAGGGCCGATTCCGAGCGGAGGCGGGCTTTGCGGGAGAGCCGCCGCTGTCTCGGCCAGCCCTCCTCCGAACTTCATCTTCCAGCAGGGGAGCGAGCCCTCGCCGGACGTGTTCTTCCTGCACCCCGCCGTGCACAACTGCCACGCGGTGGTCGGCCGCGCGCATCGGGGGGGTAGGGTTCAGTGTCAAGTCTTGGCATCGCTCGGACGTGTGCATTTTTTTCTCGGCGGGGGCCATCGAGGAGCATCCTCGATCATTTGGCGAAAAAGCCACGCACGAAATCGAAACAAACACAGGAAATTGACGTTCGAGCGATGGCCAGAGGTCGGGCACGTCCCTCTACAGGAGAAGAGCTGAAACATATCCAAACAGATAGTCAGGGGACGGTTTTCGGGCTATGTTTGTGGATGTTTTACTCTCTATCACTTTCCCTCCAAAATCCGCCTGTAGTGTAGGAGGGCATGCCCCCGACCCTAGGGTAGGAGGAGAGGGGACGGCTCCTTAGAAGGAGGCTGCCTCTTAGAGGACGCGGGCGCCTTTCAGAAGCGGGCTCCGGAGAAGCCTTCCCCCCTCCCCCTACAGTGGGGGCCCGTGCCAAGAAACACCCTGCTTGCCTCCAGGGTGCCCTGGGTTTCTTGGGTTTCGATGGCTGCGCTGTGGAGAGCGTGACGTTCACACACCAAAAATCGATGGACGTCCTGGGGTCTCAGGGTTGGGTTTCTTGTGGAAGGTTTCTTGTGGTCGGGCCCCTACTGTACCCCCCTCTGCGCGCCGCTGAGGTGGAGTACCTCTTCTCGGGGTCGGCGTTCAAGCCGAAGGTCCTCGTGATCCCGATCAACCCGCTGGTGCCCCCGCCCTTCGAGGTGACGCCGCGCTTCGAGGCGTGGTGGCACTCGCTGCGCCCGGCACTGCGCTCCGTGCCTCTGGCGCGCCGCTGGTTCCAGCACGGGCAGGAGGAGGGTCGGAACGACCGAAATGGGTATGTATGCGGGCAAGGTTCGTATCCATATCCAGTGCGTCTTGGGTTTTTGGGGAAGGAGCGCCACAAGGCCGAGGCGCACTGGATGTGGTTAAAGATCGAGCCTCCAGGGGGCAAGTTTATCCATGGCCAGCGCGCCTCTGGTTTCTGGGGAAGGGAACCCGAAACTCCATATCGCAATGGACATGGACAGAAGTATTGCCCGCAATGTAAACGGTACAAAGTCCAACAGCTGTTCTTCGGAGGAGGAGAGGTACCCATACCGCTGCCCTTCCCTCGTTTTCCCCAGGTTGGGCCTCCTGGGAGGCCCTCGTCGCCACGTCTGGCCACAAGACACCCTGGGAGAGGTCCGGGGAGAAGCGGTATCGGCACCTTTTGGTTCCCCCAGTTCCTGTTCATTCTGAACAGGGCTGGCTGTCGGCGTCGCCGCGGTCATTGCCCGTTTGAGAGAGAAGGCCGCCTGTCCAACAGCGGCCGCTGTTGGTTTTGGACAAGCGTGCCCATGCTTCTCCGTACACATCTCTCAAGCAGTGGCGAAGCGTCCTGGGTCGCCGATGGGCCCATCAACCAATGTTCTAAGAGCCTTTTGTCACCAACCAACGTTCTAAGAACCTTTTGTGTTTTTACACGAACTGTTTATAGAACACTTCTGGCTGGGTCTGTCTTGTCTCCACACGTTGGGTCTGCGCTCTGGAAGCATGGCTCTTGTTATTCGAGCATCTCTGGCTTCGAAGAACTCTCGTGGTAGGCCTACAGCAATGCCGGGACGGTCGGTCCCTGCTCAAATCTCGGGCGGCCCAGGAGGAGGAGGAGGAGGAGCTGGACGCCGGGGCGGGAGAGCCCGGCGCGCTGGACGACTACCTGTCGCCCGCCTTCTGGCTGGCCCAGTGCTCGCTGGCGGCGGTGGGCGCGCTGCTGGAGCGCCTGGCCAAGAAGCGCTTCAGGCACTCTTGGGTCGGGCCTGTCCCTCTAAGAGGAGGGGCACTCCAAAGCAGGTTAAAAAAAACAGATTCTGGGGGCGATTGGTTTGGGGGGTGTGCCTGGGCACTGTCTAGTATACGTGTTGGCTCTTTTTATGATTTGTCCTCCAAGCTCCGCCTGCAGGGGGACCGGCCCGACCGAAAGGTACTCGCTGCACCACCTCGAGGGCGGCTTCGCGGTGTACGTGCGCGTGGACCTGCAGAGTGCCCTGGCGCCGGGGCGCGGGGCGCCCAGGCCGGCCAGCTGCTGGCTGGACGGGTGGTTCTGCGCGCCGGACAGCCGCTTCTTCTGATGGGCTTATTCTCCACCACCACCAGAAGAAGTTGGAGGGGGGAAGGAGGAGGACGAGGAGGAGGAGGAGGACGACGACGAAGAGGAGGAGGAAGAGGACGAGGAGGATGAGGAGGAGGACGAAGAGGAGGACGAAGAGGAGGAGGAGGAGGAGGAGGAGGACCACCTGGCGCCTCGTGCTGGAAAACAGGCCCATCATCTTCGCGCGGCTGGAGCTGGCCGCCGGGGCCAGCGTCGTGAAGCTGGCGGACCCCGACGTGCCCAGCGGGGAGAAGGAGGCCATCCTCTGCGGCCTGCTGGAGGACCACCGGGTGCCGGTGCTGAAGAGGAACTTCGACTGCATGGGCTTCCGCGGCTCCGACGGCTGGGCCGGGGCAGACGGGCCAGGCGCCGCCACGGGGTCCTGCGTCAGCCACGACCACCGGGGCTGGGGCAACGATGCTGCGGTCTTCGACTCCATCCAGCGCTCCCCCCGTGCCTGCCAGGCGCGCTGCGCGGCGTCCAACTGCAGCTACTGGACGTTCGACCCCACGGCGATGTACGGGAGCCAGCTCTGCTGGGTCTGGATCGGCGGCAGGCCAGCGGAGGTCAAGTTCGAGAAGGGCTGGGTGTCCGGCGACGCGGAGTGCAGTGCGGCTCTGAGCTCTGGCCCCGAGGACGCCCGCGCGGCTTCGGCGCCAGCACAGGTGGCTGGGGCAGCAAGGTGTGGGGGCCTCGCGTGTCCTCGCAGGCCCACGTTCAGAGTGCGCGGTCGTGCGCGAGTGCCTGGTCGTCGATGCGGAGGCGCCGAGTCGGCGTCGGTCTAGCGTCGGTTCGCCTCGAGTTGGCGTCGATGAGCGCCGGGCAGCGCCGATTCGCGAGAGGCAGCAAGATGGCACGGGAGGAGGAGGAGGAGGAGGAGGAGGAGGAGGAGGAGGAGGAGGAGGAGGAGGAGGAGGAGGAGGAGGAGGAGGAGGAGGAGAGGCTCCGAGAGATGCCGCCCCCGAAGGCGGCCCCGGACAGCAGCCCGGCCCGGGCCGAGGTCCGCGGCCCCGGCGGCGCGCCGGCAGAGGGGCGCGAGCTCTTCAAGCTGTGGGCCGTGGAGCAGGCGCAGGAGATGCCCGGCATGCGCTTCTTCCTCGAAGCAGGTATCGGGGGCGGAAAAGAGTCGGGGGAGCGTAAGACCCGGGTTTGCCAGGACTCGGGTTCGCCATCGTTTTTTGACGACCGCGCCTCGGATTTTGACGAGGAGGAGTTTCGTGGGATGTCTGCAGCGGGAGGCCTTGTCAAAATGCAGGCTCGGCCTCGTCATTTTTTTGACGACCTCGTCGGGGATTTCCGAGTCCCCTGTACCCAGGTCTTACGTCCCCCTGAAAGAGGGGGGTGATGACTAGGGGGGGGGGGATATCATGGCGTGGGCCATGACGTCGCCCCAGATTTCGTGGCGCCTCTTCTTATCTCATTACGTCCCTGGCCCCCCCGCTGGGCCGCGCACATGCCGCCGGTCATGATTTGTAGTCGATTACACGTAAGAGTGACCTTTCGCCGGAGTGACCCTTGGTGCGGGCTCATCGGGCTCCCCCCGATCGCCGAGCGCGATGCGATTCAAGCGGCCCGCGCCCTTGGGTTTGGCTCCCTCGCGCCCCCAAAAGCTGCGCACCACAGGTCACTCTTACCCAGGGTCACTCTTACGCCTAGCCGAGGTAGCCGCGGCCGCTGCGTTCGCGGCTTCTGCGAGTGCTTCCCGCCCTACCGCGGCCCGCTGTGCGAGCAGCTGGACTCGGGCCCACGGGACGCGTCGCGGAACTTCTCCGGGGTGCTGCATTACTTGACGTCGGACGACGAAGACGATGTTCAGGACATCCGGCACTCGTTGCCGCGCTTGTGGGAGCGCTTCAACGGTCGCTTCGACTACCCAGTCGTGATCTTCCACGACGGATTGTCTGAGGAGCACAGGAGGCAAATAGTGCGGGCTTCGGAGAATCGGGTGTGGTTCGCCTACGTGGATGATTACTTGTCGGTCCCCGAGATGATCACCGAGGACCCTGTTCGTCGCGCTCGGCTGGATGAGGTCAAGTGGTCGCTGGGCTACCGTGGCATGTGCAGATTCCGCAGCGGCACTATCTTTTTGCAGCCTGCGCTGCGGAATTTCCAGTACGCCATGACTCTGGACACGGACGGCTACTTTCCAGCGGAGGTCGTTTCGGACCCGATTGCGGCTATGCACGAAGGTGGCTACGTGTACACTTTCTCGCACCTGCTGCCAGACCTGCCCAGCGCAGTGAAGCACTTCTGGGATTACACGCTGCTGTACATGCGCATGAAGGGGATCAACCCGCGAGGCACGCCCATACTCGAGCAGTTCGTGCGCGAAGACGATCTCCAGTGGAACTACCAGCTTTACATGAACGATATCGAGATTGTGCAGCTGGACTGGTTCCGGTCGGAGCCCTACCAGGACTATTTCCGTTACCTGGACTCCGTCGGAGGCTTCTGGCTTCATCGATGGGGCGACCACGCGGTCCGCACCATCGCGGTCGGCATGTGGCTGCCAGAGGACAAGGTGTATGAGATGGACGTTCCGTACGGCCATCAGAACTATTGCAAGTGCAGTGGGGCCCACCCAGACCTCGAGTGCGTGAGGGAGGGCGACGTCGGGGGAGAGCCTGCCAAGTGGTGGATCTGCACTTCGGAGGCAGAAAACGATTGCCCGCACAGAACATGCAACGGCGTAACAGTGCGTGTGCAAAGCAGTAGCAGCGCGCTGTGTCATGAATACGGACGCGCATGTATCCTCCGCATCTATGTGGTGCATGTGTAGAGCGTGCCCGCGGCTCGTACTCCGCAGTGCATCGCCGCTTGTATCTCGATTCCACGCGTACGCAGCATCTGCTTCTGCTCAGACACGTGCATGCGTGTACACACGTCGATGCACAACACAGCTATATAGATGTATCTATGCGCATACAAACATAAATCGATGGGTAACTTTCTATACGTACATGTCTATTCATGTACATCTACACACATGCTCGCATACACACGTAATCTATACACCTGCCTGCGTAGAGGGGGTCCCAGCCCAAATGTGGGGGATTGGGGGGGGCATTGCCCCATGGGGCTGCTTGCCCCCCAGAATCTCAAGGGCGCGCCCCCGACATGCCCCCAGAGCGCCTCCGGGGCCGTTCCGAGACAGCCCGCAGACGCGGCTCTCGCGACGATCCAGGTGGCCTCCCGGTGGCCTCCACCCGGCCCCAAGAGGTAGGATTAGCGGCGAGCCCAGGGGGGGAGTGCGAGGGGGCATCCCGTCTCTTTCCCCCCCTGGGCTCGCCGCCGACAGCAGTGGGACGGGTACTACAAAGGGGGGCTTCAGGTCGCCATCTCGGTCCAAACTGGTTTCAAGGGGGTATTGGAGGGCTCCGAGAGCCGCAAGTATCGCCGGAAATAAGTCAATCGGGCCTCAAAGGGCCTCAAGACGGCTCCAGAGGGCCTCTGGTGGAGTCCAAGACGGCTCTAGAGAGCCCGAAGCCGGCCCACGACCGCTGCCAGACGACAAGAGTGTGATGCATGTGTACGGTATGCGGGCATACTAGACTCCCCGAGGTAGAGATAATCCATGTACGTATGTCCATCAAGTACTGTCGGCCGCATATATCTCTAGACGCCCCGCGTTCATATATACCTCTTGGTGGGCCTCCTCGGGGCCTCTGGGAGCTTGAAGGTCAGCATTCCGACGCCATCTCGGGAGCCTCCCGTGGGATGCCTGGGGCCTTCTGGAGGGCTCGGGGCCATCTTCGGGGTGTGAGCGCGCCGCCACGGTCAAGATGCTGAAGTAAGGACTGCTTCGGGATCCGCGGGGGGCTCAGGCTTTGGAGCTTGTTCCTCAAATCCAGGTCGGGGGACCTGTTCGCGGCCGAGGCTCGCCGTGGCCAGCAATAGCCCTTGTGTTCCGTCTTCAGCGGTCCATGTGGTGTGCGACCAAGCGGTTTGGAGATGCCCTGGGGTCGCAGCGCTCCATTGGGAAGTGGACGATTGAAAGGATATTCCTGGTGGCCACCGTCGCCGTCGTGGCCACCGTCGCCGTCGTGGCCACTTGTCCGCAGCCAGCGACCCGGACGAGACATACTTGGGTGGTAATCGTCCTTGCCCGATCTGTGTCTCGTCCCTCGGTCGCATTAGCACGATGAGAGTAGGGGCTCCTGCGGAGCCATCTTGGAGCCTCGAGGGTAGTCTCGAACAGCCTCGTTCGCGGCTTCAGGGCGTGCCCGGGGGGGTATCCTCTTAGACCGCCCGTTCGCTCCTTCGTTTGCTTGCCGCCGCATGGGGCGCTGGAGTGGAGGGAGAAATTGGCTGGGAGGGGAGGAGAGAATCGAAGAACAAACAACGGTATGAACATATGTTCAGAGCCCCGAATCATCAGGGGTAACTCGGGTCAGGGCGAACTCGGGTTCGCTTTTCGGGATTCCGAACCCGAGTTACCCCGGGCCCGCGTTACCCCGGATAACTCGGGCGTCCAGAGCCCCGAATCATCAGGGGTAACTCGGGTCAGGGCTAACTCGGGTTCGATTTTCGGGATTCCGAACCCGAGTTACCCCGGGCCCGAGTTACCCCGGATAACTCGGGCGTCCAGAGCCCCAAATCATCAGGGGTAACTCGGGTCAGGGCTAACTCGGGTTCGTTTTCCGGGACTCCGAACCCGAGTTACCCCGGGCCCGAGTTACCCCGGATAATTCGGGCGTCCAGAGCCCCGAATCATCAGGGGTAACTCGGGTCAGGGCTAACTCGGGTTCGTTTTCCGGGAGTCCGAACCCGAGTCGCCCCGGGCCCGAGCTACCCCAGACAATTCGGACGCCCAGAGCCCCGAATCATCAGGGGTAACTCGGGTCAGGGCTAACTCGGGTTCGCTTTTCGGGAATCCGCACCCGAGTCACCCGGGCCCGAAGTATACCCCGCATAACTCGGGCGTCCAGTAGCCCCGAATCATAGGGGTAACTCGGGTCAGGGCTAACTCGGGTTGGTTCCGCTTTTCGGGATTCGAACCCGAGTACCCCGGGCCACGAGTACCCCCGGGCTTAATTCGGGGCGCCAGAGCCGAATCATCAGGGGGACTCGGTCAGGCTAACTCGGGTTCGCTTTCGGTGGAGTCCGAACCCGAGTTACCCCGGGCTCCGAGGAGTACCCCGGAGTTAACTTTGGCGTCCAAGAGCCCCGAATCATCAGGGTAAACTCGGGTCAGGGCTAAACTCGGGTTCGGTTTTCGGGATTCCGAACCCGAGTTACCCCGGGCCCGAGTAACCCCGGATAACTCGGGCGCCCAGAGCCCCGAATCATCAGGGGTAACTCGGGTCAGGGCTAACTCGGGCTCGCCCGAGTTACCCCGGGCCCGAGTTACCCCGGATAACTCGGGCGTCCAGAGCCCCGAATCATCAGGGGTAACTCGGGTCAGGGCTAACTCGGGTTCGCTTTTCGGGATTCCGAACCCGAGTTACCCCGGGCCCGAGTTACCCCGGATAACTCGTCGACTAGACGTAAGAGTGACCTTTCGCCGGAGTGACCTTTGCTGCGGGCACAGACGGGTCCCCAGACGGCTAAAAACGAGGCAGTAGCAGCTGCTTGGGCGCCAAGGTTTGGCCCCCCCGCGGCCCCCCAAAAGTCGCGCACCAAAGGTCACTCTTACCCAGGGTCACTCCTGCGTGTAGCCGAACTCGGGCGCCCAATATGTTCTCGTAGATCAGCACGGGTTTCTCGTATCGGCGTCGGGCCCCCCTCTCGGCGCCTCATGCGCAGCAGCCACGGTGCCGACTGCATCAGCACGCGCGTGGGAATCCGCCGGGGACGGAGGGGGGCGGACCTGTCGGAAGGAGCGGGGGGGGGAAGGGAGAGGAGGCCCTTCCCCTCCCGTTCCCACCTTTTGCTCTTCCCTTCCCCCTCCCCCTCCCCCTCCCCCTTCCCCTCCCCTCCCCTCCCCTTCCCACCTCGTGCTTCCCGGTCCCCCCCCTACCCCTTGGACGTCCCTCCTCTTCCCTCCTGCAGGCCTGCGGAGTTCTCCAGAAGTTCGGGAGGCATCCGGGAAGCTCGGAGGCTTTGGAAAACACGCACCCACACACACACACTCGCACACTCGCACACTCGCACATTCGCACACGCGCACACGGGAGCGCACACGCACACGCACGCGCACGGGCACGCGCACGTGCACGCGCGCGCGCACGCGCACGCGCACGCGCCAGCGCGCGCGCACACGCACACGCCCCGCACACGAACACGCCACAGGCCATGCCACAAACGAGCGCGCCACACACAACACCACCACACACACAACACGCACACACACACACACACGCAACAACGCACACGCACACGCAAACGCCAACATCCACACGCAACACACACACCCACACGCGCGCACGCCACTCACACGCACACGAACACGAAACACGCACACGCACACGCCACGCACAAGCAACACGCACACGCACACGCACACGACACCGCACACGCCACACGTCACACACACACCACACACACAAACAACACACACACACGCACGCACGCACGCACGCACACACACACACACACACGCACACGCACACACACACGCGCGCGCGCACGCACACGCACACACACGCCACACACACACACAACACAGGCGCGCGCACGCGCACGCGCGCACGCTCACGTACACGCACACGCACACGCACGCGCACACGCACGCGCACGCGCACGCGCTACGCACGCGCACGCGCACGCGCACGCGCACGGGCACGGGCACGGGCACGCTCACGCGCACGCACTCGCACACGCACACACACACACACCACACACACAGACACACTTTTTTGGTCTGCGGGCCGAGAGCGAGCCTCTTCCGGTTAAAAGCTAGGCGGGCCACGCAAAGCTCTAATTGGGGAGACAGAGCCACACGCACGCACGCGCACGCGCGCGCACGCACGCACGCACGCACGCACGCACGCACACACGCACACACGCACGCGCAAAAACACACACACACACACACGCGCGCGCGCGCACGCACGCACGCACGCACGCACGCACGCACGCACGCACGCACGCGCGCACACACGCATACACACCCACACGCACAAGCAAACACGCACAGTCAAACACACACACACACAGACAAGCACACAGTCTCTCTCTCTCTCTCTCTCACACACACACACGCGAACAAGGATACATGTGTATTGGATTATCCCTTCGTCTTCTTCACCCTGCCCCTCCCTGCCCCTTTCACCGCCCCCCATCTCCTTCGTTGGACGCGTTGCATCGTAATCCCCTCCTGCTCCTCCTCCCGCCCCCTCCTCCTCCTCCTCCTCCTCCTCCTCCTCCTCCTCCTCTGCCTCCTCCCTCCGTCTCCTTCTCTTCTGACCCTCCTTCCTCTGCCTCCCCCATCAAGTCGGTCCCCTGGACCTGCCCATCGGCTCGTTCCGCCCAGGATGCCAGGGCGCACCCCAGCCGCGGCGGCGAGGAGCCAGCGACGAGTCTCGAAGAATATTGATCTTCGAACATCGATTCTCCTCTCCACTCTCCTCTCGAGTCTCCTCTTCGAACAATTCAACTCATCATCATCATCATCATCATCATCATCATCATCATCATCATCATCATCATCATCATCATCATCATCATCATCATCATCATCATCATTATCATTATCATTATCATTATCATTATCATTATCATTATCATTATCACCATCATCATCATCATCATCCTCATCCTCATCCTCATTCTCATTCTCATCCTCCTCCTCATCATTATCATTATCATCAGCATCATCAGTATCAATTCGAAGAACATCAAACGATTCTCCTCTCCACTCCCCCCTTTGGGGGGCAACGATATGGGGGGATAGGCATAGGGGGGGGATGCATCGACCCCCAATTGCCCATTGATCGCCGATAGGGGCCCGATAATCCCAACCTGCACGGGAAGGTGCAGATTCAATATCGGGGGCCTATCGCCGATCTATCGGCAATGTATCGCCGATTCCAGGTCGATGCATCACCCCCTAGGCCAGTCCCCCCCTATCGTTGCCCCTCACCCTTGCTCCAGGCTCGGAGGGTGCACGGATACAAGAAGCCGTGCCTAGGCGGCGCATCGGCAAGAGACCACTTGAAATGAAGGCCAAGACAAACGTGCAGTTGCGAGACTGGCAGCGCGCCAGTACACAGACACTGAACACAGACTAACGCTGGGCGGCGGATGACAACACAATCTCACGGAACACCGTGCAAATTGAACCGTGCAGATTGCACCGTGCATTCTTGCGAATTGCACCGATCTCGGCGCTGGGCCGATTTTGGGCTTGGGATGAGCCCCGCCGGGATCGGTGGGGTGGTCCGCCAAAGCCCCCCAGTCGAGCCTCGATGCCCCAGGCCGCCAGGGGGAAGGGAGACGCGCCCTGGCGGCTGCGCTTGGCCATCGCACCCGCGGCGATTCACCAGGGAGGTGGCAGCTGCTCGTGGTGATGTTTGCCGTAAAGAACTTGTTGCAAGTCCACGGGCGCCAGGGTGTGCGAGACGGTCAGGCGCCGGTCAAAACGACGGGCCGGCTGCACCGGAATCACGAAGCCGAAGAGCAAGAGACGAGAGAAGAGACAGACGGGCCCGATCAGACCATGAAGGTCGGCACGGGAACCATATGGTAGGTTCGTGTCGTGTCGACCGGCGGCGACCCCGCCAGCGGCGTTCATGGTTGAATGCCGTGGGCGACCCAGAATTGTTCGATGTGGAACGATTGGGACGTTTCAGAAACGGCCGATCGTTCAACGGTGACAGAAACCAACGCCGAAGTCGGCACGACACGAACCTGACGTGTACAAAAACCAGTGATGGACGAGGACGGAACAGACGGAGCGACGGAAGAAAACGGGGTCATTTTCACCAGCATTGGCTCGTAAGCTTCTCGCGTAGGGTCGCGCGTACGCGCCCTCGTCTCCAACGTGGCGTGCCGCGTTGACGGCCCGTGCAAGCCACCGCGCAAGGTCGCTCTGCCATCTCGAGGAAGACCCGTGCCTTTTCGCCGCTCACGCGGAGGAGGGGGGTGGGTCGATTGCACGCAAGAGTGACCCTTCGCCGGAGTGACCTTTGGGGCGGGCCCATGGCGGTCCCCGGATCGCCCGACGCGATGCGACAGTAGCGTCTTGCCGGCTCGTCTTAGGTCCCCCAGCGGCCCCCCAGAAGCCGCGCCCCAAAGGTCACTCTGAGCCAGGTCCACTCCTGCGTGTACCTGAGTGGGGTCGACGAGGGAGGGAGGGAGGGAGGGGACGGGGGAGGGGGAGCAGACGGAGTAGGTCTAGGCCTCCTAGATAGAGTCGGAGTAGATGGGGCAGGGCCGGATCGCGCCGCATCGAGATGCATGATGCACGGCGATGCAGCTCGATGTGGAGCCGTGTCTCCCGACGCTATGTCGCCGACGCTTATGCGCCGATACCTCGCCGACGGTCGCCGATGCCATCGCCGATGCATGCGTCGTGCATCGGCAATGTATTGCGATGCGGCGCGATCCTTCGACCATCTACTCGGATCCCCATTCTAGGAGGCCTCAGGAGGAAGGGACGGGGGAGGAGGGGGCGGCGGGGGGGATAGCCTAGGCAGCGAACTTCGATCAAAATCAGGTGGAGGTGGACGAGGAACGAGGATGTGGATGAGATGAGGATGAGGATGACGAGGGCAAAGGAGGGAGGGAGGGGAGGGGGAGGGTGAGGAGGAGGAGGAGGAGAGGAGGAGAGGAGGAGGAGGAGGAGGAGGAGGAGAGAGGAGGAGGAGGAGGAGGAGGAGGAGGAGGGGAGGAGAGAGGAGGAGGAGGAGGAGGGGATGAGGAGGAGGAGGAGGAGGGAGGCGGGAGAAGGAGGAGAGGAGGAGGGAGGAGGGAGGAGGAGTAGGAGGAGGGGAGAGGAGGAGGAGAAGGAGGGAGGAGGAGGAGGAGGAGAGAAGGAGAGGGGAGGAGGAGGAGGGGAGGAGTAGGAGGAGGAGGAGGAGAGAATGTGGAGGGACGTGGAGGGAGAGTCGAAGCAAGGAGGAGGAGGAAGAGTTGGAGAGCCCCACCCCCCTGCGGCCCAGGCGCACCCGCTGCTCGACCTGTCTAGCCTGGCCTACAGCAACCTCGGCGGCGCAGGCCGCGAGACCGCTGTGGGCGCCGCCTCGCCCTCGCATCTTCCTCGCCTCGTCCTCGCCTGCTCCTCGCCTCGTCCTCGCCTTCCCCTCCTCCTTCTAATTCCTCCTCCTCCTCCTCTCCTCCTCCTCCTCCTCCTCCTCCTCCTTCCCCCTCTCCTCCTTCCCTCCTCCCTCCCCCTCCTCCTCTCTCCTCCTCCCTCTCCTCCTCCTCCTCCTCCTCCTCCTCCTCCTCCTCTCCTCCTCCTCTCTCCTCCTCCTCCTCCTCCTCCTCCTCCTACTCCTCCTCCTTTCCTCCTCTCCTCCTCCTCCCTCTCCTCCTCCTTCCCCCTCCTCCTCCTCTCCTCCCTTCTTCTCCTCCTCCTCCTCCTCCTCTACTCCTCCTCATCCTCCTCCTCCTCTCTTCCTCTCTCCTCCTCTCATTTTCCTCCTCCTCCTCCTTTTCCTCCTCCTCCTCCTCCTCCTCCTCGCCTCGTCCTGTTCCGTCGAACCGATCACCATCCTCGATCCTGCCATGGTATCTCGGCCCCACCAGGCCACCCGCCGGGATAGGCCCCGCGAAGCCCGAATGGAACAGCTTGTATCCCCATCTGGGAGGGTAAGTCCGCCACCAAGGGGCCGAGGCCACGCCAGCGCAGATAGGGGACGCCAGATAGCACGTCACAGAAGCTTCCGCCCGTCTTGCGGGCACGTATTCCGGCCAGCGCGCCAGATAGCGCGTTTCGCGTCCACCAGCGCCCACGAGTGCCCAATAGCATTCGGATGGCGCCCAGCAGCGCCCAGCGGCTCCGAAGAGCGCCAGCATGGCGCGCTCGTGGGCGCCGCCGGGATGACCGAAAGCTTCTGTGCGCTGCTGTCCCAGCAGCGGTCAAGCGACGCTCACCGCCGCCGCTCCGACCCCACGGCGCGGCACGCCTCGCCGCCCCTGAGTGCCAGCCTCCTGCGGCCCCGAGGGCGGCCTGGCGGCCTCCGCCCCAGGCCCTCTGGCCTCCTCCTCCTCCTCCTCCTCCTCCTCATCCTCCTCCTCCTCCTCGTCATCCTCCTCCTCCTCCTCTCCCTCCACGTCCTCTACCTTCGCGTCTCCTCCTCCTCCTCCTCCTCCTCCTCCTCCTCCTCCTCCTCCTCCTCCTCCTCAAGGGGGAGCGGAGCACCGAGCAGCGGCAAGGGGAGGGAGAAGTAGAGGGGGAAACGCAGGAGCTGGGGGCAGACGCGGCGGTCCCTGATCGACGTCGGCGCAACGCGAGAAAGAGGAGGAGGAGGAGGAGGAGGAGGAGGAGGAGGAGGAGGAAGGAAAAGAAGGAAGGAGGAGGAGGAGGAGGAGGAGGGGGAGAGGAGGAGGAAGAGGAGGAGGAGAGGAAGAGGAGGAGTAGGAGGAGGGAGGAGGGGAGGAGAGGAGGAGGAGGAGGAGGAGGAGGAGGAGGAGGAGGAGGAGGAGGAGGAGGAGGAGGAGGAGGAGGAGGAGCGAGAGGAGTGGAGTGAGAGGAGGGAGGAGGAGGGAGAGGGAGGAGGAGGAGGAGGAGGAGGGAGAAGCAGGGAGGAGGGAGGCAGCACGCAAAAGGAGGGAGGGGAGGGAGGAGGAGGGATGAGGAGGGACAGGGAGGAGGGAGGAAGGAAGGGGTCAAGCGGGATGGCGGAAAAGGGAGGGACGTGGGAGAAGGGGTAAGGAGGAAGATGATGGACGGAAAGAAGGCACTAAGGAAGGAAGAAAGGAAGGACTGACGGCAAGAAGGAAGGAGGGGAGGAAGGAATGTGGAAGAGCAGGAGGGGGAGGAGGTGGAGGAGGAAGGTGGATTTGGAGGAGGAGGAGGAGGAGGAGGAGGAGAAGGAGGAGGATGAGGAGGAGGAACGACGAAGGGCGGGCAGGAGGATGTGGAGGAGGAGCAGGAACAGGAGGACGTGGAGGAGGGGCACCCCCAGCGGCCTTGCCGCGAGGCCCCGACGCCGACGCGGGCACGCCGGAGATCGTCTACAGCAAGGCGGCGCCCGCCCCCGAGGAGTTCGCCGTCCACGGGGGCAGTGGGGCGGCAGCGGCGGCTGTCGCCGCCGTCGCCGTGGGCGTCGGACGGGGGGGAGGGGAGGAGGAGCAGGAGGAGCAGGAGGAGCAGGAGGAGCAGGAGGAGCAGGAGGAGCAGGAGGAGCAGGAGGAGCAGGAGGAGCAGGAGGAGCAGGAGGAGCAGGAGGAGCAGGAGGAGCAGGAGGGCAGGAGCAGGCGCAGGAGGAGCAGGAGGAGCAGGAGGAGGAGGAGCAGGAGGAGGAGGAGGAGGAGGAGGAGGGAGGGAGGGAGGAGGAGGAGGAGAGAGGAGGAGGAGGAGGCGGAGAAGGAGGAGGAGGAGGAGGAGGAGAGGAGGAGCTTGCTGGATCTGGGCTACCTTCTGTTGGCATTCGCGCTGATGTACAGTGGGTGTCTGGGGGCGGGGGGAAGTGCGAGCTACCTGGCCTCGCCAGGAGAAGGAAGAGGAGGAGGAGGAGGAGGAGGAGGCAGGACAGCGAGCACAAGGACGAGAAGAGGGCTGATGATGAGGAGCGGTGGGGAGGACGACGACGGCGGCGGCGTCGGCGTCGGCGCCTCCGTCGCCGTCGTCGCCGGCGTTTGGGGAGGAGAAGGAGGAGGAGGCGGAGGAGGAGGAGGAGGAGGGCCAGTTGGGGAGGAGGAGGAGGAGGAAGGGAGGAGGAAGGAGGAGGAGGAGGAGGAGGAGGCGGAGGAGGGCCAGTTGGGGCAACGGCGGCCTTCCCTGGTTGTTTCGTCCTCTTTGGGCCTCCTGGAGGCTCCTCCTTGCCACGGCTTGCTCCGCATCGAGGAACAGGTCCGGGGACTGACTGTTTTTGAAGGGGAATTGCTTTTGAGCAGAGCTTGGCAGGGCGGGGGAGCCGACGTTGTCTCAACTGGCCCTCCTGCAAAAAGGAGGACCAGGTGAAGAAGAGGAGGGCTGAGGAGGCGGGGAGGAGGAGGAGGAGGAGGAGGAGGAGGAGGAGGAGGAGGAGGAGGAGGAGGAGGAGGAGGAGGAGGAGGAGGAGGAGGAGGAAGGCGGAGGAGGGAGGCGGAGGAGGAGGCGGAGCGACAGCGAGGGGCAGGGCGACGAGGACGACGATACGGATCCCTCCCTCCCCGCCTTGCGGAGAGCAGGCGCGCGCGCGTGGCTTGGCTCGCTGGCGAGCATCAGGAGGGGAAAAAAACACAGTCGTCCACTCCCAGGAAAATATAGGAAAATATGGGCAGTGGGGGGGAACACAGAAACCCAGAACATATGGGAAAATATGGGAAATCCTTTTACTTGTGTGTATTTATTTGTGTGTCCCAGGGCCCCTTCAGAGCAGGCCCGCAGGCTTCGGCACGTGGCCCCGGGCGGCAGCGGCGAGGGGCCCCCGCGGTGGGGCGGCGGCCGCGGCCGAGCCGCCAGGCGCTGGACGGCGGGGCCACCGACCTGCGGATCAGCGCGCAGGGCATCCACAACAACGAGCGCCCGCCGCCTCCTCCTCCTCCTCCTCCTCCTCCTCCTCGGCCTCCTCTCCTCCTCCTCCTCCTCCTCCTCCTCTCCTCGGCCTCACCCTCTCCCTCCTCCCTCCTCCTCCTCCGCCTCCTCCTCCTCCTCTCCTCCTCCTCCTCCTCCTCCTCCTCCTCCCCCTCCTCCTTTCTCCTCCTCCTCCTCCTCCTCCTCCTCGGCCTCCCGTAGGACGAATCTATTGACTTGGGCGTTTGTTTTCGTCCCAGCCTCACACTCGCCTTAAAAGTTTACACTGATGAAGGGCGATTCTTACTCAACATGTGAACATCTCTCACGCACCCTGCTCATTTTCGGACATATCTCAGCCACATGTTTGTTGCTCAGTTTCCGACGCTCTACTCTTGAGGTACGATGTTATAGTCTTTATGTACCCATGTGGGGGGAGTGCGGTTTGATGCCTGCATTGCGGCAAGATGTTTCTCAACGCTGATCCTCATTGTCCTCCTCCTGCTCCTCCATTAAGTATCCTCCTCCTCCTCCTCCTCCTCCTCCTCCTCCTCCTCCTCCTCCTCCTCCTCCTCCTCCTCCTCCTCTCTTTCGCTCTTCACCTCATCTGTCCTTCCCTCCATTCCTGCTCCCTGCCCTCATTCACTTTTCCTCCCTAGTCCCCCATCCCTCCCTCCTCCTCTTCATCCCCCCCGTCCCCTCAGTCCGTCCTCCCTCCTCCCTCCCTGTGCAGGATTCGCAGCTCTCGCAACCCCTCCTCCCTGAGTGCCTCCCTATCCCCCCTCCCCCCTCTCGAAGACTCCCCCCCTAAACCCATCCAGGAACGCGGATTCCGAGGCAGAGCCTGCTCTGGCGACGACGGCGCCCCCGGAGGCCCGAAGGAGTCCCCGCGGGCGGCCCGAGGTCCCCGAGCCTCGACCCCCTCCCCTCCGCCTCTCCCTGCCGTCCGCTTCCCCTACCGCCCCGCCTCTCCCGTGATGCCGATGCAGCCCCGTCCGACGCACACTCCGATCCTCACCACACACCAAACCACCCCAGCCCACTCCGAAGGCTTCACTCTGTCCTCCATTTCCAGTGGGGGGGGGGTGGAACATTGCAAAAACACATGGAACCCGTACTCCCCCCCAACCCAAAGTTCGGGTCACATTCGGGTCTTCGGGTGTGGTCTGGTAGGTAGTCCGATGCGCTCCGATCTCCCAAGTTCGAAGCCGACGGATCTCGCCAGCCCCCTCCCCTCGGAGCAGAACCGTCACCGATGCTGGTATGCGTAGTTTTCTCTTGCTGCCGTGGCCGCGGCCAGATTCCCACTCGGCATTCGGGTCAAACCGCGCCCGGGGACGGGTCCAGGGAGTGGCGGCATCGGTACCGTGCTGTGTTCCCACGGGTCGTGCCCAGACCTCCAACGGACCGAGATCTCAATCCTCGGTTCGCCAGGCGCCGCTCTCGGGTTCGAGGGCCATCAACACACAACCCAGAGTGACATATGGACCCCCGGGGAAGGTCCTCTTCCCCAGCCTTCATCCCTCCCCCCCTTCGCGTCCTCTTCCCCCTCTCGTCCCCCTGCTCCTCGTGCTGCCCGTGTTGGTCATGCTGCTCCTCTTGCTGCTGCGGCACCTTCTCTTTGTCCTCGCCCCGAAGCATACAGTGGGGGCGCGTGCCAAGATACCAGTTGGATTTTGCCAGGGTGCCCTGGGTTTCTTGGATTTCGATGGGCCCCCAATAAGATCTTGACGATTTTCGATCGACCACGTTGGATTCTCACTGAACAAATCGCAGATTTCAGGGTTGGGTTTCTTGCAGAGGTTTCTTGTGGCCGAACCCCCATTGTAACAACGATATATCTATGTACACACATATATATATATACATATATCATTATCCATAAGTTTTCGGAGGTCCGCGCGGATCTCCTGGATCGGCGTTGGACCCCCCTCCCTGGCGCCAGAGGTGCTGCCGGAGCGATCCCGGGCCAACCCAAGACATCTGCGCGGGCTTCCGAAGGTTCGGGGAAGCGTAAGACTCGGGTAAGCCGGAACTCGGGTTTGCCGACGTGTTTTGACGAGCGCGTCCTGGATTTTGACGGTCCAGTTTTCGTGGGATGTTTGCAGCGGGAGTTCGCGTCAAATTTCTGATTGGGTCTCGTCATTTTTATGATGGCCCTGTCAGGCCAACCCGAGTCCCCTGTACCCGAGTCTTACGTCTCCCCGAAAGACTTCTGATTGTGTAGAATTGCCTTGCTGTCCTCTTGTTCTCGCTGTCGCGCCTCTTCCCTGTGCTCCTCCACATCGACAGGTACACCCCCTTCAATTCTCCAGCTTCGCCGTCGACGCCGCCCTTGGCCAGGAGGACGTGGGGAAGTGCGAGGGGGACGATGTGGACGGGGCGAGGGATTCGGGAGGAGGACGAGGAGGAGGAGGAGGAGGAGGAGGAGGACGAGAATAACAGGAAGACGAATAAGGAGGGGGAGAGCGAGGGTAATGAGGAGATCGATGATGATGAGGAGGAGGAGGAGGAGGAGGTTGAGTAGGTTGAGGAGCGAGGATGAGGAGAAGTGAGGGTTGTGAGGGTGGGGTCGAGGAGCGAGGAGGAGGAGGAGGAGGATCAGGAGCAGGAGCGGGAGCAGAAGGGGTAGGAGGTGGAGCGACGGAGACTGCTAACGCCATCAGGAAACAGTAATCAGGAGGAGGAGGAGGAAACAGTAATCAGGAGGAGGAGGAGGAGGAGGAGGAGGAGGAGGTGGAGGCTTTCCCGAATAAGCCCCCCCGCCACCTCTGGCCCACAGCCGAGGTGGAGGGGCAGGACGGGTGTCTGCACGACGACGATCTATACCGCCCTGAGTGAGTGAATGAGCGAAGTGGAGGCGGACAGGGAGGGGGTGGGCGGGTGGGTGAAGAGATCACCAAGAAGGGTGGAGGGGGCGGGACATGGAGGGCGGAGCGGGAGGCGGTGGAGGTGGAGGAGAAAGTGGAGGCCGCGCTCCCATGCAAGGGGGGGTAGGGGCAGGGGAGGGATTGGGGGAGTCCTGGGGGACTTCGATGCCCGAACGGGAGCTGCGGGACTCGACCCATCGGCTGGTGAGCAATCGGGAAGGAGGGCTCTCTTGCGTAGGCGCAGGAGCAGCAGCAGGAGGCGCAGGATCGGAAGGCGTGGGAAGAGGAGGACGAGGATGAGGAGGAGGAGGAGGGGGATCAGGATCAGGATCAGGATCAGGAGCGAGGAGGAGAAGCAGGAAGAGCAAAAGGAGCAGGAGGAGCAGGAGGAGCCGCGCAGGGTGGAGGAGGGGAGGACACGGGGGGCAGCCATGACGCGGAGCGCATCGGACGAAGTGAGAGGCGTGGCCCGCGCCGGGGCGAGAGCGCCATGCTGAACGGCAGGAGCAGCGCGCCGATCCTACAAGAGGTGGCCAACGCTGCAGCGAGGGCACGAATTTTGAAGGGCCGGAAACGTTGCGCGACAGAAACGCAAATGTCTGGACGCCAGAAGTGGGTACCGAAAGAATGGGTGCAATGCCCAACAGCAGTTCCTGTTCATTCTGTACAGGGTTCGCTGTCCACGCCGCCGCGGCCTGTGTCCATTCGAGACAGAAGGCCGCCTGCCCAACAGCGGCCGCTGTTGGTTTGCGACAGCATTTTTTGTTGGGCATTGTACCCATTTTTTCCGTACCCATTTCGGGCGTCCAAAAAATGAAACATCAAGATGTGAAGTTCAGTGAGTGTGACATATGGGAGATGCGGCTATAGGACTGGGCGTGAGCAGGGGAGAGAGGAGAGCGGTGTTCTCCTTGATGAGTGGTGGAAGGGAGCGGAAGGGCGGAGGGGTCGGGGGGCGACTACGAGGGCAGGGAGGAGGAGGAGGAAGCGAGTGCGGAGGGAGGGCGGGGAAGGGAGGGAGGGCGGGCTGGACGGAGGGGGAGGAGGAAGAGCAGGAGAAAGAGCAGCAGGAGGAGCTGGAGGGTCTGCTGACGGACAAGCCTTCAGGCTTCAGGCTTCAGAAGGAGAGCGGGGAGGGATCCGAGGCGGGGATTTATCCATCACCACCACCTGGGGCACCGATCTTCCGGGACCTTGGCAGACGCTGCATGCAGGGGGTGCCGAACATAATTTTATCTACCGCTTGCCGATGTCCTCGAAGATACACCGCCCCTGGGCGGTGGTGATGGATAAATCGCAACCTCGCCAGGCGGGAGAGGGACGATGAGGGAGCGGAGGAGGAGGAAATGGAGGAGGAGGACAAGGAGATGGAGGAGGAGGAGGAGGAGGAGGAGGAGGAGGAGGTGGAGGAGGAGGAGGAGGAGGGGGGCGAGGAGGGAGAGGAGAGGAGGAGGATCGCACGCCACTGAGGGGAAAAGGGGGGGGGGGGGGGAAACCCGACGGTCCAAAAAACCCAGGGGGGCCCATCAGAGGGGAACTTTTTGTCACCCTGGCAGGAAGGCCAAAGACCTGCCAGGGGCCAGCGACAGGGCCCCCCCTGGGTATCTAACCGCCCTGTTCTTCGTACTCCAGATCATTGTCTGGGCCTCGTTCACGTCGCCTCAGTCCCAACTCAGCGGCTTCGAACTCTTTAGGTCCGAACGCTTGTAGGACATCAGCCAGGCACAAACCTGCACGTGCAGGATGGTCCGAAGTGGCTCTGGCCACCCTTCCAGCTCCCACCTGGGCCTTCTAGGACACCGAGACCCCCCCCCCACCAGCTCTCGCACCCAAGCCCCGTGGCATACCCCCCGCAGGTCGAACAAAAAAGGATGGGAGGCTGGTTATCTTCAACCACGAACTGCAGCAACACATGCCCTCCGATGAAAGCAGGGGCCTGGCGGGCATCCTCTGCCATCGCCAGCAGCTCGGGCACCAAGGGCTCAGAGGGAGGTCCCGAGGATTGTTGAGGAGATTCGGGATCGGCACCTCCCTCCTCCTGCCTCCTCACCGCCTCAAGGGCCTCCTCAAAGTCGGATCTCCCCTCCAGGGAGATCTCTGTGAGCCCCTGGGCTCCGACATAGTCCCACCTGCCTTCCTGCACATATTGCCCTTCAGCCCGACTAATGAACAGAAGGAGTAGGCGTGCGACATGGAGAATGCCTTTGGACATCCGGACAACATTGGACGGGCATCCACATAGCTCCGCACCCCACTTAGTAAGTCGATCAGGTTCAGCACTGCCCTCCCTCTCAAAGTGGCTGATACGCCCTTCGCGCACATCGGTCATCGACGGGCCGCCACCTTATAGAAACTCACCTGAACGGGCGTTCCTTCCTGGAACGCTTCTTTCCAGAGAGACGCCGCAAGTCCTTCAACCTTGAACTCCCAAACACGCAAACTGCGATCAAGCGCCGCCTGCACTACAAGCGGCCTGGGACCTCCTACTTGCTAAATGAAATCTTCGTTAACCAGGACTGGCAACGGGGGCTGAGCGGGGCCGTTCGAGTACTTGTGAGCCGCCCGACCACCACGACCGACCACCGACTGAGCCAACGTTATCCATCTCTTTCGGCCTTCAACTGTCTCCTGCTGCACCATACTGCCAACAACACACTGAGTGGCATTCCCAAGGTCCGCGCGACTGGGGCCATCTAGGCCCTGGAAAAGTTCAGCCACCGTCAGTCGCGCGAGCCGAGGTTCTTCAACCTCCTCCAGCAGGTCCTGCAGTGGCCTGGCCGCATCTAACAGGCGCCGCCGTTGGCCGTCTGTCGCCTCCTTTTTATAAATTGCAAGGTCAAATGCCTCAAAGACAACCGGCGTTGGGTCCCAGGAAAGGACCGCCTGTGCAGCTCCTGACTCCACGCTGCTTCAAGCGGCACTACCTGAACCTGGCAACCCTGGGTTCGGCCAAAAAGCTGCTTGTCATCTAGCCCATAAAGGCGGCCGAGAGCCGATTCCGCAGCGTCGAAACACTGCTCCATCGTTGCGTGGGGCAAGAGCGAAGCCCAATCAAATAGGGGCGGCTGGTGGCTGGGGTCCCACTGCATGCGGGCCTTCTCCTCTTCATTCCTGGGTAGCGGGAAACTGCGAGGCACCACGCGCTGCCAAGCTTTGGCCTGTCCAGCCGCATGCTTGAGTTGGAGCGCAACTGCAGAATGCGGCCCAACTGGCGTGTCCGGCTGCTGACTGCACTCTTTAACATGAGATTCTAGACAGCGGCTGACAACACAAAGGTCGCAACACTTACTGTGGCACGTCGCTCCTGGGGGCCTGACCACTGTCGCCCCAAGGTGATCTGCCCATTGGGATGCAATCAGCCCTCCGCATTAACGTTCCAGTCTCCACCTGGAGCAAGCGGGCCGCCCGCCGAGGCCACCACTTCACAGAGCTCCTCTAAAAACGTGAAATTGGCGCCTGAGAGCCCAAGCGTGGTGTGGCCGTACACTGACACAAAAAGGATCGGGAAGGAATGGTGCACCTTGACCTTGACCACGTGACTCTGAGCCGAAGACCACGACTTGCTGTTGTCGCTGACCAGCTGGAATTCCCATCTCTGAGATGTGGGTGGACGGGCCGCTCCGACCTGGGGCATCGACCATCTGCACGTCTGCAGCCCAGGAAGGAGGCTGGGTCTGATCGAAAGCTTCGACCACCCGCACGTGTGCGGCATCGATCCAAGACCCGCTGCCGTTCTTTAGGGTATGCCCTCCAGCGGGCTCCCCAGGGACCACCAGCCCCGAACCTCCTGCGCGCCGCCGCCTCCACTGCTGTGAGGGGGCAAGGCCGCTCCACGCTGGGGCATCGACCGCCTGCCCGTCTGCAGCCCAGGGTGGAGGCTGAGTCTGCTCAAAGGCATCGACCACCCGCGCGTCTGCGGCATCGATCCAAGACCCGCTGCCTGCCTTTAGGGTCTGCCCTCCCACGGGCTCCCCAGGGGCCGCGAGCCCTGAAACACCAGCGCGCCACCGCCTCGCATGCGGCGTGGGGGCAAGGCCGCTCCAACTTGGGGCATCAACCACCTGCGCGTCTGCAGCCCAAGGTGGAGGCTGGATCCGATCGAAGGCATCGACCACCCGCACGTCTGCGGCATCGATCAAAGACCCGCTGCCTGCCTTTAGGGTCTGCCCTCCCACGGGCTCCCCAGGGGCCGCCAGCTCCGAAAAACCAGCGCGCCACCGCCACGCATGCGGTGAGGGGGCACGGCCGCTCCAGCTTGGGGCTTCGACCACCTGCACGTCTGCAGCCCAAGGTGGAGGCTGGATCCGATCGAAGGCATCGACCACCCGCACGTCTGCGGCCTCGATCCAGGACCCGCTGCCGGCCTTTAGGGTCTGCCCTTCCACGGGCTCCCCAGGGACCGCCAGCCCCGAAAAATCCGCGCGCCACCTGCCTGACCGCTGTTGAGCCCTAAAGGCCCGACCCACTGCCCTCGGCCAGGTTGGCTCTGGCCGCATCGACCGCAGCTTGCAGTTCCTGGGTGCTGGGAGCGTCGGCCCCCCCCGTGGGTGTCGTGGCCGCCGACTCAGGCACTGCATGCTCAGCACCAGAAGCGGCAGCACCAGCCGCAGGAGGAGCCCCAGGCGCCGCTGCGGGTGGCGTTCCAGGCTGGGCGGCGGCGGCGGCACTGGTGCCATCGCCACGGTCGGACTGGCGGGCTTGCTTGACCGACATGCGTTTCCGCGCTGGCCTCCTCTCTGAGCCGCTGAATGTTGTCGGCGCTGGGCCCGATGGCGGCCACAATCGCCTTCTGGATCTCCGCCGCCATGTTGCTGTTGAGGGCAAGCCGCCGATGTCTGTCCTCGTCCTCAATCTCGAGCTCGCTGAGGTCGAGGGCCTCGCCGTCCACGATCTCCGCGCCTTCGAAGCCACTCTCTTCCCCCAGCAGCTGCGACAGGTTGATCTGGGAGCCCGTCGGCATATGCACCGCGTCGGGCGGAGGCCCCGCACCAGGCGTCGAGCCGCGGGCCTTCTGCAGCTCGGCCTTGAGCTCCTCTTGCCAGGCAGTCTTGGCATGCACTGCCCATACTGCCGCCTCCTGGGTCCTCTGGCTGCACTCCGCCAGCCAGCGCCGCGCTTCATCCTCCTGGTGGACCGCGTGCTCCAATGCCTTCTCCGCCCTCCTGCACGCCACTCCCTTCGCACTGATGGTCTCCTCCAACAGCGGCTGGCGGGCTGGCTGCGCAGGCGCGGGCGGAGCCACCACCCTGACCAAGGCCTGCAGCTCCTGCTCACCTGCGTCCGCCTTGACATGCTGCTGGAGCTGCTTGAGGATCTCAGCCACTGTCGGTTGCGGGGCCGTCCCACGCTGTGGTGGCGTCGAGGCCTTCGGTGCCTCAAGGCGGCTGGGTGCCCAGGTCCCTGGCGGGTGCGCGGGCCCATGTTGGCCACCATCCTCACCTCCAGGCGACCAAACTCCTTTGGCCTGGCGCCACGGCGGCGGCGGCGAGGGGACCAGCGCATTGCCACAGGAGAAACAATGTTCTCGCGACTTCCAGTTCCAGCGATATCGGCAGCTTGGGCAAGAAAGGTAGCCTTTGGCGGCATCCTTGCCCATGGGCTCCTCCAGGAGCTCACCCAGAACGGAAGGATGTCGTGCAATCGCGGAGTGGCCGTGAGGCCGTGTGTGAAAACAGCCTGGACGAAGGCCCAGGGATCGCAGGTGGGGGCGCACCTCCCCCTTGCCACCCTCAAGTCGCTGAACCTCCCGCTACGGACTTGAGCCAAAATGGCTACGGAGGAGAGGAGGAGGGGCAGGAGGAGGAGGAGGAGGAGGAGGAGAAGGAGGAGGAGGATTGTAGCTACGAGCCCCGCTCAAAATCTGACGATTTTCCAACGATCAGGAGGAGGAGGACGAGGAGGAGGAGGAGGAGGAGGAGGCGAAGGAACGAGGAGGAGGAGAAGGAAGAGGGGAAGGAGGAGGGGAGGAGGAGGAGGAGGAGGAGGAGGAGGAATTGAGAGACCGACCCGCATGGCGCCAGCCTCCCTGGGCTTCAGACCCTGTGGAGCCCGGGGGGGTGGAGGGAGGGGAAGGCACGGTCGGGAGGAGGAGGAGAAGGATCAGAAGGAAGAGAAGAGAAGAAGAGGAGAAGGAGGCGGAGGAGGCGGATGAGGAGGAGGGATGGTGAGGATGGAGAGAGGAGGAGGAGGAGGAGGAGGAGGAGGAGGAGGAGGAGGAGGAGGAGGAGGAGGAGGAGGAGGAGGAGGAGGAAGAGGAGGAAGAGGAGGAAGAGGAGGACCAGCGCAGTGCAAACTCAAGACTCATCAACGAGAGTGGAATTCACCTTCGTCGAAGCTTCCTCTTCATAGGCCCCTACAAATGTTCATTTTTACCCAGGGAACTGCCTCGTTGGGAGACAACCGTTTGAAGCCTGAAGCGTGCCAAAACACCTTTCTCAGGATCCCCACGCCACGAATCAACATGACTGATGCGTCATGGCGACCCAGAATCGTGCCAGGTCAACTCCGTGGGATTCAAATCAGCGAATCAACTGAACAGGTAAGCTCTCACAATCAATCCTGAGACCTTCCAGACCGCAGTTTCTGACGGAATCCGTGAAACTCTTGCGATTATTTAAGACAAGTGCGCGCGGCGTTAAGGCGAGAGCCACATGTTGAAAACCACCCGCCCTCAATCCGTCAAACTATTACAATGTTCTGGTAAAACTAAGGTGCGCGGCGCGAAGGCGAGAGCCACATTTTGAAAACGGCCCGCCCGCAATCCGTGACATGGGTACTTTTGTTTCAGAATGAGCGTGGCGCCAATGCGAGAGCCACATGTTGAAGACCACTTGCCCTCCATCTGTGAAACTGGTGTGAATGTTTAAGCTTCAGGGTCAGAAATCGTGAGGAAGTCTCAGGCGAAACGAAACGACCGGCCCGCCCTTTCGATCCGCCTCGGGGTGCGACAGGGAGGAGTTATGTTTTGAGGAAGCGAATTCATGAGTAGGAGGGGGAGGAGTAGAGGAGGAGTAGGAGGAGGAGGAGGCGGAGGAGGGGAAGGCACGATCTGGAGGAGGAGGCGGAGGAGGAGCAGGAAGAGGAGGAGCGAGGACGAGGAGGAGGAGGAGGAGGAGGAGGACCAGTGTAATTTCAAGAGTCACCAACAATGTTGGAAAAAGCCCTCCTCCAAGCTCCCTCTTCATAGGTCCCCACAACGGTTCATTTCCACTGAGGGAACTGATTCGTTGGAAGACAACCGCTTGGAGAGCCTGAATCATACCAAAACGTTGGCAGGATTCCAACGCCACAGATCAACCTGACAGTTGCGTCCTGACGATCCTGAAGCGTGCCAGAACGCCATTCCTGGGACTTCAACACCGCGAATCAACGTAATTGTTGCACCCTCATCATCTTGAGTCCTTCCAAAGCGCACGTTCTGGAACGTTGATCATGGGAATCCGTGGAACCCTGGGAACATGTTCAGCAAACGAATGTCCGCGGCGCCAAGGCGACAGCCACAGTCTGAAACGGAACCGCCCTCAATCCGTGAAGCTCTTGCTAATTTGTAAAAAGCAAATGCGCGCGGCGCTGTGTCGAGAGCCACATTTTCAAAACCACCCGCCCTCAATCCGTGAAGCTCTTGCAAATGCTTAAAACGAATGCGCGCGGCGCTCAGGCGAGAGCCACATGTTGAAAACAACCCGCCTTCCATGTGCGAAGCTGTTGCCACTGTGTAAAGCTTCAGGGTCGTAAATGGTGAGGGGGGCAACGCCCGGCCCGCCCTAATACCTGGCGTCGGGGTGCGACAGGGAGAAGTTTTTTACACGGACAGGGAATGGAAGAGGAGGAGGAGGAGGAGGAGGAGGAGGAGGAGGAGGAGGAGGAGGAGGAAGAAGAGGCGGAGGAGGAACCAGAGGCGAGGAGAGACCGACGCGCTCGGCGTCGGCCCCCACGGGCTCGAAGGCCCCTGGGAGGGGCACCGCGGGCTCGTCCAGAAACGTGAACTCGGGCGCCGGGCGCCAGATCGGGACGGTGAACCTGCGCAGGGGGAGCAACGCCGACCTGCACTTCCGGTTCGTGAAGGCCTGGCGGGGAGTCCGTGGGTCGAGGGATGAGGAGGAATGAGGCGGAGGAGGAAGAGGAGGAGGAGGAGGAGGAGGAGGAATTTGAGGATTCTAGAGGAGGAGGAGGAGGAGGAGGAGGAGGAGGAGGAGGAGGAGGAGGAAGGGAGGAAGAGGAGGAGGAGCTGGAGGAGAGAGGAAGAGAGGAGGAATGAGGAAAGGGAGGAGGAGGAGGAGGAGAGGAAGAGGCGCTCCTCTTCCCCTCCGTTTCACTCCCCCTCTCACCCCATCCGCCCTGATGCCGCTCCTTCGACTCCCCTTCCCCTTCCTCTTTTTGCCCCCTCCCCTCCCCTCCCCTCCCTACTCCTCTTCCCTCCTTCTCCTCCTCCTCCTCCTTTTCCTCCCCCTCCTCCTCCTCCCTCCTCCTCCTCCTCCTCCTCCTCCTCCTCCTCCTCCTCCCCCTCCTCCCATCCCCTCCATTCCTCCTCATCCGCCAGCCAAGCCTGGCGCAAACATGATCCTGGCTGCGCGCCACTCGCCCTTTTCGCCACCGCGTGGCCAGAGTGGCCCAGCGGCGAGAGGCGCCACCCACAGCGGACGAGTCGAGTCTCGCGACCGTGCTTTTGCGAGCCCATTGCACAGCAGCACCACTGAGAAGAACCCCCTTGTTGATTTTATAGAGGAGGGTCAAGGGCAGGAGGAACGGATCGAAGGCAGGAGGATCGAGGGCTGGAGGATCGAGGGCATGAGGATCTCCCCCGTGTGAGCATCTAGGATCGAAGATCGAAGGGCAGAATCGAAGAGGAAGAGAAGGAGGACGAGCGAGGACCGTGGAGAAGGATGAGGATCGAGGGGGGATGAGGAGGAGGAGGAGGAGGAGGAGGAGGAGGAGGAGGAGGAGGAGGAGGATCGAGGGGAGAGGAGGAAGAGGAGGAGGAGGAGGAGGAGGAGGAGGAGGAGGAGGAGGAGGATCGAGGGGGAGGAGGAGGAGATGTAGGAGGAGGATGAGGAGCAGGCGGAGTAGGAGGAGAAGAAGGATGGGAAGAAAGAGGAAGAGGAGGAGGAGGAGGATTCCCAGAGTCCAATCTACGTTAAGCACCTTCCTAATTCATGCTTCTACCTACTTCTTCCGACCGATGGGCAATCGAGGAAGAACCTGCGGCACGGACGTAATTACCTGTTCGGAGATCCGAGCGTCGTTGCCTCTGCCGTCGCGTTCTTCTCCCAGTTCCGAGAGCATCTGGCAGGCACCCCGACCGACATCTGACCTGGCTCGCGCCCCGTGGGATCCTGGCGGGATGATATTTCCTCAGATTTCATGGCGCCTCTTCTTATTCCAATACGTCCCTGGCCCCCCGCTGGGCCGCGCACATGCCGCCGGTCATGATTTGCACCCCCCCCTCTTGGACACCCCCCTCTTGGCCGCTCCCGAGGGTGTTTGGACGCTCTGGTTCGTCTGGGGCTACCGGGGAGGCTCCCGGCGACGTGGCCGAACCCTGGAGGAGGCCCCCGAGCGGGCACGCTGCACGCGCGAGCGCACCGAGCTCCACGTGGCGAATTGGACGGGCGGGAGCCGGCTGCCGGGGCGCCGAGGTTCAAGCAGCGGCGAAGCGTCCCGGCGTGCTTATAGCCCTACCAAACAGTGTTCGGAGAACCTTTCTGTGGTTTCCACGAAATGTTCTGAGAACATTTCTGGCTGGGACTGTCTTGTTTTGACACATCGGGCTAATGTTCTTAGAACGTTGTTCTTGTTCTTAGAGCATTTTAGGGTTCTAAGAACATGTCGTGGTAGGACTATAGGAATGCCGGGACGGTCTGTCCCTGCTCAAGAGGTGGCCCACGGCCTTCGGCTGCGTCGCCCGGGGGCCGTTTGTTGGGGGCCACGGGGCCGCTGGGCATCGGTGGGGGGCGGAAGACGGACCACCCGGAGGGACCCCAGGAGGGGTCTGGGGGCCGATGTTGAGCGAGTCTGCCCTCATCCTCCCCCCCCCCCACACCCCCTCTCGACTAGGGGGCCACATGCGAACCCTACGTACCCTTAGCCCGCACGATTTCTGAGGGGGAGCTGAGGGGGAGGGTGGAGGTCACTTCGCTCGGGAGCTCCCGAACGAAGTGGACCCCACCCTCCCCCTCAGAAATCGTGGGGGGTAGGGGTAGGGTTCGCTTGTAGCCCCCTCTATCGACTGATTTTCCGAAGGTGGGAGGGGGAGGACTGACGATCCTGGAAGCCTCCGATGCCCGCGCACTGCACACGCTGCGCTCGAAGCTCCAACCGGCAAGCTTGAAGGGGTGCACGACGTGCGCTCGCCCTCCAGACACAGCCACGCGCACGTGTCAGGAGGGAACAAAAACACACAGACACAATTAATCGTCGGTCCCCAAGAAAATATAGGAAAATATGGGAATTGGGGGGGAAGACAAAAACCCAGAAAATATGAGAAAATATGGGGAATAATTTTATTTGCGTGTATTTATTTGTGTGTCCTAATTTCCCTTTAACGTGTGCCGTACGTCCGCGCGCGCAGGTGCTCGGGGCGTGGAGGTGGGAGGGGGAGGAGTGGCGGCAAGGGTTCGGGGCCCGTCTCGCCCGCCCCCCCTGGTCAGCAGGCGCACGCTCACAGTACGCCGGCCAGGGTGCCGCAGACGTACGTCACGATGTTCATCCCGGACGCCTCTCGGAAGTCGTCGTGGAGAGAGGGGGGAGGGGAGGAGGGCGGCCAGAAGGGGGGCGATCAGGGGCCTATTTGGGCCTCCGAGGTCCCTGGGCGGGTGCGGTGACGGACCGCAGGAGGAGGAGGAGGAGGAGGAGGAGGAGGAGGAGGAGGAGGAGGAGGAGGAGGAGGAGGAGGAGGAGGAGAGAGTGGGGATGGGGAGGAAGAGGAGGAGAGCGCGGAGGGGGGGGGGAGGAGGAGAGGAGGAGGAGGAGGAGGAGGAGGAGGAGGAGGAGGAGTAGGAGGAGGAGGAGGGAGGAGGAGAAGGGCGGGCGGTAAGGACGAGGAGGGGCGAGGAAAGGACGAGAGAAGGAGCAGTGGAGCAGCATGGCCCAGGCCACGGTGTCTCCTCGGCCTGCACGGCCCCTCCTCCCACTCCAGCGCGCCCCCTCGCGGGCCGCGCACGTGCCTCGGGCCACAATGCGCGAGCCCCCCCTCCTGGACGCCCCCGAGGGGGAGGAGGGAGATCGTCGTCGAAGCAGGAGCATCGAGAGGTCGCAAACATGGTAATCGTTCTCTTGCTCATTATTTTGCCGATCGGCGCGGGCCCTCGCTCCCCCCGCTCCCCCCCACCCCTCTGTGGTGTAGGAGTCTCCCCCATGGGGCGCACTGTAGCAAACGGTCGTCTTAAGCAGAGGTCCGGAGCCCCCTACCATCGCTCCCCCCCCTTCCGCCCAATGTCGAGACGCCGACTGAGAAAACGTTCACATGTTCTTAAGGCGCGTGAGTTAGCGACGGGTCCCACTGCCACAGAGGAGCTGGCGCGCACCGTCGCCGCTGCCAGATCGGGCGGCACCCGCACCCCAGCGCCAACGTGCCAGTTCCACGGGTCCGTAATCTGTTTGGGCGTCTGCTTGAGAGGAGGGGGGGGAGAAGAAGAGCGAGGGGCGATGAAGGGAAGAGGAGGGGATGGAGGGAGGAGGCGGCGGGAAGGGGGGAAACATGTGATGGGCAGGCGGGGGAGGATGACGGGAAAGGGAGGGGAGGATGAGGAGAGGAGGAGGAAGGGAGGAGGAGGGGAGGAGGAGGCGGAGGAGGAGGAGGAGAGGAGGAGGAGAGGAATGGAAGGGAAGGGAGGGAGGAAGGAAAGAGGGAGGGAGGGAGGAGGAGGAGGACCAGGAGGACGAGGGAGAAATAAAGTGGAAAGGTAGGGGGGAAGGCGCCGAGGAGGAACAGGAGGAGGAGGAGGAGGAGGAGGAGGAACTGCAGTGCGGAGGATCAGGGTGAGGAGGAGGAGGAGGAGGAGGAGGAGGAGACGGAGGAAAGACGCGGGGAAGAAGGGGCAGGAGGATGACGGCCTGTGAGCAGGACGGCGTGGAGTCCGTCAGCGTGACGCAGTACCAGGAGTTCTGCTTCCCCAGCAGCAGCGTCGTGCGACAGGGCAAAGGCCACCGAGGAGGAGGAGGAGGAGGAGGAGGAGGAGGAGGAGGAAGGGGAGGAATGAGGAGTCCGTCCCCTCTGCCTCTCTCTCTCCCCCCCCATTCCTTTCTCCCATGACTCGTCCGCTCCCGCCATCCCATTCCCCCCTTCCCTTCCCCCTGCGGACCTCATGGTGTGAAGTCGTTTTCTGCTGCGTGGTCCGGGGGCCCTATGAGACATCCGCCGGCACGTGGCCTTGCGTTTCTCTCCGTCAGTAGCCTGTCTGGCTAAAGCAGGCATCTAGCCGTGGGGTGACCAGGGGTGGACCTAAACGGTGTTTTTGCGATTTCGGGGGCCGTTTTCGTTTCGATTTCGTTTTGCGTTAAAGGCGGATTGAAGACAAAACGAGGGAAAACGCAAACATAACGAAAATGAGAAACACCGTTCAGTTTCAGCCCTGGTTAGTACTCCCACTTCGGTGCGAAGCTCAGGGGGGCCACTGCTTGCACTTGATTGCGCGAGTTGGATGAAGTGGCTGTTTTCTCGATATATCGTATTGCTTGTGCTTGTTGTCTCTCGCTCCGGCGAGCTCCTGACCCTCGCCGCGTTCCAAGCCAGGAGGCCCTCGGAAGGTTGGCAAGTACAACCTCTCTCGAATGTAAGGGCTGACACCCGTGGGATAGCACGCTCCACTGACACTGTTAGCGAGAAGAGGCAGCCCACTTTGAGTATCAAGACTCATCTCAAAGTCGGTCAAGAAAATTGTGACGGACCACTCAGCAGGGATCAAGATAACAGTAATCTGGAATGAAGACGCCTCGAGCTCGGACAGTTTTGAGGAGAAAGTCAAAATGGGTCCTTGGAACCAAGAAAGAGGATCGAATCTACTTGGGGCCCAGTTTCGCGCAGGCCACGGACGAGGACACAGCAGTGGCAGGAAGCAAAGAAGATCTTTCCCGAGGATCTCGTGCAGGAAGGCGGATCTGAACGTGTCGTCACAGTGCTGAAGGCGATCAGAGGCACAGTCACGATGCAGGAGGCTGTGTCCAAATGGAGGAGTCCGTGTGAGGTGTATACCATCATTCAGGTGAAGGGTCAAAGAAATAGGTTCCTCGCTTCGACAGCACGCTGAATAAGGTTGGTAAGGCCCTCCACGCCGAGTGCAAACATATCGCCGCTGAGGGCTTCATGCGTGAGTCTATTGTGGTTCATTCTCCTGGACGGCATTGGCCCGGGCCCGTCGGAGCAGGCGGTGGCGCTCGCCACATCCGGCCGGGGTCAAGGGCAACTCCCACGTGTACACGGACGTGGAGAAGGCGTTGGCAGAGCAGTGGTCAGAGGATCAATTGGCCGCTCCTGACAGGCAAAAAGGATACACGTCTCGTAAAGGGATCCACGCTCTCGTCGGGGATCACGATCCGGCGGACGAGATCGCGGCGTACGCTGAGGAGGTCTACGACGAGGCGTGCCACGACGGTTTTGGTGAGGCCGCTGGCTTGGCGGAGACTGAGACAGCGTTGACGGCCGCCGAAGATGTCATAACAGCCGCGTTCGGGGACCAACACTGTCAGGAGGACACCGAGCAGTCGGGAGAAGCGCGGGCGGCAGCCGTAGGATCTTCCGAGTATGCGACCAACGAGTGAACAAAGAGAGACAGCGCATGCGGCCTCTCGAAGCTTCGTGGAGGCGCGGAAGCTGATCAAAGAACGCCAGGGGCTACTTCCCAGTGGTCGGATTGGGAGCCTACGACGCCTTACCTTCCCAGCCGGGAGGCGGTGGCGAACGCGGCCATGTTGTGAGTCGTGGAGGCCCACCGAGGAAGGGCAAGGGCAGGGATGGCGGAGGTCCTGGTCGAGGCGGAGGTCTTGGTCGAGGCAAAGGTCGCGGAGCGTCTCGCGGAGCTGCAGCGGCGACCTGACATAATCCAGCGACAAGCCCTAACCAGAACATGGATGCGTGTCTCCTCTGCGGGGAGACTGGTCATCGTGCTAAGGAGTGTGTCCCAATCGGGGCAATGGAGGCAGCCAGAGGGACCAGAAGCGTGCCTTCAACAGCTTCGTCGGTGCAGTGGACAGCCTTATCGGCACCGTGAACGAGGGGCCAAGGGCGGATCACCACCAGAACCTCCAAGGGAATGACGATTTCGTGGCCTTCAGCACGAATGAGTGCACGGGATATGCACAGCTGGATGGTGGAGCCTTTTCGACCAGTTGGAGGAGCCGAGCAGCTTGAGTACATCAATGATCTCCTCAGCCACCCGATGGAGGTCAACCCGAGTCTGAGTCTGAGCTTCGGAGGCGAGGGAGGCTGCGCCAGACCAGGAATCGCACAAAGGACATCCGGAGGGGAAAAGCCACGATTGTCTCCCGCGCGTGGCGTTGTTTCGCTCGCGAGGCCAAGTTCAAGCGAGTCCGTACGGCCGTGCAGCAGGGCGAGGCCCCCCCCGGCTGCCGTGCTCCAAACGTAATTACGCGGGCCGCGTCCAGGACCCGATGCTCTACTCCATATCCACTCGTTAAAAGGCTTAACGGCTTCTGTCGTCCTTCGACTCGCGCTCGAGCGGCCGCGAATTGTTCGATGTTTCCTTGTACATCTCTGGATGTCCTCGGAGCTGCCCGGAATGATCTGCATTTACTACTTGGGTTTACCTGGATGTACTTGGATTCACGTCGGTTTATTTGCATCTACCTGGATTTCTCTGGCTCGATCCCCACAAGTCGATTGGCGAATAGTCGACAAGCCCTTAAGGATCCACGCGGAGCTTCCACGTGTGGGCGACGGAGGGGGAGGAGGAGAAGGAGGTCACGAAGTGGATTTCCGTATGCAACCACGACCTGGACTTCTGACGGCCCTTCACCCCCCGCTTGAATGGCGGCTTGCCCGGAGCCAACCTGGTAATGACGCCCGACCAGGCGTCGCGCTGCAAGGACGCCAATTTGGTGGAGAAGTTGGGGCCAGGAAGCCCAAGAAACCGAAGAAGTCATCGGCGTCGCGGGTTCGACGCCGTCCTCCGGTCCGCCCCTTGCGTTTTCGGCCGGTTTTGCGATGCGGGGGGACAAGAGCGGCTTCGCACGTGGCGTTTGCACGGACCCTGATAGGACCAACCAGTACGGCCCAGATCACTTGATTGGGGGCCTGGAGGGCGAGCCCGGGTACGTGGAGGAGGAGGAGGAGGAGGAGGAGGAGGGGGAGGAGGACGGTGTCCTGTTGGGGTGTGGATCTGGCGGATCGGGCAGCCTCGCTCGGGGGCATGCTCGCCCGTCACGCCGGCAGCGTCTTCTCTGCTGTCCCACTGCAGGCGCGCCTGCCCCGACGGAGGCAGCGATGAGATTTTCATTGCGCGTTTCGGTGGGGGGGGGGGCGCTGCCGAGGGAGGAGGGGAGAGGTAGGAGGGAGGAGGGAGGGGCGGAGAGGAGGAGGAGGAGGGAGGAGGAGGAGGAGAGGAGGAGGAGGAGGAGGGGAGAGGAGGAGGGAGGAGGGAGGGGAGGAGGGGGAGGAGAGGAGGGAGGAGGGAGGAGGAGGAGAAGGAGGAGGAGGAGGCGGAGAGCGGAGAGCGGACAGCGACGCGGACGCGCACGCGCACGCAGACGCGCATCCGGAGGCGGAGGAGGAGGAGGAGGCGGAGGAGGAGGAGGAGGAGGAGAGCGAGGAGGAGGAGGAGGAGAGCGAGGAGGAGGAGGAGGAGGAGAACGAGGAGGAGGAGGAGGAGGAGGAGGCGGAGGCGGAGGAGGAGAACGAGGAGGAGGAGGAGGCGGAGGAGGAGGAGGAGGCGCTCGCGCCATAGCTGACGTCCTACCCCTTGTCCCTCCCTCCCATTCCTTCCCATGGCGTAGGTCTTCGCTCCTTTCGTACAGTCGGAGGTCGAGCAGAGCAATGGTCGCGAGAGGGTGCGTTGTGCATCCTAGAGCACGGCATGGCATGGCATAGAAGAGCACGGCAGAGCGTATAATGTCATAGCATGGCGTGGCATTGCGTAGTGAAGCATTGCATCACAAAGCGTTGCAACGCAAATCATTGCATCGCACAGCGGCGCAGAACAGAACACCGTACAGCATGCCGTGGCAGGGCACCGGGTTCCTTGGAGGGTAAGTGGATAGTCTTCGAAGGGTCGGGGCCGGTTTGGAGTCGCGGCTCCATGTTTAGCTCCCTGGGCTCCGCGACAAGTTTCCTGGGCTCCATGTTTAGCTCCCTGGGCTCCATGTTTAGCTCCCTGGGGCTGATGGAGAGCACCCGCTGGCTCTGCTTGCAACATCGCCTTCTGCACGCAGAAACGGGGCTCCCGCTTGATACTTCCTCCAAACGCCGCCGCCCCCCTGGGGTCTGCGGCCCAAGAACTCAACGAATCGACGCCGGATGTGTGATCACTTGCGATGTTGCTTCTGAGGGTAATTTTCTAGATTTGGGGCCGACTTGGAAGGACCAGAAACTCCCGCGCTGCAGCGGGAGCACGTTTTGTAACAATCAGAGGCACAGAAATGGGGCCACCGCTGCCGCGGGAGCAACATTCTGAAGCCCCGAATCGGATTGCAAAAAACACATGTGAAATCCAGGAAGTGCCGCCAGCGCTGCAGCGGGAGCACTATTCGGAACCAGCGGAAGCGCGGAAATGACGCTGCAGCGGGAGCATGGTTCGGAATAAGCGGAAGGCCGAACATGAGGCCAGGTCTGCAGCGGGATCAACATTTTGAAATTCAAACCGAGCGAAGACCCAAGTCCTGGGAATCTTGTGTGTACGTGGAGGGGGGGCGAATATCTTCCGGACGTCATCATGGGAGAGAGGAGAGCCGTATCCATAGTGTGTAACTGTGGAGGAGGAGGGGCAGGAAGAGGAGGAGGAGGAGGAGGAGGAGAAGGAGGAAGAGGAGGAATAGGAGGAGGAGGAGCGGAGGAGGGGGAGAGAGGAGGAGGAGAGGCGGATGGAGGAAGGAATGATCAGGAAGGTGAAGGACAGGAGGAGGAGTAGAGGAGGAGGAGGAGGGAGGAGGAGGAGGGATGAGGATGATGAGGGGAGGAGGAGGAGGTGAGGGGAGGAGGAGGAGGAGGATGATGAGAGGAGGAGGAGGAGGAGGAGGAGGGGAGAGGAGGAGGAGGAGGAGAGAGGAGGAGGAGGAGGAGGAGGGGGAGGAGGAGGAAGGCAGAGTAGGAGATCAGGGGGACGAGAGGAGTAGAGGAGGATGAGGAGGACGAGGGGAGGAGGAGGAGGAGAGGATGAGGAGGAGGAGAGAGGCGGAGGAGGGGGCGGCGGAGGAGGAGGAGGCAGAAGGAGGGAGATCAGGAGGTGCGAGGAGGAGGACAGGAGGGAGGAGGAGGAGGAGGGCGGGCGGTAAGGACGAGGAGGGGCGAGGAAAGGACGAGAGAAGGAGCAGTGGAGCAGCATGGCCGAGGCCACGGTGTCTCCTCGGCCTGCACGGCCCCTCCTCTCACTCCAGCGCGCCCCCTCGCGGGCCGCGCACGTGCCTCGGGCCACAATGCGCGAGCCCCCCCCTTCCTGGACGCCCCCGAGGGGGAGGGGGAGGAGGGAGATCGTCGTCGAAGCAGGGGGCGGAGGAGGAGGAGGAAGAAGGAGGGAGGATCAGGAGGTGCAGGAGGAGGAGGAGGAGGAGGAGGAGGAGGAGGAGGAGGGAGGAGGGAGGAGGAGGGAGGATCAGGAGGTGAAGGAGGAGGGAGGCGGATCAGGAGGTGAAGGAGGAGGAGGAGGAGGTGGAGGAGGAGGAGGGAGGATCTGGAGGGGAAGAGGAGGGAGGAGGGAGGCGGGAGGAGGAGCAGCCCGTGCGGCAAGGGCGGGCGGGGGCGCCCTGCGCAGGTGCCGGCGGGAGGGAGATGTTCTTCGCGGCTGGCAGCCCCTTCCAGGCGCGGGGGCGGGTCTGCAAGCCGAGGACCAAACATCGGCGCAAGCATAAACTCGGCGGTGATCCCGACATGCTGACACCGTGTGCTTGGCATCGCTCGTACGTTTGCCTTTTTTCCCTCGGCGAGGACCATCGAGGAGCATCCTTGAGCATTTGGCGACAAAAAGCATTTGGCGAAAAGAAGCACGCACGAGACCGAACAACAACACAGGGAATGGACGTCCGAGCGATGGCGAGTGTGTGCGGCGCGCCCAAAGGGGGGCGACGCGCGCGCGCCGAGGCATCTCACAGCGTGTGCTCCGTGGCGGGCGCTGTCTGGCCGTGCCGCTCGGGAAGCGCCAGGCTGCAAGATGGCTAGCTTTACATGTGCTGGTCGGGCGCACGCCTCCAAGGAGGACACACAGCAGTAGTTGTTGTGCGTTCTTTCTGGCCGTGCCGCTCGGGAAGTGCTATGCTGCAAGATGGTTATCTTGATCCGTTTGGGTCGGGCGCACGCCTCCGAGGAGGACACACAGCAGTGGTTGTGCGTTCTCGTGCGTCCCATAAGCCTTCGGAGGTCCTGGCGGACTTCTCGCATCGGCGGAGCGTGCCAGGGGGCTCGGCGCAGGTGCAAGAAACATCCGCGCGGACCTTCGAAGGGTTGTGCTCGTGGCGCTGTTTTGTGCCTCGAGCAGGGGGGGAGCGGGCGGTGAGAGAGGGGGGGAGAGAGACAAAAAGATAGGACGATGCAGAAGATTCGGCAGAGAGACAAGAGAGACAAGAGGAAGAAGAGGATGAGATGATAGAGAGAGAGAGAGACACATATATAGGATAGAGACAAGTCGGCGATGGCGGAGTTCGGTGGCGCGGAAGGATTGGGGACGAAGGTTGAGAGCACTCCTTTTCCATTCTGATCTGGATTTGCTTTCGGCGTCGCCGCGGGCCTTGTCCACTTGGGAGAGAAAGCCGCCTGCCCAACAGCGGCCGGTGTCGATTTGGGCAAACATTACTTCTTGGGCATCGTGCCTGTTGTTTCCGCATTTTGTTCGGGCGTCCACAGCAGTCGAGAAACGGCGATGGTGCCATCTCGGGGCCTTTCGGGACCCCTGGTGTGGCACATTCCATATTCTTACCTTTGGACAGGCATGAGATCACCCACGTATGGTTTTTTGGGTCGGGACTTGACATTACATATGCTACGGTCCCTGCTTCGACGGCCACGAAGAGGGGGAGGAAAGAACCCCAGGAGGTGCCTTCGAACGGGGCGATGTGACTGTCTAGCAGTCTTCGGTGCGTCCCGCCACCGTGCCTGAGTTGTGGGTCGGGGTCTTCTTTCAGGAGGGAAGAAAACACACAGACACAATGAATCGTCGATGCCCCAGAAGATGTGGGAAAAAAACATGGGACGTGGGGGGGAAGACAAACAAACATAACATATGAGAACACATGGGGAATCCTGTGGTTTGTGTGTCCTTACCTCTGTGCCACAGGGCCCCATTCTTGGGCGCCCGAACTATCCGGGGTAACTCGGGTCCTAGGTGATTCGGGTTTGGATTCCCGAAAAACCAACCCGGGTTAGCCCTGACCCGAGATACCCCTGATGATTTGGGGCTTTGGACGCCTGAATCATCCAAGGTAAGTCGGGTCCGGGGTAAGTCGGGTTCGGAATCCCGAAAAACGAACCCGGGTTCGAAATCCCGAAAAACGAACCCGACTTAGCCCTGACCCGAGTTACCCTTGATGATTCGGGGCTAATGGCGACAGGTTCGCAGATCGCAGCCCCCCAGGGATGGTGAGGTCCAATCTGAGCCTGCGGCGAGTATTCACAATGCCCCCCGCCCCCCCCCAGCAGCCCTCGAAAGTGGCGACTATCGCAGCCCTCCAGGGATGGCGAGGTCTAATTGCCCCTCGGGGTCTCTGGTGACGCCCGGCCAGCGCACGGGCCAGGCCGCCCCGGGGGCGCCCACGGGCGCGCCCCGCGGGCAGGCTCTTCGTCTCGCCCCACCGCGCTGCCGTTCGGTGTGGTCTCGTGCTGGCTCCTCGTCTCGTCCCGCTGCGGTGCCTCCTCCTCCTCCTCCTCCTCCTCCTCCTCCTCCTCCTCCTCCCCCTCCTCCTCGCGCCCCCCTTTTCCTCCCCCATCTCTGATTAATTCAAGCTTCGCGCGGCCCGCTCAGCTTCGACCGGAAGAGGTGCGCTCTCGACCCGCGGATCAAAAATTGTGTTGGCTCTTCGTCTCGTCCCGCTGCGGTGCCCAGTTGGGTGCGGCAGTTCGGCCAACCCCTCCTGAAACCTCCCTGAGGAAGGTTTTAGGAAGGTTTTCTGGAAGGTTCCAGGAATCCTGGAGCCTTCCTGAAGAAGGTTTTAGGAAGGTTTCAGGACGTTTTTTCCCAAAAACCTTCCAAAAACCTTCCGAAAACCATCCAAAAAACCTTCAACTCGTATCGTCCCATTGCGGTGCCGTGCGGAGTTGTC
>CAUYUJ010007660.1:42500-45267 GCA_963575745.1 Prorocentrum cordatum
ACATACATACATACATACATACATACATACATACATACATACATACATACATACATACATGCATACATACATACATACATACATACATACATACACACACACACATACATACATACATACATACATACATACATACATACATACATATCTCTATATATATAGGTATATACACATACGTTCTTATATATATACACATATACATATATACGTGTGTACACACCCATGTATGTATGTTTGTATGTATGCATGCATGCATGCATGCATGTATGTATGTATGCATATATGTATGTATGTATGTATGTATGTATGTATGTATGTATGTATGTATGTAGGTATGTATTATAAGTAGATACATGTATGCATTTCTGCATACAAACATACATCTACATACACCTACATACGGGTATAGCCAGGACCCCAGGTAAGGGGACACAGTTACAGTTAGTAGTAGGGCCCAGGAGCCCCTAAAATGGCCAGAATCACTAAACCAAGTCTGCCGCAGCTCGTGGTTTTCGGGTGATGGCAGTTCCGGTTAGTGGAACTGGGCCTGGAGGGCGCCCCCCCAGTCCACATCATTAATCCGGGTCCCACTAAACGCAGTTTTGCCAACGCCCGATATATGCATATACACATACATACCTGCACATACATACATGCATGTATGCATGCATACATAGACACATGCACACATACACACATACATACAAACACACATACATACATACATGCATGCATGCATGCATGCATGCATGCATACATACATACACGCATCCATACATGCA
The DNA here is from genome assembly GCA_963575745.1 of Prorocentrum cordatum. Lineage (NCBI taxonomy): Eukaryota > Dinophyceae > Prorocentrales > Prorocentraceae > Prorocentrum > Prorocentrum cordatum. Next base: position 43,283 of record CAUYUJ010007660.1, read on the forward strand.
TGCATGCAGGCATACATACATACATCCATATACACAAACATACATACATACACGCATGCTCACGCATGCATGCATTCATGCGTACATGCATGCATACATTCGTACTTGCATGCATGCATACATACATGCATGTATGCGTGTACTACCATACATACATGCACAACTACATACATACTTACATACATGCACACAGACATACGCACACACATACATGCGTATACACACACTCAATCATAGATGTGTACATATCTACAAACATTCATACATGCATGTGTATATTCATGTATACATGCATACAGCCATACATACCTACAAGCATCCATACACGCATGCCCGCACATTTACAGACATGCGTACATGCATGCATGCGTCAATGCATGCGTGCATACATGCATACACACATACATGCATGCACACATACACACATACAAACATCAACGACTTTACACATACGCACCTACATACATACGTACATCAATCCGTACATACGTACAAACATATCTATACACACATACACACATACGTTCATACACTCATACATTCACGTATTTACATGTTGATGCGTATATGTATGTGTAGATGTGTATGTATGCATGCGTGCATGTATGCATGTATGTATGGATGCGTCATGAATGAATGAATGCATGACTTAACGCGTGTGTGTGTGCATGCATGCATGCACGTCATACCAATTTGTGTTTGCGTGCATGCATGGTTGCATGCATGCATGTGTGTAAAAGTCAGTGTGTATGTATGTTTGGTTGCATGCATGCATGCAGGTATGTATGTATATGTGTACATGTGTGTATGTATGTATGAATGTGTGTAGTTATGTACGCACGCACGTAGGTCGGTAGGTAGGTAGGTAGGTAGGTAGGTAGGTAGGTAGGTAAGTAAGTAGGTATGCATGTCTGTGGGTATGTATGTATGTATGTATGTATGTATGTATGTATGTATGTATGTATGTATGTATGTATGTATGTATGTATGTATGTATGTATGTATGTATGTATGTATGTATTGGAATATGCCACGAACAAGCCTGGGACCGGGCCCCGGGCACACATGGCCGCCCCAGGGGCCGCAGGGGCGCTTCGTGGCTCCCAAAGCGGCTTCGTGGGCGCACAGATGGCCCACAAGTTGGAACCACAGGCTACTCCAGATTTCGTAATACAGGGAGGGAGGTCTCATTTCGGGGGGGGGTCTCTTCCAGGCTATCTTGGAGGGCCTGGGGGGTCCGGGGACGACGTTTTGGAGGGTTCTCCCACGGGGGAGGTCTGAAATGGCTTGTCTTGGAGGGTCCAGACCCCCTCCCTTTTATGACGAAATCTGGAGTACCAGTCCAGGTCCATCACACCCCGAGAGCGCCGAAGATGGCTTCTGAAGGGCCTCCAAAGACTTCCAGGCTGCGCCGGGACGGCCCCTTGAAGGCTTGAGTGGGCGCCCGAAGCCCCAGACGAGTGCCCCGAGAGGTAAACTTTTTGTTGAGTGTTTTCGGGACCCCCTGCCTTTCAACATGTTGACAATCCACGACGACCCAAGAGGCCCAAGCGGCCTCCAATACCGACTCAGGACGGGCCAAGCGGCCCCCAGGAGGGCCCCAGGACGGCCTAGCAGGGCTCCATGACTCCCACAGGGGCGTCCAAGACGGCCCAAGAGGCCTTGAAGACGGCCCCAAGATGCTCTCAAGAGGTGGAGCATGGACCGACAATCAAATCGTTCGCCCCGAGAGGCTCCCGGGAGGCTTCAACAAGGCGCCAGGGCGGCCCGAGGCAAGCTCCAGTGGACGCCCGAGGCTCGCTGGCCACAGGTCCCGCCGTGCCCCGCGCAGTCGGGTTGCCGCCCGCACGCACGGCCGGCCACTCCGCAGGAGGCGCGCGCCGTGACGTTCTTGTTCGAGGAGGCAGCCGCGCGTCCTCGCCGCCGCCGCCGCCGTCTCTGTCGGGGGGGGGCCGAGGAGAAGGAGGAGGAGGAGGAGGAGGAGG
>CAUYUJ010007661.1:0-45245 GCA_963575745.1 Prorocentrum cordatum
GCTCCACCGTAGGCCCCAGTGGCTGCGTTCGCATGCGTCCCCACCACCCATTTCGGCACACCCTTCACACGCTTCGTGGCCCCATAGGGAGCTCCACCGAAGGCTTCAGTGGCTGCGTTCGCATGCCTCCCCACCACACATTTCGGCACACCCCTCACACGTTTCGTGGCCCCACAGGGAGCTCCACCGAAGGCCCCAGTGGCTCCCCACTATTCATGTCGGCACACCCCTCACACGTTTCGTGGCCCCATAGGGAGCTCCACCGAAGGCCCCAGCGGCTGCGTTCGCATGCCCCCCCACCACCCATTTCGGCACACCCCTCACACGTTTCGTGGCCCCATAGGGAGCTCCACCGAAGGCCCCAGTGGCAGGGTCCGCATTCTTCCCCACCACTCATTTCGGCACACCCCTCACACGTTTCGTGGCCCCATAGGGAGCTCCACCGAAGGCCCCAGTGGCGCGGTGCCTATGAGAAGAGGGGCCTAATTTGCGTGCCCCCTCCTTCGCCCCATATCCGCGCGGTACTCGCAGCTGCGTATGGTTGGGTCCTTCGCCAGGCTAAATTGTTTCCCCAACCATCCTGTGGTGTTGGGTCTTTCGTTTTGAACCAGCCGGTCCCCGCGTTTTTCCTCCTTCTCCTCCTTCTCCTCCTCCCTCTCCTTCCTCCTCGCCCCCCTCCCTCCTGCGGTCGCATGCCTCCCCACCACCCATTTCGGCACACCCCTCACACGTTTCGTGGCCCCATAGGGAGCTCCACCGAAGGCCCCAGTGGCTGCGTTCGCATGCCTCCCCACCACCGATTTCGGCACACCCCTCACACGTTTCGTGGCCCCATAGGGAGCTCCACCGAAGGCCCCAGTGGCTGCGTTCGCATGCCTCCCCACCACCCATTTCGGCACACCCCTCACACGCTTCGTGGCCCCATAAGGAGCTCCACCGAAGGCCCCAGTGGCTGCGTTCGCATGCCTCCCCACCACCCATTTCGGCACACCCCTTTGCATAGTTTGATTGGTTGTAGACTGCAGGTTAAGTGGGAGGGGGTGTGGGCTCAGGTAGCCATTTTGGGTCCGTAGCGTTCGGCTCAGGCCGACGCGCGGGTGTTCCGGGGGGCCGCGGGGCGGCCATAACCACAGCCGTGCTAGTCCGCGGACTAGGGGGCGCTGCTGTGGTGCCATGGCTGTGGGCTTCCTGGGAGCGCACCTGATGATCCTGGTTATGGGCGGTGCTTTCACGGTCCAAGGGGCACTGAGCTGGCTGCCATTCGGACGCGGGGGAAATGAGGTCCCAGCGCCGACGCCGTCAGCCCTGCCCGGGCCGTCAGCCCTGCCGACAGGCGGTGGAGGGCAAGGCAAGGGGCGAGGACCGCCCGCCAAGCCTGCGCCTGCAGGGGGAAAGGGGCGAGGGCCGCAGGCCAAGCCCCCGGGGGCGCCGGGCGCTCCCGCGCCGCCGCGGTCAGGGTCGACTACAACGACCACACCTGCGGGCATCGGGCGCGTAGGCAAGGGCGAGCCCACGGGCAGCCCGGCTACGCCGGCATACGGAAGGAACGACGAGCCCCCGGGCGCGCCTGGGCAGCCATCCGCCCCGGGAAACCGGACGGGCGATGGCGAGCCTGACCAGCCGCGCGGGCTGGACGGATATTGGGGGTGGAGTGGTTGGGTCCCGCACCTGCCCCATTGGTGGGCTGGCCGGAGCGCGCCCCCACCGCCACCGCCGCCACCTACCCCGCCCCCGGAGGCGGGGCCAGGTCCCGGTTGGGGATTCGCAGCCTGGGTCTTCGAGTTCGTGGGCTACGGTGCGTGGGTGAGCTCCCCCGACCATGCACACTGGCACGATCCGCGCGAGCGGCGGCTGGGTTGGCTCCGCCATCGATCGACTGGGCGTTAAGATGCTCGGGTACTGGTGGGAGACCGCGGTCCTTTGCTTCGCCCTGGGCATCTTCACGTTCGTGTTGGGTGCCCTGGCCTTCATCGTCAACACCGCAGCCCAGCCTATGCTGTGGGCAGCCGGGGGACTCCGCTGGGCGTGGTACCAGATTACCCGGTGCTGCGAGCGACGCGGACGCGATGGGCCCGGCGCCCATCTCCCCCCACCCCCCCCGACTCCCCTGCTGGTGCGCTGGCGCGGGCCGGGCTTGGGCGGCGCGGTGGAAACGGAGTTCTACACAAAGGGGGTCCGCGGCCGGGGAACCAATCGGGCATGCAACCACGTGCTCCTGCGCAAGCACGGGCAGGTGGCCCGCATCAGCTGCAACTTCGCGGACCGGTATCGACTGGACCGCCACGGACTCAACATCAAGATCGGGCAGGTTCTGGGGTGCACCAGTCGTGGCGGCTGAACCTCGAGGAGACAGGTAACGTGCATCTATGCCGTGCCGTCGAGTGCGCCTCCTGCCCAGTGGCGCACCCCATGCATGTCGACCAGTACGCGGCCATTGACCACGCACAGATCGTGGAGTTGGCTGAGCACGGTAAGGCCACAGCATGCCGGGCAGTCGGCGTGGGACTCCGGAAGGTATTCGGGGTCATCAAGTGGCTGCTCTGCTTGCCCTGGTCGGTACTTGGATGGCTGTGCCGGGGCCGGCCGGAGCCCCGCTACATCACCGACGCCACGGGCTACCGCCGCCTGGACATCGATTCGGAGAGCGAGGTGGAGGCGGAGGAGCGCCCCTGCCAAGCCGCACAAGTTGGGGCGCAGCTCGCAGGTGGCGCACGCCCCCTCCAGCCGGAGGGGTGCGGCGACCGAGGGATGCAGGAGGCGACTGTTCTGCTACAGGAGGATGCAGAGGTGTCGGATGTCCCCCGGCCGGGGCATTGTCTCAATGCACAGGTGCACCTCTGCGCCCACCATGCGCAGAAGTATCGGTCTACCCTGATCGGCCGCAAATGCAGCCCCCCCACTTGCCTCCGCATGGCGAAGGGTAGCTGTGGGGGGGCCCCGATGTGCGGGGAACATCTCCGACGGGACGAGGGCCGCACCGTGCGCGTCGAGGCGACGGTCCAACCAGGGATCCTCGGGGATCTGCGCCGTCGCATGCGAGTGCGGGCTCCAAGCCCCGCCAGGGCGCGATTGGACCGCGCATGCCGCCGATGGGGTTGGCGTGGCGCCCGGGCCGGTCTACCCCCCGCCCGCTGCACCGCCACCGCCCGCAGTGGCCCCATCCGTCGATGTTGAGCCCTCGGGGGTGCAGGCTCTAGCCTCTGGGCCGCAGCCGCGTCGTTCGCGTTCCGCGGAAGCAAGGGCCAGCGAACGCTCACGGTCCGCCGACCGCGGAGCCCCGGGCGATCGGATCGCCCATCACGGGTGGCTTCAGGAGCCCATTCTCGTGAAGGTCTGCCCGATACTCCCGGGCGACCCTCGGGGAGCCGAGGAGGCGCATGGCGCGCCCCCGGCGAGTCCTTGGTACATTCTACTGGGAGAATGCGAGGGGCTCGACGTACGGGGCACTGGCGGGGATGCCCGACTTATCATCGGGACCAGCCTCGAGGGCGTCAGGGTGGAGGTCCCGGCCAGCGAGGTCGCGCGGCATCCCCCTCCGCTGGAGGACGGGCGCTACCCGATAGATTGGATTAATCGGCTGCTTTACGAGGTCCCCCAAGGCGCGCGGGAAGTGGGGTTGCGTGTCATCGCCCACCACATCCCGCAGGATCTGATGGCGATGCTACGCCAGGAGCAGTGGGACGGCGTGGACGTGGAAAGCGCGAGCGGCTGGAGGCGGCGCTACTTGACGAGCACGGAACGCCAGCAGCTGCAGCACGACCCGGTACGCACGCTCGGCCACCATCGGCGGGGCGGCGCGCAGGGGGCGCAACCTGCGCCCGGGATGGAGGGCTTGCCCCGCCCAGCCCCCGCGGCGGCTCCGCCACGCTTGGCAGCGGCCGCCGCCGGCGTGAGCGAGGATGCTGAGGAGCCCGATCCCCTCGAAATAATTATGGATACCTTACGAGCCGAGGATCTCAAGGGACGAGGGGGCCAAGCGGCGGCCCTCAGCGCACTAGGTATGACCGCGGACCTGCTCGGGATTCCGCTTGATCAGGCGGACCGGCAGCTGCGGCGGAGAGTCGCACAGGTGGCAGCGGCGGGCCCCCTGGGGCCCGATCTGGAGCGCGCCCTCGCGGATTTGGAGGATGCGCAGCTGGAAGCGCGCGCGCGAGAGCGTGCTGCGGCCAGCGACAAGGTTCCCCTGCAGGGCAGCCTCTCACGCGAGGGCTCGCGGAGCCGCTCGGCGCGGGGACGGGGTCCCAGCCCGAGGCAGGCACCCCGGCGCGAGCTCTTCGGGGCCATGCCCCCCGTCCAACCCACGGGCCCACGTCGTGGCTTGCTGGGCGATCGGGACCTACTGGCACGCGATGGACGCGGGGGGCCCGCTCGCGGGACCAACCCGCTCCTCGACGGACCTTCGGTCCTTGGGCACCTCACTGGCCAGACGCCCCACGGGGGTGGCCTGGGTGGGGAGCGAGCCGGTGGTCCGGACGACGCCGGGGCGGCGGGGGCCCTGGGCGGGATTACAGCCGAGGCCGAAGCCCAGATCATCGAGCGCCTGGATCGCCAGAACCGCCTCGCCGAACGCCACGTCCTCGCCGCCGAGCGGCAGGCGCGGGCCACCGAGGGCGACAAGAAGGCCCGGGGCACCCGGGCGGGGATCGGTCGAGACGAGGAACTGGATCTTTACATAGCCAGGGGATGCAACACCTTCGTGGTTGAGGCCTGCGAGGGGATCACGGGGAAGGATTTGTTCGACTCCCTCAAGCGCATGTGTGCGCACTCCAAGAGCACGCTCAAGACGATCGGGTTTCCCTGCCTGGTTACCAACCGCGCGGCGCACGGCTACGCGGCGCTCGCCTTCGGGACGGGTCCACACGACCTGGCAGTGGACGACTGCATCCCCGCGCGTGACGAGGACTTCGACGGCTACAGGCTCCCTGTGGACGACAAACTGGAGCCCCACCAGCGGCCCGCCACCCACATGGCGACCTGGTTCAAGAGGGCCCGGTGCGAGATCCAGATGTTCGAGTCCATCGTAGGGGTCGCACACGGGGCGGAGCGTCGGCGGTCGCTAGGGTTCTTGGAGGCGGCCTTCGAGAGGGATCCCTCGGAGTTCCCAGACCATTGGGTCACGGATCTGTGGGAAGAGCTCCGGAGCACCTGGGTCGAGGAGCTACGGGAGCTCAGGCGTCGGCTCTGCCGGGAGCTCGACGCCGAGAACCCAAGGAGGGAGGACATCAAGTACATCCTGCTCATGCCGGAGAACGGCTACGACTTGCCCCGAACGTTCGACCTCGGGGACCCGAATGCCTACTACCAGCAGGTAGTCGTGCCCCGGCGTAAGGCCGCGCTCACGCGCCTCCTCAATGGGCAGCTGAATGCCCACCTCACGAAGCGACCGCCAAAGGCGGGAGGGGGCGAGGAAATGGGCGAGCCCCGGCCCACGGCGCAGGGTGATGACAGGCCCGCGGCGGGGGCTGGGCCCCAGCCGAAGGCGGGACCCAAGGCGGGCACCGGGGCCCCTAGCGGGGACAGCCCCCAAGAGGGCGTACCCAGCGGGCAAGGAGTTAACACGCCAGGAGCGTACGCGCTCCGTGGCGCACGCGCCCCGCAATAAGGACAATGTCCCTATCTGCTGGGGGGCCACCACGCACATGGGCTGCTCGCGGAAGGCTTGCGATTGCCCTAACTCCCATGACCCCATCAAGTCAACGCGCGGATTGGACTACACGGTAGTCATGCAGCTCACGAGGCGCGGGGGGCTCCTTGGGACGCCCCGGATCGACCCCAAACAGGTGGATGGGATGATTGCGCAGCTGCGCTCGCAAGCCAAGGCAGCCGAGGCCGAGAAGGTCGGCGAGGACACGTCGCCCCCTGCTGCCCCTGACTCCCAGAAGGAAAAGGGCCGTGGCCGTGGTAGCGGCTCGCGAGCGGCGGGCGACCCGGGCCCGGGGCAGGCCCCGGACGACTACACTGCGCTCCAGCTTACCGCGATGGAATCCGACCTCCGGGAAGCGGTTAAGGGCCCCGACTTCGGATGGCTCGAGGACCACGACTGCCCGCGCGCGGCGGCCACTTGGGACGCCCAGCCCGCGGGTGATGGGCCGGAGCTTCGCCTCAAACTCATGCAGGAGCTCGAAGCCGAGGGCATCTTCGCACCTCTGAAGGGGGCCAGCGAGTACTTGCAGAGCCACGTGCGCGGGCGCGTCTTGGGGCGCGCCTGCGCGGGGAGCGGCTTACTCTGGAGCGAGCCCTCGAGGAAGCCGTGGACCGAGGCCATCGGGGTCTCAGCAGCGAGGCAGCCGACCTGCATGAGGCGCTTAGCTGCGCCGCAGGATACGTCACCGAGGGCGGGGCCGAGGTCGGCCCGGTTGCCTGGGACGCCGACGGGCTGATAGGCCGCGGGTCCTATACCTTCTGGGACGGGGACACCCGCATCCAGTGGGACTTCCTCGACTACCGGGACCGCCTCAGCCCTACAGAGGAGATGGGCCAGGCGATGGGCCTGGAGGTGGGCGACACCGAGGAGCGGCAGTGCCTGCTACTGCACGTAGCTGCTGGGGTGCTCCTGCTACGCGCGGGCGAGGGCGCGGGCGGGCCCAGCCCGGACGCGGTGCAGCAGTTGGCCGCGACGTATCGCCATGCACTATGGGAGGAGGCCCACGAGGCACTTCGTGCCCTGGGCGACTCCCCACCGTGGATCACGGCCATGGAGGCCGATGTCCGTTCCTACGTCCATGATGCGGTGCACCCGCACCACGACAAGGACTATCGCTGCCTGGCAGCATGCCCCGTCACCGACCTCGACGCCGTCACGCTCCAGGTGCACCGTGTCAATGGCAGTGGGCGCCTATGCGTGGACCACCTAATGGGGACGGGTGTCGGCGCGGAGGATCAAGTAATTCCGCTCCTGATCTGGCGTGGCCATATGCGCGTCTTGCGCCCACGCTCCCACACGGAGGCGGCGGCCCTAGGCCAGCGCTGGGGGCACGAAGGACGCCTGTCCCGCGAGATCGTGAGTGTCGGCTGGCGCGAGATGCTCGATGAAGGCCCAGACGTTGAACCCACCGTCCCGGGCAAGAGCGCGCCCTGCACCCACTGCAAGGCAGCGGAAGGTCGGGCGGGCCGCGCAGTGGGACGCGCGCCAGCCTCGTACGGGGAACATCCAGCCGACGTCCAGGCACGCCTCCTGGAGGCGAACGCGATGCCAATTCGACACGACCCCGCGTTCGCGTACGGTTTGATCGCCCAGGAGGTGTACGCCGGTTCGGGAAACTGGTCGGCCGCGCTTCGCGCCGAGGGCATCCGGGTGCTGGAGCCGATCGAATATTACGACGACCCTCTCCGAGAGTCCGGCCCACGGCCGGATCATGACACCCTCGACCCAGCGGTTCGCGCGCGCCTACAGGAGGCCGCACGGACCCCCATGGGCCCCGACGTGGCCAACGTTTGGTGCTGGGGTACCCCGAGTGGCTCGTGCACCGACCTCGGGCTCATGACCCAGCCGGGCGGGACCCCGCAGGGCACCCGCACGTGGGAGCACCCCGAGGGGGATGGCTCCAAAGAGTTCGAGCTCGTGGGTAACAGCCACACACAGTTCACGTGCGACACCTGCCGCATCCTACACGACGCCGGCAAGGAGTTTCTCATCGAGTCCTCCTGCCCTTCGGGCCGCTACCCCAAGATCTGGGACCAGGCCCCAATGCACGAGCTGCGTCGAGCGACCGGGGCCATGATCGTCCCGATCCACATGTGCGCCTGGGGTAAGGCCCCGTCCGATGCGCCAGAGAGCCGCTATCGCAAGGGCAGCTGGTGGCTCGTCAGCCCCCGGCTGTACCTGCACGCTCTGTTGTTGGCGCGACGTTGCCCCCGCGACCACCACCACGTCGAGCTGAAAGATCACGTGCCTGGCTCGGGCATTAAGCGCACCAAGGAGGCGCAGGTTTGGGCCCCCCGGCTTTGCACTGCGTGGGCAAAGGTGTTGAAGGGGGCCTATCACCGCTGGTCGGTGAGCCAACTGCGTCGGCAGTTGGCGCCTATATGGGAGGATGGCCCGGGGGCGTCCCCCAATTTCGCCCGGGCGGAGGCGCCCGGGCGCCTGCAGGGCGTCGACTTCACTGGAATCGAGCGCCTACAGGCTTCAGGGGACGGCTCAAAATGCGGTGGGCTCAGCCCAGCCATGCACCGAGCATTGGCGGGGCGTCCAAGCCCCCGTTGGGCGAGACACAGGGGGAGGTGAGCGCGGGCAAGCCTCGACCCCCTTGCGAGGACCCGGCCAGAGATATCGCGGAGGACCTCGACGGGTGCAGCCCGGCGGAGCTGGCCACGGTCTACCTGACCTTCTGCACGGAGCACCCTGAGCATGACCCCGAAGCCATGCGGACCCTGGTGGGTCTGGGGGATCGGCTCCTCCAACGGACGGGGTCCCTGAAGGAGGCGGCCGCGCTGCTTAGGCGCGCGCGCCACGAGCGCCTGGGCAACCCTCTTCGTGGTGTCCTGGGGGACAAGGTGCGGCGGTGTTTAAGCCGAGAGCACTTCGAGCACGTCCGGGAGCTGGCGGAAGGGGGAGCATCCGCGCGGCGGGGTGCGCCACGGAGGCGCGAGCGAGCCCAGCCGTACCCCAGCGTGCGAGCCCACATCGACGAGGCCTACCAGAAGGTATGGGCGGATGTGACCTGGGGGATCGTCTTGGTGGCTTCCCAGGCGGCAGAGGGATTTTTGACGGAGCTGGTGGAAGCCCCCCTGGGGAGGGTCCCAAAGCAGCTACCGGACAGAACCCTATCGTCCGAAGGGCGTATGATCCACGCGATGCTCTCGGCCAACGCCGCCACACACAAGCGCGACCACCCGCCTGCCGTCCAGCCACGCCATCGGCAAGTGGCGAGGACGGCGGTATGGCACCGCGCGCGCCATCCCGGAGCACGCCTTCTCTGCGCCAAGCGGGACGTCTCGCGGGCCTTCAAGTGGCTGGACATCGCCCCGGCGGACGTCGGGGACTTCGGCACTTCACTACCGGGGGCCCACGCTGGCATCGAGGGGGACGTCAGAGTCGTTTACCTAGCCATGGTGTTTGGGTGGACAGGAGCCCCAGGCAATTACATGATGCTCGCCCTGGCGGCGAGGGAGCTCCACGAGAGCTATCGGCCTGGGGAGCCGCACTGGCACGACACTACCCACTTCCACTCGGAGTGGCTTATGGATGATCCTGTGGTGGTGGAGCCCGACATCGGGGTCCGGCCATGGATGGCCTGCGACGCATTGGATGTTTCCATACGTGAGGTGTTCGGGTCCGAAGCGGTGAACGTCAGCAAGAGGGACGCCGAGGGGGAGCCCTCCACCACTCAGATTATCTGGGGCTCAGCATGGACTTCGAGCGCGAGCGAGTGGGACTCCCGGAGCCCAAGGCCATGAAGATGCGTTTCCTCCTGGCGGAGCCGGAGCTGAGCTTCGGCTGCCGCATGGTACGGCTGCGAACCGCGAGGGAGCTAAGTGGGCTCGGCCAGTTCTGCGCCTGCGCAGCTCCAGCCCTGAGCCTGGAGCTCCCAGCGGTCCACCGGATGCTGTCGGGCGACCCAGGCCAGGCCTACGTCCACCCGCCGGGCGACCCCGAGCAGGTAGAGGCCGCGTGGGACGACTGGCACCAGACCCTGGACTGGCTGCGCGTCTGCTTTGAGATGCCTGTCGAGGGTAACTTCGAGACCTCCTTCGAGGGCCTGCTAGGCCTTCGCGAGGCCCTCGCACTTCCGGGGGCGCTCGGCAAGCTGCGATGGCTGGGAGGCGATGCCACCCTAGATCGGATCGGCGCGCTGGACTGGTCCTCGCGCGAGTACATCGTGGCGGAGGCGGCTCCCTACCTGGAGACGCTCCGCTCCGCCCCCGGGGTCACCTGGCAGGGGGAGGGGGAGATCATCGCGGTGGTCGAACTCCTCTGCCTGATGTAAATTATATTTTTCATTCATGAAAAAATTAAAAAAGAGCTCAGAGATTAAAAGAAGACATAACTTGTAATTAAATAGATAAAAATTATATTACTGTAAACTAAGTTACACATTATAGATAAATTATTAGAAAAGAACACATTATGAATTATAAGTTAGATAAAATAAAATACTCAGATAATATCCAATTACAATAATAATACATAAGAAAACGCATTATTGAGAAAAACAATAAAATCCTAGTATTCAAGTTTGTTCGACAACATAGCCCTGGCGGCCGAGAAGGGCCCGGACTGGTTCCAGCTTCTATTGCCGTACGTCACTGACAACAGCAATGTCAGCCGCTGGCTGCGACGCCGCAGGGCACGGAACGCGGTGGCGCGCCACCTGCTTCGAGCCCTGGCCATGCTGGAGCTACGGTACAAGTTCCGGGTCCTGGACGGACTTTACTTACGGACTTACCACAACGAGCTGGCCGACTTCGTGACTCGAGCCACGGTGGAGGAGGTACGCCAGCGGATGGCGGAGGCCGGATGGACCGAGTTGTCGCCGGCAGCACCGTGGGGCGAGCTGGTGGAGGAGGCCGCCCAGCGCGAGCTGCGGATGCCAGGAGACGATGGGCCCTGGCGCGCGGCTGCACTCCAAGTCAAGGGAGCCCGGGAGGCCCTACCACGCTACGCCCCCCTGCAAGTCGAGGGGACGCGGCTGCTGGAGGTGGGAACCGCGTGGCCCCCCTTCGGGGAGGCATGGGAGAGCCTCGGCGGGTCGGCGCTGCTGGCGCCGTGGGATGTCGGTGACCGATGGGACCCGGACGACGGCGACCACTCCAAGGACCCCACTGGGGCCCCGCGGATCCGTTGGCTGTGCGCGTCACTATCGGAGGACCCCGGTGGACGCGAGGCGGCGGGCCTGGAGCGTCTACTGATCACCACCAGGCCGCTGGCCGTGTTGCTCGACGCCCCCGTCAACTACGCCGCAGCGCGGCTGGGTGCGCGCTTGCGGCGCCTCGGCAATGTAGCGCTCTCCCCGGAGTCGCGCCTTCTGTGCACACACTTCGGCGACGTCACGGCACGCGCGCGGGCGGTCCAGGTTTGGGGTTGCGGAGAACGGGTTCGGGCGCCGAGCCTCATACCCCCCCTGGGGCAGCCCTGCGTGGAGCCACGCGGCCTCTGCCAGCTCTGGAAGGAGGCAGGGCGGCCACCGCTGGATGAGCTTCGCCTGGACCTCAACAACGGCACCTTGCTCGTGGACCCCCGGATCTCGACGACGGGGGATCGCATGATGCCCTGGCCGCGCGGCACATGGCAACCCGCGGGAGGCGGGCGGGCCCAGCGCGTGGTGATTCATGATCCACGCGGGCCCTGCCATACGGCACGGGCGAAGCCCGACCCGTTGAAGGGCTATGCGAACACCCTGATCCTGGAAGGGTCCGAGGGCGGCTGGACCGTGCGAGCCCTGCACCCGAAAGAAATCTGGTGCGCCCAGGGGGGCACGGCGGAGCAGTGGGATGTCCTGGGCCTTGGAGGTATGCCGATCGCCGAGCGCATGCGGCAGGCCGCCCGTGCACTCCCGCGCCGCACGGCCCGCTGGGTGCTCCAGTGGGCGGAGCGTCTGCTGAGGCAGGCCGTAGAGGCAGCAAGCGCAGGCGAGGCTCCCGGGGCGCGCGCTGGCGTCGGACCCGACTACGACCGACTCGCTAACGACGAGATGGTTAAGCTGTGGCTAAAGGCCTGGCTTCAGGCCCCCGACCGCCCAAGCGGGCCATTCGAGGCTGCGCTGGAGGCGGGGAAGACGACGGACGACGCTGCTCGGTTGGCGGACCAGCTCGACCCCCCTGCTACCGCTCGGTCCACCGCGGCAGGGGAGGACGGGGCAGGCGGGGAGCGGGTCGGGGCGGTGACCTTCGCTGCCCAGGAAGGCGCGGGGATGCCCAGGCCGAGCGCCACGGACGGCGCGGGAGGCGAGGCGCGCCCCCCGCGCAAGACCCGCCGGCGTACCCGCAGTGCCCCTGCCCCCGCGCTGGCGAAGCCCGCAGCCTGGCGGTGCGCCGGCGGGGGCGCCCCGAAAGGGGTTCAGGGTGAACTCACCGACCCTCGCGAGCTGGATGCGACCGCCACCGAGGCGATGCTGGCCAAGCTTGCCGAAGGGACGCGGGCCAACTACAGCGCCGGGTGGCGTAACTGGGTACTCTGGCGGAGGCTCCGAGGCCGGGGCCCGTACCTTCAGGGGGAGACTCGGGACGCCCGCCTTACGGATGAGGATGACCTCATCCGGTATGTCGTGTACCTGTACAAGGTGATGAAGAGGCGGGCCACGACCATCCGCCAGCGCCTGTTCGCCATTCGGTATGCCCATACCCTGGCAGGGCTTGGGGATGTGACCTCCGATCGGCGCCGGCTCTGGACCACGATCGAGGGACTCCGCCGCTGGGACGGAAAGGCGAAACGGAAGCTGCCGGCCACGCCCCGGAAGTTGCGCTGGCTCCGCGAGTACTTGTTCGCCCACGGAACGGCCACGCGCCGAGAGGCGACCATCCTATGGGCGGCGCTCATGACGGGGTACTTCTTCATGCTCCGCGCGTCGGAGTATTTGGTCCAGGAGGACCGCTCCTGGAGCATGGGGCGGGTGGTGCGTGGGCAGGACGTGCAGGGGCTCCGCGGGGGTACGCCCAGCGCCTGGCTCAGCGACTGCGACGAGGTAGTGTTGACGATCACGTCGTCCAAGACGGACCAGTTTAACGCAGGATGCGTACGCAACCATTACCGTTCGGGGGTGGACTTGTGTGTCGTGGACGCACTGGCCGACCTCCAGAGGGAGCTGCCGGACCGGTTTGGACGAGGAACCGAGGCGGGGCTCCCCCTGTTCCGCCGGCCCGATGGCCACCCGATTATGCGGGAGGAGGTGCAGGGGCTCCTCCAACTCGCGGCTGCCGCCTGTGGCGTGGACGCAGGCCAGATGGGATCCCGCTCCCTGCGCATCGGGGGCGCGACGGCGTTGTACCACGCCTGTCGCGACCTGGAAGCGGTCAAGAGGTTCGGGAGGTGGTCCACGGACGCCTTCCATGGATACCTCTGGGAGGACCATCGGCGTCAGGCTCCATTCGCCCGAGGCATGGCGGAAGGTCACGCCCTACTGGCCCCGGGCGCCCGCGGTGATGACGGCGTCACGGCCAGCGCCCGCCCCGACCGGTTGGCCGGGAGCGACCCGTCCCCGTTTGGGAGCGACCTGAGGCCCTCGGAGCGCCCGGCTGGGGCGCCCGGGCGTCCCCCCTGGGCGCGCCCCTCGGCGCGAGCAGGGTCAAAAATGGAGGGGGAAGGGGAGGGGGGGCCGGTGAGATACGAGCCAGGGCGAGGAGCTAGCGGGCGTGTTGGGAAGCAGCAGGCGGGTCCTACAGGTGTTCGGTTCGGGGCGGGGGCTTCGCGTTGCGGGGGTATCCCGGTGGACCTCTCGCCCTCGAGTCCCTATTCGCCGCTGCCCCCGATCGCCCCAGGCACGCCCACCTCCTCGTGGTCCTCTCATCCGCAGCCGTCTCCCACTCCAGAGCGAGGCGCGCGAGCAGCGCGCGCGCCCCAGCCCCGCGCGCCAGCCGCGCCTCCGTCCCGCGCTTCGGCAGCGTGCATCATGGGATTCCTGGTGGGCCTGGTGGCCCCGGACCAGAGCAAGGCGCGCTGCCATGACTACAGCATCATGGCGGTGAACCCCCTCGGCGTCGTCGTCTCGGGGGCCGCGCTGTCGGACGAGCTCCGGAGTGCCGCCCACAACATCCTGTATACGGTGGTGGACGAGCTGGACAGCGAGGACCTCGTCGAGGTGGTCAACCACGACCACGAAGCGGCCCCGTGCATCGCGGCGGCTTGCCTGGCCGCGGGGGCGAGCGAGGACCACGGCCAGCTGGTGCTCGTCGACGGCAAGCGGGGCGCGTGGGGAGTGGGCGCGGGGCCGAATATCAAGGTCCAGCGCCAGGCGGCCAAGCTGGCGCTCGCCTTGGCCCAGTTCCAGGGGCAGCCCATGCCGGGGCTCCGCGAGCTCTCCAAGAACAACAGGGGGCTGCTCGACATGATGCGCACGGTGGACGCGGAGGCGGTCGTGGAGCTCACCGACGTGGAGGACGCCTCGAGCAGGGGCGAGGGGGGGTCGACCCCAGCCCCGGTGCTCGACCCAGGCGAGGACGCCGTGACCGCGGCGCTGGCGCGAGCGGCCATCCAGGCTGCAGCGCGGCGCCAGAGCAAAGGCGCTCCAGCGGAGCGCCCACGGCCCCCGCGCTCCCCGGGGCAGGAGCGCCTCGCCGAGGAGGTCTGCAAGCGTGAGAGGCGCCCTGCGCCCTTGCGCTCGCCCTCGCGCGCGAGGCGCCGCGATCGCGATCGCGATGAGCCTCGCGATCGCGGGCGCAGGGGACGGGAGGAGGAGGCCGTCCTGAAGCCCAAGACGGGGGGCGCACCTCCGAGGGCCGACGTCGTGAAGCGCGAGGCCGTCCTGAAGCCCAAGAGCGGGGGGGCGCCGCCGCGGTCCTTCGAGGTGAAGACTGAGGTGGAGGAGACGGCGACGCCAGGCGCGGGGGACGGTCCGCCCCAGCGCCAGCCGCGCTCGAGGAGCCGCCGTAGGCGCAAGGAGGAGCAGCGCCAGAGCGCCCAGCAGCAGCCCAGTGACCAGCACGACGAGGGCGAGTCCATCATCCGCATCGAGCGGGTGCCGCACCACGTCGACGCCGAGGTGGTCAGGCAGGTGGTCGTGCCCTTTGGGGTCGTCAAACACATCGCCTTCCTGTACGACCACCGCCACAAGCGGGAGCCGTGTGTGCTCGTGGAGTTCCAGCGCCGCGCTGATGCAAAGCGCGCGCGGGAGTGCATGCGGTCGAACTATCGGTTCTACAAGACGGACCCGTGCACGGTGGTCACGGAGTGGGCGAGCCGGCCTCGCGGCCCTGACCCAGGCAGCGACGGGGAGGATGGCCCGACCATCCAGCCGCCTGCCTGCCCGACGCGCGCTCTCAAGATGCGCTGGAGCTCCTTTGACCCGGGAGACGGTTGGGGTTGCGAGATGTGCCCCGCGGGCGGAGCTAACAGCGGAGCCCTGCGGTGGCACTGTAAGGGGTGCGACGTGAGCTACTGCAAGGCTTGCCGCGTCGCCTTCGGCAAACCCAAGACGGTGGTGGAGAAGGCCCGGCAGAGCGGCCACACCGTGCGGGAGGCGCCGGGCCCCAGTGCCGGCCACGGAGAGCGCCCCAGCACGGGTGCCACGGGTGCGGGGGCTGAGGGGGACCGCCCGCCAGGCGACCTCAGCTGGCCCAAGCGCGAGAGGTCGCCCAGCCGCAACCGGCCCAAGCGCGAGAGGTCGCCCAGCCGCAGTCTGGCGCGGGACCCAGCGCGGGCGCGGCGCGGCGACACCCCCCCCGGCCGCACGCGGCGTAAGACCGGGAAGCACGCTGGGCAGCTTCGCGCTCCCCGCGGCGGCTGGTACGAGCAGGAGAAAAAGCGGAGGCGTGCTGCGGCGGCCGCTGCGGAGGCTGCCGCTGGCGGGGGTGGGATCCCAGCCTGGCGTGGCAAGGGCGCAGGCGACAAGGGCGGCAAGGGCAGCAAGATCAAGGGCAAGCACTCCGGCAAGGCCGCCAAGGGCACCAAGAACGGCGGCAAGGGCGACAAGAGCGGCAAGGGCGGCCACTCCAAGGGCGACCATGAGGGCAGCCGCGGCCGGAGTGAGCGTGACAGGCCCAGCGCGGGCGGTCGCGCGTCGAGGGGCGGCGATGGTGGCAGCCCCCGGGACCACAGTGAGCGCGGCGGAGACCGCAGCGGCGACGAGAGCCGCGACCGTCAGGGGAACACGCCATCCATCTAGGCGTGGAGCACCCCACATCCCGACGCCAGCGCCCGCGGCATCGCGGGCTGCGGGCTGAAGGCGGCGGCCCATCGGGGCGGACCGCTACTCGGGCCAGGCCCGTGAGTGAGCCTGCATTCCTTTCAGCCTACAGTACGCAGGTGGCGCCTGCGATCCTCTTTCCTTTGAGCCTACGGTACGCAGGTGGCGCCTGCGATCCTCTTTCCTTTGAGGTTTTTGAACTTGGCGCGCACGTCGCGCGCTTCCTGGACCCGACCGCGCTGCGCGTCCTGCGCGCCGTGCGGGCGGGGCCACACTTGCGCTCTGCGCCCGGCGCATCATGCGCCGCTCCTTTCTTGTTCTTTTGCGCGCTTCGCGCACGCGCCGCGCCCGCGCTCTGGGTGCGCGGGGCGCGGAAGGCCTCGGGGTTGCAGGCAAGTGGCCGCGCGCGCGAGGCTCTTGCGGCCTCAGGATCCGCCCTCGCACTTCGGGCTGGGCGTCCCCGCGCGCGCGGCTGCGCTTTCTCTTTTCTCATGGCCAAGCGGCCGCAGGCGTGCCAGAGCGCGAGCGCGCGGGCCGTCAGGGCCCACGCGCTCGCGTTGAGCGTGGGCCATCAGGGCCCACGCCCAGGCGGAGATGCGCGTCGCCACGCTGCCATGAAAATACCATCGCCCTGTCCTGGTCCCTCTCTCGTCCCCTCCTCTCCTCCTCTCCCTCCGTTGAGTGCACGCGTATCTCGCTTAACTTGTATAGTCTGATTGGTTGTAGACTGCAGGTTAAGTGGGGGGGGGTGTGGGCTCAGGTAGCCATTTTGGGTCCGTAGCGTTCGGCTCTGGCCGACGCGCGGGTGCCCACCCACCCCGCTTTGCTCCCAGACGCCTGCGCGGGCCAAGCGGCCGCAGGCGTGCCAGAGCGCGAGCGCGCGGTCCGTCAGGGCCCACGCGCTCGCGTCGGGCGTGGGCCGTCAGGGCCCACGCCCAGGTGGAGATGCGCGTCGCCACGCTGCCATGAAAATACCATCGCCCTGTCCTGGTCCCTCTCTCGTCCCCTCCTTCGGCACACCCCTCACACTTTTCGTGGCCCCACAGGGAGCTCCACCGAAGGCCCCAGTGGCTGCGTTCACATGCGCCCACCGCACCGATTTCGGCACACCCCTCACACGTTTCGTGGCCCCATAGGGAGCCTCACCGAAGGCCGCCGTGGCTGCGTTCGCATGCGCCCACCGCACCCAGTTCGGTTTACCCCTCACACGTTTCGTGGCCCCACAGGGAGCTCCACCGAAGGCCCCAGTGGCTGCGTTCGCATGGCGGCCTCGGGCCATTTCGGCACACCCCTCTCGAGGATCGTGGCCCCATAGGGAGCTCCACCGAAGGCCCCCAGTGGCTGCGTTCGCATGGCGGCCTCGGGCCATTTCGGCACACCCCTCACACGTTTTCGTGGCCCCATAGGGAGTTCCACCGAAGGCCCCAGTGGCCCCCACCACCCATTTCGGCCCCACACCCCTGGTTCGCATGCCTTCCACCACCCATTTCGGCACACCCCTCACACGTTTCGTGGCCCCATAGGGAGCTCCACCGAAGGCCCCAGTGGCTGCGTCGCATGCCTCCCCACCACCCATTTCGGCACACCCCTCACACGCTTCGTGGCCCCATAGGGAGCTCCACCGAAGGCCCCAGTGGCAGGGTCCGCGTGCCTCCCCACCACCCATTTCGGCACACCCCTCACACGTTTCGTGGCCCCATAGGGAGCTCCACCGAAGGCCCCAGTGGCGCGGTGCCTATGAGAAGAGGGGCCTAGTTTGCGTGCCCCCTCCTTCGTCTCATATCCGTGCGGCAGTCGCAGCTGCATATGGTTGGGTCCTTCGCCAGGCTAATTTCTCAATGTTTTGCATTCTCGTTGTTTCGTGTTTCCGGCGCTGAAGCACCGCCCAATAGGCTCCCAAATCCGGTTCAAGACGGCCCAAGAGGCCCCCAAGAGAGCCTCAAAACGACCCGAGAGAGCCCCGAGACGGCCCCAGAGCCGCCCGAGACGTCGCAAGAGGGTCCCAAGAAGGCTCCAAAAGGGGCCCAAGAGAGGGAACGCGAACCGACAAATCAAGCTCTCCGCCCCAAGATGCCCCCAAGAGGCCCCGAGATGCCCCCAGGAAGCCCCAAGAGGCCCTAAGAAGCCCCCAAGAGGCCCCAGAGGCCCCCAAGAAGCCCAAAAGAGGCTCCAAGAGGCCCCAAGACGGCAACTTAAAAGGCTTCAAAACTCTTTCTAAGAGGCCCCCGAAGACATGCCAAGAAGGTCCCATGACGACTTCAAGAAGCAGTCCAGGATGCTCCGAGGAGGCCCCAAGAGGCCCCCAAGAGAGCCCAAGAGGCCCCCCAGAGGGCCCCAAGCGGCTTCAAGCAGCATCCAGGAGGCCGGAAAGAGGCCCCCAGGAGCCCAGCGGTCCAGCCAGCCTTGGACTCCCAGAAGCCCAACAGGAAGCCCCACGTAACTCGCAATACCCCCACCGACGCTCCCGAGACGCCCGAAAGGCTTCCCAGACAGCCCAAGATGCAGAAATTATCCCGGCAAAGCAACCTAACAGCGATGTGTCTAAGTATAACTGAAACATGCAGCAGCAGTGAGAGGCACTGTGAGACCAACAGTAACAGTAATAGTGATGCAAAAGCTGTTGTCATCGTCGCGCTGAGATTGATTCTTTGTGTTGTCAAACAAGGTACTGCCATGGACGCATGTCGCTTGAATGACTACATGTATAAACGAGACACTGCTATCAACGCACGGAACTGGAATAGATATATGTCCAAACGAGACACTGCTATCAACGCGTGGAAAATGAATGGGTGCTTGTTCAAAGGAGACATTGCTATCAACGCATGGAGCTTGAAAGTATGTTTCTCCCAACGAGACACTGCTATCAACGCACCGACCTTGAATGGATGTCCGTCCAAACGAGACACTGCTATCAACGCTGGGAACTTGAATGGATGTGTATCCAAACGACACTCTGCTATGAACGCATGGAATCTCAAACGATGTATGTCGATGAAAGCGAGGACGGCCTGTATGCATTAGTGTGTGCTTATCTTGTGATGTTGTTTTGGAAGCGCTCATGTCTATCATCGTTTGCACAGCAGACGGGGATGCTTGTATCTTCTTGCGCACAGGTACAGTCGGCATCTGAAGCGAACAACCGGCTGCAGGCTGAGAGGCCTCGCAAAGAGTCGCAGGCTGAGAAGCACCGCGACCGCGCAATTGGAGACTGAAGCTAAGGCTAGCATACAGGAAGCGCAGGACGAGAAGCACAACGCGACAACCGGCTGCAGACTGAGAAGCACCGCAAAGAGTCGCAGGCTGAGAAGCACCGCGGCCGCGCAAGTGGAGGCTGAAGTTAAGGCTAGCATACAGAAAGCGGCAGGCTGAGAAACACCACGCGAGAGCAGGCTGTGACGCACCAAGCTGGCCGGGTCATCACGCTGCAACTCACGGTTCCTCAGGCTCGCGCAGGCCAGCCTAAGTCTTGTCGAGCTTTCGCGCAAGCGATCTTCGTCGCGGCAATCTTGTCCGCGAAGAGCTCGGCGAAAGCCTTGGCGATTTGTTCGGGAGGACCGCCTTCGATGATGCTCCTGTCAGGCAAGCCGTGGCTCAAGAGTTGTTTGAAGCTTCTGGGGCGCGACAGGCTGACGTAGTAGGCAAGCCAAATGGACTCCTTCTTCAGTCCGGGCGGAAACGCCCAGTGGACGATGAAGCCTGGATCCGCCGTCTTGCCCTGGACGCCATGCAGAGTCCCCTGCTTCTTGGGCAACACGGGCAAATGCGTCCTGGACACCGCGATGGCCGGGCCACCTGTCTTCGCCTTGAACTTCCACGGGCGCGCCTGCGGTGTGATCGCGAGCACTCCGCGCAGGTCAGGGCCGGCAGACTGAGAAGCACTGCCAGCTGTTACCTTCGCGGCCTTCAAGAAGAGTTCATCGCTGTCATCGATCTTGACATACACAGCCTTTGGCATGTAGTAGAGTACGACCACACCGTCCGATACAATGGACGGCCGGCCCTCCAGCGGAGGCTCCAGAGCGTGCAGCTCTATGCCTACCACTTTGCCTGGCGCACCGCGGACATACTTCGGCGGCAGGACGGATTCCGTCAGGATGACTTCCATGCCAATGAAGAGAGCGGCAGCAGCCCTGGCATTTTTGCGGTAGCGCCGATGTTGGGCTCCGCGCGCATCTCGTCGAAATCAGGCTTCGCGAGGCGCGCAGCTGGTCTGTCGATTGCTGGTACGTAAAAGAGCAGCTGGCCAGCATCGTGCGCATCAAGCTTCGCCTGTGCATGCATGGCGTAAGAGACGATGCGCCACTCATAGGCCGACTCGTACCAGCCTCTCGCTGCACGCAACCGAGGATCCCATTGAAGTGGCTGATCGGCTTCGCTGTTGCTGGCAGCAGGCTGAGCAGCACCACCAGAGCTAACGATTTCTGTTTTGACGATCGCCTGCCAGCTGTCGTCAGAGATCTTTTCCCGCCTGGAGTTCGCATAGCGTGGAGAACCTCGACTTGCAACGGGTCCGTAAAGCGTTGCATCTGCACGAAATCGATGACGTACTCGATGTCGGCGAGCAACTTCCTACCCTGTTGGTGTTCGTAGGATTGGCCCGCGTGAGGCGCCGGCAGGGAAGCGGTGGCGGGGACTGGCGGCAGCTGGTAGAAGTCCCCGCACAAGATCTTCACAGGCATGCGTCCCCACGTCTCCTGCGGCCGCATGTACTTCGCGGGGTCCAGGTTGTAGCGCAACGCCCTGCCGCAGGTCGTGCGCAGTGCATCTGCATGCAGCAAAGGCCCCGGCACAGCACCCAGCTCATCGATCACGTCGACGCCGAGTGTGCCTGTGAGGCGATCCAGCTTTTTCTGCGTCTGTGGCGTCAAGCGCAGCCTGGCTGTCTGCATGGAATCCGACATGAGCAGGCCATTGGAGGAATGCATGGTCCTGCCGCGCGGGCCGAGGTTGTGTGCGGCGTGGTTGGACTGCGCTTTGCCGAGGTACCCCTGCTCGCCGAAGTAAGTGATGGCCATCGGCTCCACCACTTTGGAGAGGGTGCGCGTCTTGCCGACACCGCCTCCACCGAGCCAGATCGCTCTGTGGTTGCCTGTCGCGGACGCCACGGGGAGGAGATGCGTTGTCTTGTCTGGTCTGCCGTCAAAACGTTTCTGCAGAGACAACGCAAACAACGCCACCGCGTCAATCTGCTCCTCCGTGCAGTGGGCATCAGTGACGAGCTTCCACGCAACAGCCGCCGGGCCCTGCATGGCCAAGAGCTGCGGAACGAGTTCTGGTTGGGCGTCCTCGGCAGCAGGCTGAGGAGCACCGCTGGGGAGCCAGTCGTCCGCAGCATCGGGCAAGATCTCTCCATCCGCGCTCGTTTGCTTTTTCTGTAGCGCTATGCTTTGCCGCTGCAAGGCTAGCATGTCAGAAAAGCTCTCGTTCAGTCGCGTGCCCAGATGCTCCCGCGCGCCCGTGCTGGCTGGCTGTGCAAAGCTCGCGTGCAGCATGCCGCCGTACGCTCGATTGAGATTCTTCAGCTGCTTGTCGGCGTAGCTGAGGCGGCCCTTCTGATCCAAGCGGTGCAGGTGATCTTGCTGCAGGGCCAGCTCGGTTGCTCTGACGTGGTCCCGCAGCGGGAACAGGGAGATCTCTGTAATCGCGGCGTCCTCGACATCCTCCTCCACGTCGCTGCCGCCGCCTCCACCCACGTCAACGAGCTCCAGCGGGACTCGGCCGTTGGGCCTTTCGGCATCGCTCGCGGAGTCTTCATCGGCCTCGAGGTGGGCACTCGCCGCTGGCCGAGGCTTCACCCGCGCCTCCGCCGCGAGTTCCACGTGCGCCAGCACGTCTCGCGCCACGTACGCGCAGAACTCTGCCAGAGTGCACTGTTCCTCGTGCCACCTGCAATGGTGGTTACTGAAGGCGAGGATGCGCCGTGCCGCCTCCACTGGCATGCGCCGCGCCAGCTGAGACCTTGCGAAGGACGCTAGGCTGAGGAGCACCAGCTCACCCTCGTCGAGGTTCGCCCGAGGCTCTTTCAGCTCGGAGAAGAGTGTCGTGTCCGCGAGCACGAGCATCTTGCGGGCCAGGCGGCATCTGGTGTCTGCGCGCGCCGCCAGCACGTGGATCTCCGCGCAGCGAAGCCGCCACGCCCGCTCGAACGAGTATGGGCGCACGGCGGGGCAGTCGCAGTTCCTCAGCAGATGGCTGTACTGAGTAACGCAGCCACAAGAGAGGGGACCCTCGCATGCCCAAGGCGTGAAGAGGAGGGCCTTGAAGAGCGAGTTCTGCTCGGGGTCCTGTGCCCAGGTCGGGCACTGGAAGCCATCGATGGTAGGGACATTACTGCGCAGCCGCACCTCCTGCACGTACCGCTGAGCCATGACGTAGTGGTTCTCGAAGGGGAAGAATCGCGGTCCAGAAGCCTTTGCCCGGTTCGGCTTCAGGACTCGCCGGACGTACATCCTCGTCGTTGTCGTACTCGTCGTCGTCGTGGTCGTCGTTCTCGTCTTCGTCGTCGTCGTCGTCGTCGTCTCGTCATCGTCATCATCATCACCAGCAGCAGCATCCGAATCATCGTCATCATCATCATCGTCGTGGTCGTCGTCGTCGTCCTGTAGATGTAGTAAGGCATGGTCTGCAGGCGAGCGCCCCTGTGAGCGTAGTCGTCGGCTGTGTTCGTGCTGGTGGTGCACACGTGCATGTCCTCGCAGTCCCCGCCGTCAGCCTGCTCGTCGCAGTCCCCTCCGTCAGCCTGCTCAGCATCAGAAGGGATGTGTTCAGGAGGCTGAGGAGCACCGCTGATCACACCTGCTGCGTGCTCCTGGTCCTCGTCAGCCACGTGGATCTGGATGCGGACTGCGTGTATTGGCACCTGATCACTATCCTGCTCCTCGCAAGTACCTTCATGGTTGAGCAAGCGCTTGCACTGCTGGCAAGCCCATTGCAGTTGTCTCGTGAAGAGCCGCGTATGGTGGTGCGACTGGAGGCAGTCGCCGCCTGTGAGGATGTGCACGGCTACCTCCGTCGTGGAGAGCCAGAAGCACCGATTCGCCATCGACGCCAGCCGGATACAGACGCGTCGAGCGCGGCGAGCGAGATCCTCCTGCGTGCGGCTCCGTTTGGCGTGCGCCTGGCCCTCGGCATCAGCGGCGACCTCACTCAGCACCTTGCGGGCTTCTTCCTCGTCCTCCTCTTCCTTCTCCTGCTGCTCCAGACGCTGCATGCAGGAGAGCATAGCCTGGAAGAGCGGCGTCATGGACTCCATCATTTTCCCCTGGTACTTCGTGATGTAGAAGTCCATGGAGAAAGCCTTCTGGAAAGCAGCTTGGAAGCTCTCCACGACAGATGCATTCTGCTGCAGCAAGGACCCGCAACCGTAGAGCCATTTTTTGCGCCTGCTGAGTTGTCCTGATGAGCGCGCTGTGGTTGCCGAGTCCGGGTCCTTCATGATCTTCGTCTTTTTGGTAAGCCTTCTGCGCTTGGCCGGCTGAGCAGGAGCGGCCGCCGGCAGGTCACCCTGAGAAGGCTGAGGAGCACCACCAGGCTCAGGCACGTCTGCTGCCTCGGCGGACTCGTCAGGCGCGCACAGCAAGAACTGGAAATCCACGTTGCACCGGCTTGTCACTTGAGAGACGTCGTTGCTTGAGCTCCTGAACGGCTGGTCGCGTTTGAGCTGGCAGCGGCACCGCTGGTTACGTTCGTCAGAGAAGTCAATGAACGGAGTGCGGACCAAAGGCTTGCCACGCCGACGCACTCGCTTGGTGCGGCCTGCCAGAGATAGCTGCTGGATGCGGAAGAACCAGAAGCGGCACGACGGGGTTCTGTTGGAGCGCAGACTCTCTTTGGCCTCGAGCTTCTTCTTGACGTACTTGACGCACGTCTCCGTGCAATCGTGCTCGTGGTTGGAGCAGATGTTGTAAAAGAAGTCATGGCTAAAGGCTACTGCCCGCGCCTCCGCATCTGCGTCAATCTCCTCGACCGAAGCCGGCGAGCCATCGTGCTTGAGGACTTCCTGAATCACTCCATCCTCGTTCGTCTGGAAGAGACTACCATGGCTGACTGCCATGGCAGGCTGAGAAGCGCCACCGAGCTGCCCGAAGCTAGATCGCTGGCGGTAGCTCGGAAACGTAGACTGAAAGGCACCTGTGAGCGGGAGGCTCCGGTACGCTTCAGCGCCGATTGCAGGCATCCGGTTCTCTGCAGCTGCCCGCGCGCGCTCCTCCACGAGGTACGGCTGCTCCACTGGCGGGCCGAGCGGCACCTCGTCGCGCCTGGTGCCATCCTCCTCTTCGCCTCCGTCCATGCGGCTCTGTCGCTGCTGCCTGGCTGTGAAAGGCTCTGGCGCGACATCAGGAAGCCCCAGCTGCCGCGCGGGCTCGTTGGCAGCTTCGTACTGCACGGTCTCCGCGGTGGAAAGAAACGCAGCGCGCAGGTTCCGAGCCGCGGCGCGCAGCCCTCCGACCACGGCCGAGCGCAACCACGCCATCGTAGGCCCGATGACGCTGTGGCCTTTGCCGTGGCCATGCGTGAAACCCCGACCCTGTGCTTCGAAAGGCGCCTGCACATCAGTGCTTCCTGGGGCCACGCACGGCTGCAGAGACGCTGCCACGTCGTCCTCCGTTGACACTGCCTGTCGGGCTAGCGTTGTGCGGCCAACAAACAGGCGCTCTAAGCCAATGATGTAGCGGTAGTGCAGCTCGGTCATCAACAGGAAGAACTTGGCCTGCGCACGCGGGTCTGCTGCGACTATCTGGTGCATCCGCTCCAGAGAAGGCATGGTAGGCGCTGAACTCCGCAGGTCAGGGCCAGCAGGCTGAGAAGCGCCGCCGGCTGTGGGAACCGCGCTATCCGCGTGCCCGCGAATGTCGAAGTGGCTCCGCTTTCCCGGTCCTTCGTGTAGCTGGAGGACCAACGGGCTGTACGTGTCTGCGAAGTTCGGTGTGACGAAGAAGCTCGCGGCGCCGAACTTGAGGTTGTTGCCGTGTCCGTTGAAGCGGAGTGCTTGTTTCCGCCCCTCTGTGCCAGGCACATCGGAAGTGCTGAGTAGCAACGTCCTCAGGGCAGTCTTGACCTTCGCAGGCATGCCCGGGCGTGAAATGGCGGAGCCGATGCAGTCGCCGGGCTTCGCGATGTTCAGCGCTTCCATGAAATCCTCCGCCGAGGCCTGTGACAGGATCTGTAGGTCAGTGCCGAAGCCTTTCCTGCCAATCGCAGCTCGCGTGCCTTTCAGGAGCCGCAGCCGGCGGATCACGCCCCCGAGAACAGCATGGATCTCTGGAGAGTTGAAGCGACTCTGGGAGGCGGCCTCGTAGGTCTCCTCGTCGCTCGCGAGAGAGTACTCGAGCTCCTCCAGGTTGATGAGGCGTCGCGCGACCTCGCAGGGAAGCTAAGTTTACAACACGGTGCTATCAACAATGACAATCGTGATCAGAACGAGACACTGCTATCAACGGTGGAAATGCCATCAATACAATGAATCGTGTAAGAAGGAGGCACTGCCATCAACGGAGCATTTAATGGCAGTCGTGTAAAGAACGACACACTGCTATCCACGCAGCATTCGCGTAACAACGAGACACTGCTATCAACGCCATCAACGCAAGACGCTTGAATGGATGGTTGTCCCAACGAGACACTGCTATCAACGCGTGGGCAATGAATGGATGCATGTTCAAAGGAGACACTGCTATCAACACTCGGAAATGGGTGTAGGTCCAAACGAGACATGCGAGTGCTGGCTGAAAAGCACAAAGGGGGCAGACTGAGCAGTCCTGCCACAAAGCAGTCTGCGTTTCACGGCTCCTCCTCCTTCCTCACACCCCTGCGCTTCATCTTCTTTCCTCCTCGCCACAAAGCAGCCTGCGTTTCACGCCTCCTCCTCCTTCCTCCACGCCCCTGCAAAGAAGGAGACACTGCTATCAACGCACAGAACTTGAATAGATGTATGTCCAAACGAGACACTGCTATCAACGCGTGGAGAATGAATGGATGTATGCTCAAAGGAGACACTGCTATCAACGCACGAAGATTGAATGGATGGAGGTCCAAACGAGACACTGCTATCAATGGATGTAGGTCGAAACGCCACATGCGAGTGCTGCCTGGAAAGCATCAAAGGGGCGGGATGAACAGTCCTGCCACAAGGCAGCCTGCGTTTCACGGTTCCTCCTCGTTCCTCTACCCCCCTGCGCTTCATCCCCCCTCCTCGTTCCTCCTGGGGATGACCTGTTCGAACAACGTGGGCCGCTCCCGCTCGAGGTTCGGCGCGCCGTCCCCGAACCAGAACTCCGTGTAGCACGCCGGCCAGGACCTGCTGTCGAAGGAACTCAAAGGTTTCTGCGTAGGCACCGATAGGGACTGCGGGCCCACTACCCTGCATGCATCTGCTCCAGCCTGCGCTGTTTCCAAAACCATTTGCGCGCGCTCGTCAAACGAACTAGCAGCACTCTGCACATCGAGAACCATTCCGCGCAGAGTATGCCTGCCGCCTTCGTCAGCAACAGGCTGCAGAGCACCGTTGCTATCTGCCACTGTCGGTGTCGTCTCGTTCTTTGCGATGCGTGCTGCCTGCTCCTGCAGTGCCACCAGCGTGCCTTGCAGCGCTTGCATCATTTGGACTGGAGCGACGTCATGCACTGGATCCACTGCAACCGTGAACTCTGCGACGTTTTCATGCAAGTAAGCCATGTCGGGCTGTTCTGGTGATTGTCCGTCGTGCTCTGTTTGCGTACGCTCGTCAGAGTCGTCCTCGTTGTCAGACTCTTCGCCCGCTTCGTCGTTTCTGCCCATCTCTGGCGCTCTGGATGCTGGCCCCAACAGACGTACTGGCGCTTTGTCGGCACCTTCCACTGCTTGCAGACATGCCTGGATGTGGTCTGGCACCCCGTCCTCAGGCAGTCGTGTTACAGCAATATTTTCTTGGATGGTCACCTCAGAAAAAGTTGCGCACTGCTGCTTGCGGTCTTTCACAATCTGCATGTACTCCGCGCGCTTGACAGTCGCCCAGTACGCCTTGGTGAGATTGTGCGCGGCGCCTGAAAAGACGACGTTCAGAGAATCTACAAGCGCGCCCTCCGCCGGCGGCAGCTCCATGGATGGAATTTGAGCAGTGGGCTGGGCGAAGAGGATGGCGTTGCCCGAAATGCTTTTCTGCTGGACATCCGGAGCGCCCTTGCCGAGACGTACTTGCTTCCAACAGCATCGGCCAAGAGACGCCAGCATTTTCGTGGCCTTCGAAGCATTGCGGACGTGCGTGGGCTCCCGACCGATCCAGTTGTCGTTGACCAAGGCGTTTAACGGCATCTTCGGTTTCTTGGCGCAGAGGTCATTGAGGCACTCCCAACACACCCACACCAACGCGTTCGCATCGCCCACTCCTGCGCACGGAGGCCTCTCGTCAGCAGGCTGAGAAGCGCCACCGGACCTGTCGGCAGCAGGCTGAGAAGCACCGCAGGTTCCCGCAGTTGCTTCTGATGGCGCAACCACACGGACTCGGCGGGAGTGCAGAAGCCATCGCCACTCTGAATGCTCCGGATGCTGAACGCTGGACGCGTGCAACTGTTCGTGCGGGATCAATGGCCAGCGCCGGCTGTACCTGTCCACGTTCAGGAGCTTGTGCACGAGCTCCGGAGACTGCAAGTAGTACACTCCGCGGTGCTTCAGCAGAGCACGCTTGGGTGGAGCATCTGCCTCGCCATCGGATAGGTCATCACGATCGCTTGCTGAGTCGGCGCAGTGCTCAAAGACACGCTCCTCCGGCACTGCTCCAAACAGGCTGAGTTTGTGGCGATGCTCCAGGTAGTCTTTCTGCGCACAGACTACGCAGGCTGCCTCGCTTCGGGGCACCGCCTCGCCGCCCGAGAAGCGGTTGGCCTTGCTGCCAGGGTGACAGAACTGTTGGAAGTAAGCAAAATTCTGCACCATGATCCTCTTCTCTTGAGCGGTTATCGGCCTGCAGCCAGCGTGTGCCATCAGGTACAGCACCCGTTTGCGGTATTCTGCCTCGCCGGCGTGGTTGCACTGCTTATGCCGCGCAAAGTCCTCTTCTATTAAGAAATCGCAGTCGCAGAGCTGGCAGACGAGCGGTCCCGTCATGACTGCACGGTTAGAGAAAACGCGCAACTGGTTCCCCTCTACTTCGCCGCCGGGGACGTAGCAGCTCTTCCCCGCGGGAGCAGCCAACGCTCTCCGCACTCGCTCCGCGTACCTCTGCGCAAATTCCCTGTGCTGCGCAGGCTGAGGAGCACCGCGGCTGGACACAAGCTCTTTGTAGGTGGCCAGGCGCCGCAGGATTGCCTTGTTACGAATGCCACTCTCCAGCATCAGCAGATCCTGGTCGATCCTGTTCTGCGCCTCCTCAGCGAACCCTTCCATGGGGTTTGGCCTTTCCTCCGCCTCCGCGATGCGAAGCATTGTTTTGCCATCGCTTTCCGCCTGCTGGAGTGCCTGGAGCTCGGCCTCCTGCTCGGGAGAGAACTGCTTGGCCTTCAATCCTTTCCGAACTAGCCAGCCTAGTTGCCGCTCTGCAACACTACGCCCGGCGGACTCTTTCGGAAAGCGGCCGAGGTCTCGCACCTGCTGCATGACCTCCTCGATCTTCGTCTGCTGCATGAGCCCGTCGGACTTCGTATCCGCCTGCTGCAGAGTTTGAAGCTCGGCCTCCTGCTCCGGTGAGAAATGCTTGGCCTTCCGTGTTTTTCGGATGTGCCAAGCCAACTGCCGCTCTGCAAGCGGGCGTTGAGCGCTCTCTTTCGGCCAGCTGCCGAATTCGCGCACCTGCTGCAGGATCTCATCGGTCTTCTGCTTCCGCTTGAACTCCTCGGTTGCAGCGCGCTGAGCAGCAGCACCTGCAGCATTCTGAGCAGCAGCGCTGACGGCGCGTGACTCCTCGAGGTCTTGCAATTCCAACATCACGTCATTAGGAATGCTCTCGCAGTGCTTAAAGAAACGTTTGGCCAACTTGTTTTCGGCTCGTGCTTCCTCAGACGTTCCTTTATTTCGTATCGGTATACGACCGAACTGCTTCACGTCCTCGACGAGCGTTTGCAGAGATCCGCTTAATGCAGAACGCTGAAGGGCAGCGCTGACAGCGGCTGACTCTGAAGGCGCGGCGCATTCGAGGGCTTGCAACTCTAACATAACGTCATTAGGAATGCTGTCGCGGTGGTCGGAGAAACGTTTGGCCAACTTGTTTTCAGCTCGCACTTCCTCGGACGTTCCTTTCTGTTGCTTCGGTATACGACCGAACTGCTTCACCAGGTCAACAATCCTTTGGACAGTACCGCTCAACACAGCACGCTGAGGAGGGGCACTGCTCACTGCAGCAGGCTGAGGAGCACCGCTGTTGGGTGCAGAAACGTCAGGAGCATGGCGCCCAGACCGAGAGCTACCAGCATGCCGTGGCATTACTGTGTGCAGTGGGTGCTGGAAAGTT
Organism: Prorocentrum cordatum; assembly: GCA_963575745.1. Classification (NCBI taxonomy): domain Eukaryota; class Dinophyceae; order Prorocentrales; family Prorocentraceae; genus Prorocentrum; species Prorocentrum cordatum. The sequence goes on from CAUYUJ010007661.1 coordinate 29,200, forward strand.
CCTTTGTAAGGATAGCTCTAGGCAAGATGGCTACGGAGACATTGATGATGATGATGGTGATGATGGAAATTCGTTGTGGAGGATGTTGGTGATGGTGATGATGTGAATCAGTGATGTTGATGGTGATGATGATCAATGGCGATGATGAGGTCGCAAAAGATCTGCAGGCTGAGAAGCACCGCAGGCCAACGTGAACCAGTCGTGATGATAGTGATGATGGAGGCGGTTCCAGTAAGTAAGATAAACTGCTATGCATTGACGTATGCTGAAAGGAAACTCGGTATCAATGAGTTGATATACAATGAGGTGTCCGAAAACGAGACACTGCTATCAACGCTTTTATAACTGAACGAACCTCTGCTACCGACACTGCTACGAACATGGGAGTTGTCTTGAAATGAGGCACTACCATGACCTGATTTAGGGTCCAATGAAACACATGCAGAAATGTTTTTTTTTTTCTGGAAAGAGACAGGGATATCAATACGGGAAGTCTCTGTAAACGAGACACTTTGAACGACTGCAGAACAGGCGCTTGTAGCACAGGAAGTGCAGGCTGAGAAGCACCGCAGGCCAACGTGAATCTATCCGTTGGGCAACCTGAGCACAGACCGAAACTCTGTGCAGGCACTCTCCAGGGAGCCAGGGCAGGCTGAGGAGCAATGCAGGCTGCAAACACTACTCTTGTATCAGACACCACAACAGAAAAATAGTGCAGGCTGAGAAGCACCGCATAAATAAACAAGGCAAAGGAAACTACCAAACGATATGTTTGAGGCAGACCTAGCTGGCATCCCGCAAGGCGAATGCGAATCCGCCGAACAGGCACCGAAGAACAAAGACGCTTGCCATGTCCAGCAAGCTGAGAAGCATCGCTGACAAGACATGAGCAACTCTCAGGCAGACCTAGCTGGCAGCCCGCAAGGCGAATGCGAATCCGCAGAACAGGCACCGAGAAACCAAGACGCATGCGATGTCCAGCAAGCTGAGAAGCATCGCTGACAAGACATCAGAAGCTCATCTCAAGCTTTCTCCTGAGGGGTGGCTTTCGAGAATTCGGCACTTCTTGGCGGATTCCGGCGTCTTGCTCCACTCATTCATCCGCTTATGCTCGCCAGATTGCTGAAGCTTTGTGCGCATCCCCAGTGTTCTCATTTTTTTAATGAAGTACTGCGCCTCAGACACGACGGAGTCGTCAATGTGGGTCACGCTGTGCACCGTCATGCCATCTTTTGAACAGCCAGTAATGAGCAACAAGCAGACTCTGTGCTTCGCTCGGTTGGGCGGATCCATTTTGAACGAGAGCAAGTTGTCAACTGAGCAATGTCCGTGAATCGTCACTGAGTGGGAAGACTCACCGTCAGAAGCGTCCGTGACACCTGGTGTGGACACGACGAAGCCAGCCGCAGTGGATACGCACCGAGACTTCTGCGTGGTACGAACGAGAACGACTGCCAAGTGGCAGTTCCGGGTAAGCTGAGAAGCGTCACCCCCGCCACCCGCTGGTGAGTACTGCACGCGCATGCCGTAGAAGGGACAAGACCGTATCTCAGAGAGCTGTGCCGCGAGCATTGCATCCTGGCTCTCGCGGCACTGCTTCAGGATCTCCAAGACGACATTGTAAGACGTATTCGGGGCGTGCGATATCTGAAGCGGTGAAACGGCCACCACAGTCGTGTTGACGAAAGTCCGTTGAGGTGTGTCATCCTGTGCATTCGCAGCCACATTGCGCACGCGTCGTATGATGCGACAATTGCTCAGTGGAGGGAAGGAGATAGCTTTCTCGTCGTGAACTTTTTTGAATTCTTGCATGCTATCAATGCCAGTCAAGGCGAAGGCTGCCGCTTGGGATACGCCGACTTTGCACGAACCACTGAAATCACGAGCAGTAGTGGTAAAGAAGACGCGCTCGCCTGTGTTCTCCACCACAGAGTCGGCTGGCTCCGGTTCCTCAAGCCTCATCCCATTGACCTGCAACAAGAGTGGCAAGGTTGCATTCGGATCTTCCGACGCCATAGCCAGAAAGGCACAGCAGGAGAGGAGTGCTTCTCCGGTGAGAATCTGCGAAGCGTGGTCTGGATCCCATGTACCCGCATGAGCGGTGGTCAGCTGCTCCCGGTCCTTCGCGAAGTCTTGAGTGGCTGCTAAGTCGTGTAGTTGAGTCATTCTGGGACAAGAGCATGCAGAATCCACCACGCGATCCTGCGACAAGTTCAGCTCCAGTTTGCCGTCGAATTTGCCCGCCACGTTGAGAAACAGCAGCGGTTGTCCTCTGTGAGAGCGACAAAGCTCTATGTTGGTGGATCCCCAGACTGCAATCACAGCCTCCGCTGTCTTGGAGTTACTCGTCTGTGAGCCGTCGACCAGATGTACACTTGCCACTGGAGGGTGGCCAGCGGGAGTGCGGGTGTCTGAAACAGAATGAACCACAGCCATGACATCGAAGCAACGCTGCGATTTGATGTTCATCATGTCTGCCACTGTAGTCGCTGGAGCCGGCGCCGATGCCAAGGAGATCTCCTCCGGAGAGCTTTTGAGCACTGGAGTGCAGGTTGTGCGCTTGAGGTCGACCACGACACGAACAGACGTATGCACAAAAGCGTCCTGCTGCCGACTGTCCAGGCCGACGCTGGAGAGTTTCCACGCCGTCATCGGAGGGAACTTCTTCAGAGCAGCTTCGACTTCTGCTGGAGTTCCTTTGAGGATGGCCTCACAATAGTGCTCTGAGTCTGTGCCAAGCAGAATGCATGTGAATCGGTTTGCATGGACTAGCTGGCCATTGTTCCTGCTCTTGTACGAGTACTTGATCTCCCTGGGCTTGTATACTCGGACAAGGAAGTCTTGGGTTTTGGCGCTGCTCTTCGTGAGAAAACCCAGTGGAGACGTCGGCTGATCTGCAGCAGCAGCCATGGTAGCTCACTCGGAGGATCACCGTGGAGCGCACAGTGACACAGGCTGAGAAGCACCGTGCACGGCACGGTGAGACTGGGTGAGCAGATGCGGACAGGGCTCGCTTTTGCCTCTTACTCCTGCAATCCAACTTCTTTGAACCAAAACGGCAATGATGACATAATTTCAAAATTACAAGTGATGGCTCCACGAAGCACCCCCCTGTGGAGTCGAGAAAGCGTGTTGCTGTATGTGTGCGTGACTGGATGGATGTGATGTGTGTGCTGTGTGGTGTACTGTATTGTTTTGTGATGTGCTTCATACTTGTCTGTGAGTATTCAATTTGCTGCGCCACTGTATGTGGTCTATATATTTTCTTGCGTATGCTGTATGCGGTGCTTGCTTTGTGTCGCTTATGCGGTGCTGTATGCGGCGTTTGCTGATGCATTCGCTTATGCGAAAAGGAAACTCGATATCAAGGAGTTGGTATAGAATAAGTTGTCCGCAAACGAGACACTGCTATCAACGCTTTGTATAACTAGACGAAACAGTGCTATCGACACTACTACAAACATGAGTTGTTTTTACATGAGGCATTGCCATGAACGGATTTCGAATTCAATGAACCACCTTCAGAAATTATGGGGCGCAAGGATATCAATATGGGGCGACCGCACAACAAGCGCATGTAGCAAAGGATCTGCAGGCTGAGAAGCACCGCATGCCAACGTGAATCAGTGCGTTTGGCAACCTAAGCACAGACAGACAGTCTGTGCGTAGGTTGCCAAACACATTGGTGTGTCCTCACTCTTTCCAATCTTTTTTCCTTTTCCAAGTCAATACGGATCGGTGCGCAGTGGAAGCCCTAGGCGAATGCGGCGCTGCCCCATCAGCACCTGCATGTTTAAGGAAGATCGAGATGTGGCCACAGGAGAGAATGCTGTTCATGAGCATACACGCAGGCTGAGAAGCACCGCATTTGAAAATAAACAATCAGACTCTGAATGCACCGCAGGCTGAGCAGCACCGCAGGCAAACGAACAAGGCTTCAGGAACTCGCTGCCTAGTGCGGCCGCATCTTGGGCACCCACTCCTGCACCCACTGCAAGACGTTATTCTTATGCTCGTTCCAAAAGCACAACATTGCAGATATAGTGCAAACAGGTACCGACTTGCCATTACCGCCGGAGCCGAGTGTCAAAGAGATCGCTTTCAAAGCCTGTTGCTCCCGCATCTTCGAAGTCATGCCGGGCATGCTTTTTCTCAAGCCAAGGCGCGATCCGCTTGGAACCGGCCACGAACCAGACAAAGCGCAAAGGTCACCAGGCAGCAAGTGTGGCAATGTCAGTTTGGAACTGAGCCCAGCCAGCAAGGTGATTTCCAGAATTCGCTTGCATTTGTATGCTCCACAGCCATCGACCCCGAATTCGCGCTTGTTCGCGAGTTGGAAGACTAGTTTGACAAGGCTGAGAAGCACCTGTCGCCGCCGAACAGTCTGCAGGGAATCCGTGCACGACGAGAGCAAACGCGCCATCTTGTTCCCCGCGACGCGCATGAACTGAACAAGCTGCACTGCCAGGTTGCCGCGACAAGTCTTCCCAGGATGTTGGCCGCCACGGTGCACTACCTCTTCAGTATCAAGGTAGCGCCTGAGGCCTCTCAAATCGTTCTGAGCAAGGTATGGCGCTGCAGCATCCACGGTCGCTGCCAAGCCCGTCATGGCAGCAATGTAAATCATGCGCACAAGGTGGCGGGAACGTACCAGAACACTCGTGCTGCGCGCACCTCGCAGGCTGAGAAGCACCGCGGCACCATGCTCCAGAGATTCCTGCAATTTGCGTTGATCGTCAGGGTCAAATGGTTGATATACAGGGTTGTCTGGCGATCGAACACCTGAAACGAATTCGGACAAGAGCTTGTCATTCACACAGCCATGTATTGATGCTATGCCTGAGCATATGCAATCACGCGTTTGCTTAGCTGCACATGCCCCACATGCGAAGTGAACTTCTGAATTCGAAGGCGGAGGAAAACTCCGCATGCGGGAGCGAGCGACGGCATCTCTGAGCAAGCACCGCTCATACCTGTTCCTTGCTGTCTCTAGGCCTAGTAACAATGAAGATATGACATTGAACTGGAGCGACACTTTCACAGGACGATTGTACTTGGAGCGCCTAGTCGTTCTCCTCGCAGCACGGCGGCGACCTGAAATCCGCAATCCGAAATAGATAATGAGCAGTTGTCCAGAATGATTTCCTTCAACCCCTTTGTCGAAAGCTGTCCCGGGAGTTTCCAAATAATTAACGATGCTTCCGAAATATCAACACATAACAAAAAACCTGTAATGCGCGAAGCAACGCGCCAGAATCCCGCAGAACAGCACTCCCGGAACAATTAAATAAGTATGGAGATGGCTCAAAGCAGAACCCAACGAAGACGAAATACAACATGGGCGGACGGAATGAGCAATGCCAAACCATAGTAGCACTCCTCGGGGTGGCCAAGTCTTTCTTCTCCATGGTGGGAACGACCGCGGATAAAAACTTCCTGGTCACATCTTTTTTCGTTTTCAAAAAGAATTTCTTCACCATGACTACTACACCGAGGAGCACCTGGAAGAACTACGCAGGCTGAGAAGCACCGCGCCACGTGGTCACACGGCGCAAGGCATGTACAGAACAGGACAGCTCTAAGCAAAATGGCTACGATGAGGTTAAGGATGATGATGATGGTGATGATGGGAAACACGGTATCAGTGAGTTGATGTACAATGAGTTGTCCGCAAACGAGACACTGCTATCAACGCTGTTATAACTAACCACAAACGAGACACTGCTATCAACGCTTGTATAATTAAAAAGAAACGCTGACATTGACACTACTAGCAATACCAAAGTTGAGTTTAAACGAGGCACTGCCATCAACCGATTCAACTTCCAATAAAAGAAGATCATCAATGATTTCAGTCTGAAGTGACCCATGGCTATCAATACGAGAAGTCTCTGCAAACTATACACTTCTGGCGACCGCCGCGCACACGCGTGTAGGAAATCGTTGATGATGATCGTGATAATGGAGTGGGGACCAGTAATGAAGATACACTGCTGTGCATTCACTTGCTGCTAAAAGGAAACTCTGTATGATTGAGTTGATATACAATGAGTTGTCCACAAACGAGACACTGCTATCAACGCTTGTATAATTAAAAAGGAACGCTGCTATCGACACTTCCACCAATACTAAAGTTGACTTTAAACGAGTCACTGCCATGAACGGATTCAACTACCAATGAAAGAATATCACAAAACAAATTCAGTCTGAAGTGACCATGGCTACCAATACGAGAAGTCTCTGCAAACTAGACATTTCTGGCGACCGCAGCGGAGACGCGTGTAGCAAAGGATCTGCAGGCTGAGAAGCACTGCAGGCCAACGTGCACCAGTCTAGGTGATGATGATGATGGAAATCGGTGATGGTGATGATGATCATGGAGTCGGTGCCATTAACCAACGTACACTGCCATGCATTCACTTATGCTGAAAGGAAGACGGTATCAGTGAGTTGATATACAATGAGTTGTCCACAAACGAGACACTGCGATCACCGCTGTTGGAACTAACCACAAACGAGACACTGCTATCAACGCTTATATAATTAAAAAGAACCCTGCTAATGACACTACTAGCCATACTAAAGTTGAGTTTAAGCGAGGCACTGCCATCAACCGATTCAACTTCCATACTAAAGTTGAGTTTAAACGAGGCACTGCCATCAACCGATTCACAAACGATCTCTGTCTGAAGTGACCCATGGTTATCAACGCGAGAAGTCTCTGCAAACTGAACACTTCTGGCGACCGCAGCGGAGACGCGTGTAGCAAAGGAACTGCAGGCTGAGAAGCACCGCAGGCCAACGTGAACCAGTCGTGGTGATGAGGATGATTGAAATCTGTGATGGTGATAGCGATCATGAAGTCGGTTGTAGTAACCAACATACACTGCTATGCATTCACTTATGGTGAAAGGAGACTCGGTATCAGTGAGTTGATATACAATGAGTTGTCCGCAAACGAGACACTGCTATCAACGCTTTTATAACGAAGCGAACCCATCAGAACACTGTTATCAACGGAAAGAATGCTATAGAAGGACAAAGCGCTAAAGTGTGCACCGATGTGTTCGACGACTGCGTATGTAATGATGTGGCGATATACAGACAGAGCCCTTCGTGAATGTGTACATGTTTTTCTGACGCCTACAAACGGCGCTGACGTGTGTGAGAAAATTGTCCGCGCAGCAAAAGCCGGCGAAGCGCGCGGGAGCTCGCATGCTGAGAAGAACTACGTCTGCAGACCGCCAGCTGCAAAAGGTTGCGAGCGGCTCTTGGAAGATGTTTACGGAACGGAGCTAACGTGTCTGAAAACATTGGCATCGAAGCGAAGAGCCTCGGAGCCCTGCAGCCTGAGAAACACCGCAGGAACTCGCATACTGAAAAGGAATGCATTGCAAACCGCACGTTGCGAACCCTGCAGGCTGAGAAGCACCGCAGGATGTCGCATGCTGAAAAGCACTTGTACTGCAGAGCGCAAGCTGCGAAACCTGCAGGCTGAGAAGCACCGCAGGAACTCGCATGCTTTCGAACACTACTGCTCGAGACCGCAGCTGGAGAGCGGCAGACCGCAGGCTGAGAAGCACCGCGGGCAGGGAGACTTGCAAAACTCAGATGTCCTGATCGTCTTGGAGGAAGTCACGCCAGTCCGGCGGCTGCCAAGAATCGATGATGCGCCTGGAGCCACCGCCCGTGCTGCCGCCGATGTCAAGGTAGTCGCCTCCGGCCCTGCGCAAACGGCCGTGTCCCAACGCCAGAATCGCTTGGTTGCGGATTTCAAGCAGCTCTCCGCTGTCAAACATCTGCAACACGTCCAGCTGCCTGCGCGTGAGGTTCGGCTTTGGCTGGCCAGCCTGGGCAGACGGAAGAGCGCCGACACGACGGAGCTCTTCGCGATGGCGGGAAAGCCGCTCCCCCTCGTTGTAGCGCGCGATGGCTTCGGCCTTCTGGTGGTGCAGACGGCGCCGCTGTTCCCGCAGAGCTGCCTCGGGAGCTGCTGTATCACGGCCCTCACTGTGATCAGCTTGCAACGCTTGCGTTAGCATATGAACGTCGAAGCGCCCTGAGAAGGCCAGCACCTCCCAGATCTGTTTGGTACCGGCCACACGTTGCAAATGGCGATGCCACCGCTTACGCTTCTGGTCTTTCACAAACTTGGCGACGCTACCCAGACCTGCACCCTTGGCCTGGCCACCTTTTCCCGCAGGCTGAGAAGCACCGTGAGAACCTTTCTTACCGCCTGGCCCTTTGTTAGGACCCTGCGGAACCGCATGGCCCCCTTGTGGCGCAGACTTGCCTCTCGCTTTTCCCTTTTCGACATCCCGTTCCTGAAGCGCACGCTGCTGCCGCGACTGCTCGTACTGGTCGCGAGCTACTCTGACCAATTCCTGGCGCTCAGGCTCCGTGAGAACGTAGCGCATGTCGTCGATGTTCTTGCTCCGCAGAAAGTCATGTCGAAGCTGAAGGACAGAGATAATGGCTCGGCCAGTCTCCTCCTGAGACGCAAAGGCCGCGTCAGATGCCGAGCCAGGCTGAGGAGCACCAGCTGGATCAGTGTCCGCTAGCTCCGTGGACTTCCTCTTTTTGAAAAGCAAGAGACTGAGATGAAAGAGGACTTTCGGATCGTACTGATCGTCGTACCTTTCGTCCCAAAGCTGCCTCAGCTCCCTGTGCAAGTCGTTCGCGCGAGTTTGAACGACATCCTCGACGTAGTCGGGATCAGCCGGTGAAGTCGGTGAAAGCGGAGGAGTAGGGCTCGGCGACCGATCCCAGTGCACAGAAGACTCGGCGTCCGCCTGTACGCTGGCGTCGGCGTCGGAGACGTTTTCGACGACAATCTTCCGCCTCTTGCTCTCCCCAGGCTGAGAAGCACCAGGGGGAGTGAGCACAACCGCCACGGCATCGTGTGCGTCGTTGCGCATGCCACGATCCGTAAAAGACGCGCCAACGGCAATCGAGCGGAAACGGGCGACTGCTCCGCAGACCGCGACGCGGTCGCCTTTGAGGTCGGCCGGAGTGGCAAGGACCTCCCAGAGCTTCTCGTCGTTCTGCTGGCGCTGGTAAGCCTCCCGCGCCTCCTGGAAAGTCAGGTTGTCGTCGCCGACTACAAGCAGAACGACTGGCACGTGCGGCTCCGAAGCATTGAGAATCTGAGCGATGCCGTCCAGGTGCAAGCGGAGATGGCGAACTGTCCGCTTTCGAGTCTGAATGGTCGGCGGTTTCTTGCCGCAGACGATGTGCATGTTGGCGATCACCACGTAGAACTTGTCATGGCCTGGTTTGTTCACCTCAAAATGTGAAATGACAGCATCAATCTCTCGCCCGCTAGGAGGCCTGTAAACTTGGCTGTCTTCGCACGGAGTCACTTCCGCAGGCTGAGAAGCACCGCGGAAGCCCCAGAGAGTCAAGTAGTTGTCGACCTCCGAGAAGCCAATGCCATCACCGAAAGGCTTACTGAGGATCTCTGTCACGTTGATCGCTGCTCGGCGAAAGCCTTCACGGAACGCACCGACCTCGCATGCACAGACAATATCAGCATCAGCGGTCTCCACTATCGTGGCGCACACCCTTCCGAAGTTAGCGCAGTGAGTGGCCGCCTGCTTACCAGTCATCATGCCCTGCTCGAGCCCGAAATTGAAGGAGGCGACCGTGAAAGACGCAGGCTGCAGAGCGCCAGGACCAGGCGTCTGTCGACCTTCCTCCGCAGGCTGAGAAGCACCGCGAGGCGGCGACACTCCGGACGAGCCTCGCGGAGCAGAGGCTGCGGATGAACGTTCCATATAGCGGCACGGCCAGGGGAACGCCATTGCAATCGAAACTCTAGTGACGAGGCACGTTGAGTAAAATGGACTGCAGTGTCACTAGCAACTCCTGAACCAAGCACGGCTGTCGCGGAAGGAATATAAAATGTGACCCGAGACTAACCTAGTGAAAACTCAGAGAAATCAGTGTGTGTGTGACGGTTGTGTCAAGGAATTGAAAGTTGAGATGTGACAGGTCGACAAGGACACTGTGTATGAGTGTTGCATGATAGTGAGAGAACGAGTGTTGCCCAGGAGTGTCGCCCAGATATGAAGTTCTGAAAGGTCACAGAGCACAAAGTGTGTGACTGTCGCGTGGGGTTACTCTGAGTGTATCCCGGGATTGCCGTTCCAGACAGCAAGATAACCCGGCGTTCTGGGAGGTCTCGGAGCACGAAGTGTGTGACTCTTGCATCCTGTTATTCCGAATGTGGCCTGGGAATGAGGTTCTGGGGTGTCAAGTACGAGGAATTGTATGACTGTTGCGTCCGGCTATTCCGAATGTGGCCCGGGAATGGCGTTCTGGGAACTCGAAGAGCACGAAGTGTGTGACTGTTGCATCCGGCCCTCCAGAATGTGGCCCGGGAATGGAGTTCTGGGAAATCGAAGAGCACGAAGTGTGTGACTGTTGCATCCGGTTATTCTAAATGTGGCCCGGGAATGGCGTTCTGGGAACTCGAAGAGCACGAAGTGTGTGACTGTTGCATCCGGTTATTCTAAATGTGGCCCGGGAATGGAGTTCTGGAACTCGAAGCGACGAAGTGTGTGACTGTTGCAACCGTTATTCTAAATGTGGCCCGGGAATGACTGTATGACTGTTGCATCCGGTTTTCTAAAGGTGGCCCGGAATGGCGTTCTGGATCTCGAAGAGCACGAAGTGTGTGACTGTTGCATCCGGTATTCAGAATGAGCCTGGGAATGGAGTTCTGGGAGCTCGAAGAGCACGAAGTGTGTGACTGTTGGTGAAAAACGAGCGGGGCCCCCTGCCGCCCGGCAACTCCCAACGCCTGCCCGGACCCCCCTGTGGAGTGATCTGTGAGCTCTTTTGAGTCAACTAGAAACCTATCAGTCTTCGCTGTTAGGTAAAAACTGCGCTGCCCAGGGGTGCGTTTGGACAGTAATTTCGAGACGAAGCCAGCCTTGGCCACGAAGAGCGCCTCGGAGGCGGAAAGGAGGGTCATCCGGTTGCGGACTGGACCGGGCCGCAACTGGGCCCGGGGGCCCGGGGGCCACGACCTCTACCACAAATGTGTGGCCCGGGGGCCCGGCCGGACCTTGAGGGGCCCAAAATCGCATCAGAGGGCGGTCCGCGATGAGGCGTCACGGCGGCCCCAGCCAGCTGCCCACCACCCTGAAGACGGCTTTGACGGATCACGGGACGTCTCCAACGGCCCCAGAGGCTTCGAAGACGCTTCTGACCCCGTGCAATTTGCCTCACGAGGGCCCCGGGAAGCAAAAATAACCGCATTCCTTCAGTAGAACGTATCTGTTTCCCGTATTCGTGATTTTTGTCTTCGCACCATCCTGACGACCTCAGGGGTCCTTAAGATCGCCCCTACACGGCCGAAGAGGCCCCCAGAGGGCGCCAAGACGGCCCAAGAGGGTCCCAGGCTGGTCCCAGAGGCACCCAAAATTGCCCCAACAGCCTTCCACAGGGCTCCGAGAGGAGCCCAAGATAGGGCAATCCAATTGGGATTGCCAGCCGGGGGGCCTCGTGGGGTGCCAGAATTCAGAGGATGTCTCAGGCGAAATGCTTGTTTTCACGTCCCGCTCGCAGGAATTCCGAGGATGTCTCGCGCGCGCCGCGTCCCGCGCGCAGGAATTTTGAGGATGTCTCGACTAATTCGTTTGTTTAGCGAGGATTTCTTGGGATTTTGACAGGATGTCTCGAGCGAAACGTTCGTTTGTTTTTTATAATTTGTTGAGGATGTCTCGAGCGAAACGCTAGTTGCCAGGATTTCTTGGGATTTTGACAGGATGCCTCGAGCGAAACGTTTTTTTTGCCCCCCGTAATTTGTTCAGGATTTCTCAAGCGAAACGCTGGTTTTACAAAAGTGGGGGATGTCTCGAGCGGGGGCCTCGTGGGGTGCCAGAATTCAGAGGATGTCTCAGGCGAAATGCTTGTGTTCACGCCCCGCTCGCAGGAATTCCGAGGATGTCTCGCGCGCGCCGCGTCCCGCGCGCAGGAATTTTGAGGATGTCTCGACAAATTCGTTTGTTTGGCGACGTTGTCTGAGGATTTTGACAGGATGTCTCGAGCGAAACGCTTGTTGTTCATAATGTGTTGAGGATGTCTCGAGCGAAACGCTGGCTTTGCAAACTTAGAGGATGTCTCGAGCGGGGGCCTCGTGGGCGGCCAGAATTCAGAGGATGTCTCAGGCGAAATGCTTGTTTTCACGTCCCGCTCGCAGGAATTCCGAGGATTCACGTCACGCTCGCTTGGCACGTTCCGTGGGGCGTCCCTTGGCGAGTCCCCCTGGCACGTCGCGTGGCGCGTCCCCTGGCACATCCCGTGGCGCATCCATTGGCGCGTTCCGTAGCGCGTCCCCTTGGCACGTCCCGCGGTGCGTTCCCATGGCACGCCCCTTGGCACGTCGCTTGGCGCGTCCCTTGAGACGTTCCGCGTCGCGCCCTCCTGGCATGGCCCCCTGTCCATTAGCTCTGGGGCAGCTACTATTTGTTCAGGCAGCTCGAGCTTAAGATCCAGATCAGTTCGGTCAGGACTCGGATGCAAAGGAGGACTCGACCCACGGGGCTATAGAGCACAATCGCGCCACGGCACATCGCAATTCAGCACGGCGCAGCACAGCACAGCCCTCGGCACGGTACATCAAGATTGATACATTCAGCATTGCAATCTGGCACGTTCCTTGGCGCGTTCCGTGGGGCGTCCCTTGGCGAGTCCCCCTGGCACGTCGCGTGGCGCGTCCCCTGGCACATCCCGTGGCACATCCATTGGCACGTTCCGTAGCGCGTCCCCTTGGCACGTCCCGCGGTGCGACCCCATGGCACGTCCCCTGGCACGTCGCCTGGCGCATCCCTTGGGACGTTTCGCGGCGCGTCCTCCTGGCATGTCCCCCTGTCCATTAGCTCTGGGGCAGCTACTATGTGTTCAGGCAGCTCGAGCTTAAGATCCAGATCAGTTCGGTCAGGACTCGGATGCAAAGGAGGACTCGATTCACGAGGCTATCGAGCACAATCGCGCCATGGCACATCGCAATTTAGCACGGCGCAGCACAGCACAGCCCTCGGCACGGTACATCAAGATCGATACACTCGGCATTGCATTTGCCCGTCACCCAATCAGGTGTCTTTGAAAACGCTGCCATGTGTTACAGTTCTATATTCCTTTCCGGGTTCGTGGATCGATCATGTTCCCGAAGGCGACCGGCCTTTTCAGCGGCCGTGGAGAGGGCGACGTGCGTGCGATCCGCCCCGCGGGTGTCCGCCGCGCTGGCGACGCACTCACCAAATTGCCCCCTTGCGAGGGCGACGTGCACGTTCGAGAGGACGGCTGGCCTTTTCGGCGGCCGACGCACGGGCGGCGCACGGGCGACGAATGCGCGACGCACCTCCTGTCGCGAAGGGGGGGGGGGTCAGCACGCCGGTCGCTTTACTGGGCCTTAACAGTGCGACCCCATGGCACGTCCCCTGGCACGTCGCCTGGCGCGTCCCTCGGGACGTTTCGCGGCGCGTCCTCCTGGCATGTTCCCCTGTCCATTAGCTCTGGGGCAGCTACTATGTTCAGGCAGCTCGAGCTTAAGATCCAGATCAGTTCGGTCAGGATTCGGACGCAAAGGACGACTCGATCCACGACGCTGTAGAGCAAAACCGCGGCATGGCACATCGCAATTCAGCACGGCGCAGCACAGCACAACATTCGGCACGTTACATCCAGATCGATGCAATCAGCATTGCATTTGCCCGTCACCCAATCAGGTGTCTTTGAAAACGCTGCCATGCGTTACATTTCTATATTCCTTTTCCGGGTTCGTGGGTCGATCATGTTGCAACGCATCTCGCCCCCGACGAACCCTCAGGAGGGGGAGGCGGGGTGGGGGAGGGGGGGAAGGGGAGGCGGGGGAGGACAAGCTAGGTGCGCTCGCGTCATATCTGACGTCCTACCCCTCCCTCCCATCCCTACCATGGCGCTGATTTTCTCTATCCGCGGACGCGTGTCGTAGCGGACCTGTGGCTCCGCGCGCGCGTGCGTAGTGGGTGGTGGTGCGCGTGCGTGCGTGCGTGCGTGTGTGCGTGGTTGTGGTGGTGGTGGTGGTGGTGGTGGTGGTGGTGGTGGTGCTGGTGCTGGTGGTGGTGCTGGTGGTGCTGGTGGTGGTGTGTGGAGGTGGTGCGGCGCGGTGGTGGCGGGCGGATGGGCGCGCGAGAAAGAGGCCCGCGCTGGGGCGAGAACGCCATCCTGAACGACGGAGGACACCGATCCGAAAATGAGGCCCACGCTGCAGCGGGAACACGATTCGGAACGATTAGGGAGCAGAAGTGAGGCCGGCGCCGCAGCGAGAGCAGCATTTAGAAAGAAAAAACGCAGGCGAAAACCCGTTTCCCGGGAATCTTGTGTGTAAAAAACAATACGCGGGGGGGGGGGCGGATATCTTCGGGACGCCATCAGGGGAAGTGGGAGAGTATTTTCATACTGAGTAATTGTGGAGGAGGATGAGGAGGAGGAGGAGAGGAGGGATAGGAGGAGGAGGAGGAGGGAAGGAGAAGGAGGAGGGGGAGAAGAGGAGGAGGAGGAGGAGGACGAGGAGGAGGAAGAGGAGGAGGAGGAGGAGGAGAAGGAGGAGGAGGACGGGGCCTCGATCGAGAGCGACGGCGATACCCCTTCGGCACCATGCCGCTAGAGCGCAAGCGCTGCGGCGCTGGAGGGCCACGCCGCCGCGCCCTTCGCGCGGCGTTGGAGCGCGCGCTTGAGCCAGGAAACGACTACGGACGGGAACAGCGCGAGGCGCTGAATGCGGCAGGGGCAGCGCAAGCGCTGGGTGGGGGAGGAACAGCCCAAACACTGGAGGAGCAGCGCAAAGCGCTGGAGGAGGGAGGGGCAGCGCAAGCGCTGGTGGGGGAACGGCGCGAGCGTTGGATGGGGGGAGGAGCAGCGCAAAACGCTGGAGGGGGGAGAAGCAGCGCAAAACGCTGGGGCAGGGAGGAGCAGCGCAAGCGCTGGTGGGGGAAAAGCGCAAACGCTGGAGGGGAGAGGGGCAGCGCAAAGCGCTGGAGGGGGATGGGGGGGGGGGCAGCGCAAATCGCTGGAGGGGGGAGGAGCAGCGCGAGCGCTGGTGGGGGAGCAGCGCAAGCGCTGGGGGGAGGAGCAGCGCAAAGCGCTGGACGGGGGAGGAGCAGCGCAAAGCGCTGGATAGCGCCAGAAGCGCTGGTGGGGGAACAGCGCAAGCGCTGGGGGGAGATGAGCAGCGCAAAGCGGAGCAGCGCAAAGCTCTGGATAGTGCCAAAACACATGAAACGCTGGCAGCGCAAAGCGCTCGAGGGGGGAACAAACAGCAATGCAGCGCTATGGGGGGCAGACACAACGCATTTGTTATGTTCCCGGAAAGGGCACAGGCCCAGGGTTCTCTTTTAGGGGTTTGTCCCCGGATCTGACGGCTGTAGGGCCGGCGAATTTCTTTCGCGATAAAAAACGAGGTCGCCTAGGGCCGGCGAACTAAACGTTGAGGATGTCTCGAGCAAAACGCTTGTTACCGGAAAGGGCTTAGGCCCAGGGTTCTCTTTTAGCTGTTTGCCCTCGGATCTGACGGCTGTAGGGCCGGCGAATTTCTTTTGCGATAAATAACGAGGTCGCGTAGGGCCGGCGAATTAAAATTTGAGGATATAGCGAGACGCTTGTCCCCGGAAAGGGCTTGGGCCCAGGGTTCTCTTTTAGCAGTTTGCCCCCGGAATCGACGGGAAGAGGGCCGGCGGAATTTTTCTGCGATAAATTACGTGCGGGAAGAGGGCCGGCGGAATTATTACCTAACAGCGAAGACTGATAGGTTTCTAGTTGTGTAATTATCCCGGCAAAGCAACCTAACAGCGATGTGTAGAAGCATATCTGAAAGCATTCCCCTTAAGATTCAGATGAAAATCCAGTTGTCGAATTCTGCTGTTCTCGCAGTCGTAGTCGCATTCGCGATGACAGTCGCAGCGGCAACGGCAGTCGCAGTCACAGCCTCAGCCTCAGCCTGCCTCCTCCTCCTCCTCCTCTTTCTCCTGATCCTCCTCCTCCTCCTCCTCCTCCTCCTC
>CAUYUJ010007662.1:0-37500 GCA_963575745.1 Prorocentrum cordatum
CGGGCGCAGCCACTGGGGACCTTCGGTGGAGCCCCTATGGGCCCCCCCCCCGAACGTCAGTGTAGGGGTGTTGCCAGAATGGGGGGTGGAACCGCATGCGGGCGCAGCCACTGGGGCCTTCGGTGGAGCTCCTTATGGGGCCACGAAACGTGTGAGGGGTGTGCCAGAATGGGGGGTGGAACCGCATGCGGACGCAGCCACTGGGGCCTTCGGTAGAGCTCCTTATGGGGCCACGAAACGTGTGAGGGGTGTGCCAGAATGGGGGGTGGAACCGCATGCGGGCGCAGCCACTGGTACCTTCGGTGGAGCACCCTATGGGGCCACGAAACGTGTGAGGGGTGTGCCAGAATGGGTGTGGGAGGGGGAGGGGGGGGGAGGAAGGGGAGGAGGAGGAAGGAGGAGGAGGAACGCGGGGCGACGTCTCTTCAAAACGAGGACCCAACACCACAGGATGGTTGGGAAAAAAAGACAAGAGCCCCTATAAATTAAGCCGCCCCCCCGCGGCCGCCCTTCGGGCCATCGTCCCAGCCTGGCGTCGGCGCGCCAGGCGCGCAGACTCTTGGCCGCGGGGTGCCAGGAGTGGCGCCCGGGAAGGGACGCTGGCATCGGAGTGCCAAAAACGAAATCGTGGCTCGCGCTTGGCTGGGAAGCATGCCCCTGGCAGTTCTCCCAATGTTGTCTGCCTTGCTCGCTTTGGTCGTCGCTGCGCGCTCGAGGCGCCCCCCCCCGAGGGCCCCCTGGCTGAGCGGCCGGGCGGCCCCCCGGGCGAAAAGCGGACGAGCAGGCGCGTCCCCGGGCTAAGTCGCAGAAAGGCCACCCGGGGCGCGGGCGAAGTGGAGCAAGCCCCCAAGCTATGCAAGCAGCAGACTGGGCAGGGCATTCTACGCAGTCCTCGCATCTCACAAGCAGCGCCACGAGCACCGCGCCCCTGCGCAGCACTGCGGGCTCTGCGCCAGCGAGCGCCCCCGTCGCGGCCCACGCGCCCGGCGTGGCGCCCGCCATGCCCTGATGCGAGGAGCGCTGGGGCGCCCGCCAGCGGCGCGCGGTCGGCAGGTCGCTTCGCCGCGCGCATCTCGCCGCGCTGTCGCCGGAACGCTCGCCGGCGCTGGCCCCGGGGCTTGCTCTGGGCGGGGCGTCGCTGGTCGGCGCGAGCTGGCACCCCCCCCGAGCTCGCCGGTCGCGGCTAACGCGCGCGCAGGTCGGCGCGCGCTGGTCGGCTCCAGTTCGTCGCGCCAGCCTGGGGCGAGCGAGCCGAGCACCCGACGCAGCAAGCACGCCAGGCTGCCAGCCCAAAATGTCAGCTGCACCGGAGGGGGCGGCCGTAGGGGGCGGCGTCGAGCGCGGCGTCGAACCCGGCGCCGCTGCCCAACACTGCGCGACGTCCAGTCGGCATCCAGCACTGCAGAGCCGTGCGCCGCTGCAGCTCCCATCGCAGCGGGGTCGGGGTGATCTGGCTGTGCCTAGCTCTCTCTCCCGAGGGCCTTTCTCGCCCGTCCGCCGCGGCGCCCACGTTTACCCAGCATGGGCCCAGGAGCGCTTCAGATGCTCCGGGGTGGCCCCCACGATGGCTCGAGATATCCTCGGGTGGTTCAGACAGGCCCCCGTCTTGCCTCTGAGAAGCCCGGATCATGCCATTGGATGGATGGCCCCGCGCGCTCTCGGACCCCCCCTCTGAACCCCCTAAGAAGCCACGCCGCGTAAAACACCTCTGGAACGTTGCCAGTGTTTGCCTCTCTCTCTCTCTCTCCCTCTCTATTTCCTTTTGTCTCTCTTTCTTATTTCTTGTCTCTCTCCTCTCTCCTCTCTCTCTCTCTCTCTTCTTTTTTTTTTCTCTCCTCTCTCTCTCTGCTCTCTCTCTCTCTCTCTCTTCTCTCCTCTCTTTTTTTTTTTTTTTTTGGGGGGGGGTATTGCTTTTCTCTCTCTTCTCTCTCTCTCTCTCTCTCTTCCTCTCATCTTTCTTCTTTTTTTTTTTTTTTTTTGTTTTTCTCTCTCTCTCTCTCTCTCTCTCTCTCTCTCTCTCTATCTCTCTCTCTCTCTCTCTTTTCCGCTTCGTTCAATCAGGCCCCAGCAGCGCCCTGAACGGCGCCGTGTTCCGACCGACGTCCTCCAAGATGGCCCTCCAGAGCTCCGCCAAAAAAAACCTTCAAGAGGGCCCAGACACATCAAGCGAGCCCCAGGAGGACCCCGCCCGTGAAAACTTCAAGACGGCTCTGGGGCTGTAATTTTACATGCGTTCTTTCGAGGAGTTGCTCCGCAACAAACTTCTACGCGCCTGCCTGGTCAAAACAACTCGCCTGCCCATCGATCCGGAAGGGCTGCTGGGGGCACGCGGGGCCCCAGAACTTTTCCGCGACGGGGTCGAGCATCCCGTCGGTATCCACCGCTGAGGAGGTGAGCGCCACCACCTCTGTGTCTTCCACAAGCAGGACGGTTGCCACGCCACTATTCAGCTACACAGCCGGCCACGGTGCCCACAACGACGGGGTTATGAGATCGCGCACAATCGCGGCACCCACAACAATAGCATTCAATGCTGCGTCGCTGTCCATCATCACGGAATTGAGCGCCACCACATTATTCACAACAGCGAAGTCGTGCACGAAGTCGCTATCCAGCACCATGGAGCGGGGCGCCGAGGTAGCGTTCGTCTTCGAAGTGCTGGATGCCGACGTGGCGCTCGCCTTCTTCGCGGTGGACAGCAAAGTTGCGCGCGCTGCTGATGTAAAAAATGCCAATATGGTGCTCCACTCTGTCGTGGTGGACTCCGCGACGACGCCCAATAAATACGAGTGCTGGATCTCGGCGTGTTCAGCTTTTTCGTTGGTCGACAGGGTGGTGGTGTTCGCCGTGGCGCACCATGAGGGGACCGAGCGCCACGTCGATTGCCAGCACTACGGGTCGAGCTCAACTGCTCTGCCCACATCGGCGGAACTGAGCACCTCGACGGTGTCCACTATTTCGGAGCTGGGCGCTGCCATTTCAAGGGAAGAAGCTGAATGAGCCTGGCGTCTCTTCTTGCCCTCGGCGCCGTTGTAAACATTTTGCGGGTAAGCTTTTGGACTAGCAGCACCCCCCCGCAAAAAGGAATGAATCGTTTTGGGATCAGCCACGCAAGGGATCACTTTGTAACCCGCCACAAAATGAGCACACAAGCAAAGATGGGGACACAAGAGACAAAACTTACAAATGAGACAACGGAGTCAAAACAATGAGACTATCACGCTTTTTGATGAGTTTTTGGACTAGCAGCCCTGCCACAAAAAAAGAATCCCTGCGCAATTCCCCGCGCGAGGAAAACCTGTTGCAACCCGCTGCGATAAACACAATTTTGCAACCCATTATAAACGGATTATGTTTTCACTCCGCCACATGAGGAATAATATGTTTGGACTCTGCCACAAAAGGAATTGTTCTGGAATCCGCCACACAAGGGACCCTTTTGAAATCAGCCACATAAGAAATTCTGTCAAGGCGGACGCAAGTTGACCAACTGCTCAAGGGGTACCAAAGGAGCAGAAAGAAACAATAACCAGGGAAACACAAAAGAGAGAAACCACAACGCATGAGACCCCAACGTTTTTTTGATGACTTGTTGGTTGGGTACCACCGCCACAAAAAGGATTCCTTTTGTGATCATTTTGTTGCGGATTGCAGAGGGGGCCCTTCTGTGGCTGGTTACAAAACGATTCTTTTTTGGCGGGGGTACCTGGCCAAAACTTCAGCAAGAAACGTGCAAGTCCCATGCGTTTGATTTTTCTTTCCCCTCCTGCTTATATTGTTTCTTTTCCCCCTGGTACCCCCTGAGCTGTCGTTCAACTTGTGCGTCCACCTTAAAATTAGCCCGGCGAAGGACCCAGCCATATGCAGTTGTGAATGCCGCAATTGTGAAGGGTGGTGGCGGACGCATGCGGGCGGTGCCACTGGGACCTTCGGTGGAGCTCCCTATGGGGCCACGAAACGCTGTACTGGGTTGGTGAGACGCGGTCAGCAAGGGCTGTGCTGCGTGGTGGCGGACGCATGCGAGCGGTGCCACTGGGACCTTCGGTGGAGCTCCCTATGGGGCCACGAAGCGCTGTACTGGGTGGGTGAAACGCAGGCAGGGAGCAAGGGCTGCGCAAGGTGGTGGCGGACGCATGCGGGCGGTGCCGCTGGGGCCTTTGGTGGAGCTCCCTATAGGGCTACGAAGCGCTGTTCTGGGTGGGTGAAGCGCAGGGACCAAGGGCTGTGCTGGGTGGTGGCGGACGCAAGCGGGCAGTGCCACTGAGACCTTTGGTGGAGCCCCCTATGGGGCCACGAAACGTGCGAGGGGTGTGCCAGAATGGGGTGTGGAACCGCATGCCAGCGCAGCCACTGGGGCCTTCGGTGGAGCTCCCTATGGAGCCACGAACCGTGTGAGGGGTGTGCCGAAATGGGGGGTGGAACCGCATGCGGGCGCAGCCCACTGGCCACTGCGGCGTTCGTGGAGCTCCTCTATGGGGCCACGAGGAGTGTGAAGGGCGTGCCCGAAAAGGGGGGGTTGGAAACCGCATGCGGGCGAGCCACTGGGGGCCTTCGGTGGAGCTCCCTATGGGGCCACGAACGTCTGCGGGGTGTGCCAAATGGGGGGGGGGGGGGGGGGGGACACATGCGAGGCGCAGCCACGGGGGCGTCGGTGGAGGGCCCCATGGAGCCACACCGAAGCGTGTGAGGGGTGTGCCGAAATGGGGGGTGGGAACCGCATGCGAGCGCAGCCACTGGAGCGATGCAGAGGCGTGGCATCCATGCACGGACACGTGCGATGGGGCATGTGAGCTTTGTGCCAGAATGGGGGGTGGCACCGCGTGCGGTGCGCAGCCACTGGGCGCCTTCGGTGGAGCTCCCTATGGGGCCACGATCCTCGTGAGGGGTGTGCCGAAATGGCCCGAGGCCGCCATGCGAACGCAGCCACTGGGGCCTTCGGTGGAGCTCCCTATGGGGCCACGAAACGTGTGAGGGGTGTGCCAAAATGGGGGGTGGAACCGCATGCGGGCGCAGCCACTGGGGCCTTCGGTGGAGCTCCCTATGGGGCCACGAAACGTGTGATGGGGTGTGCCAGAATGGGGGGTGGAACCGCATGCGGGCGCAGCCACTGGGGCCTTCGGTGGAGCTCCCTATGGGGCCACGAAACGAGTGGTGTGCCGAATGTGTGTGTGGGTGTGTGGTCAGAGGGGGGGGAACCGCATCCCGGGCGCCAGCCACTGGGGCCTTCGGTGGAGTCCCTTTATGGGGCACGAAAGTGTGAGGGGCTTGTGGCAGAATGGGGGGTGGAACGCATTGCGGGGCGCAGCCACTTGGGGCCTTCGGTGGAGCTCCGATATGGGCCACGAACCGTCTGAGGGGGTGTGCCAATGGGGGGTGGAAACGCATGGGGCGCAGCCCATGGGGCCTTCGGGTGGGGATCCCTACGGGGCCACGAAACGTTGAGGGGTGTCGCCAGAATGGGGGTGGAGAACCCGCATGCGGGCGGAGCCACGGGGCCTGCGGTGGAGCTTCCCTATGGGGCCACGAATCGTGTGAGGGGTGTGCCAGAATGGGGGGTGGAACCGCATGCGGGCGCAGCCACTGGGGCCTTCGGTGGAGCTCCCTATGGGGCCACGAAGCGTGTGAGGGGTATGCCAGAATGGGGGGTGGAACCGCATGCGGGCGCAGCCGCTGGGGCCTTCGGTGGAGCTCCCTATGGGGCCACGAAACGTGTGAGGGGTGTGCCAGAATGGGGGGTGGAACCGCATGCGGGCGCAGCCACTGGGGCCTTCGGTGGAGCTCCCTATGGGGCCACGAACGTGTGAGGGGTGTGCCAGACTGGGGGGTGGAACCGCACGCGGGCGCAGCCGCTGGGGCCTCCGGTGGAGCTCCCTATGGGGCCACGAAACGTGTGAGGGGTGTGCCAGAATGGGTGTGGGGGGGGGAGGAGGGGGGAGGAAGGGGGGGAGAAGGAAGGAGGAGGAGGAACGCTGGGCGACGTCTCTTCAAAACGAGGACCCAACACCACAGGATGGTTGGGAAAAAAAAACAAGAGCCCCTATAAATTAAGCCGCCCCCCCGCGGCCGCCCTTCGGGCCATCGTCCCAGCCCGGCGTCGGCGCGCCAGGCGCGCAGACTCTTGGCCGCGGGGTGCCAGGAGTGGCGCCCGGGAAGGGACGCTGGCATCGGAGTGCCAAAAACGAAGTCGTGGCTCGCGCTTGGCTGGGAAGCATGCCCCTGGCAGTTCTCCCAATGTTGTCTGCCTTGCTCGCTTTGGTCGTCGCTGCGCGCTCGAGGCGCCCCCCCCCGAGGGCCCCCTGGCTGAGCGGCCGGGCGGCCCCCCGGGCGAAAAGCGGACGAGCAGGCGCGTCCCCGGGCTAAGTCGCAGAAAGGCCACCCGGGGCGCGGGCGAAGTGGGAGCAAGCCCCCAAGCTATGCAAGCAGCAGACTGGGCAGGGCATTCTACGCAGCCCTCGCATCTCACAAGCAGCGCCACAAGCACCGCGCCCCTGCGCAGCACTGCGGGCTCTGCGCCAGCGAGCGCCCCCGTCGCGGCCCACGCGCCGGCGTGGCGCCCGCCATGCCCTGATGCGAGGAGCGCTGGGGCGCCCGCCAGCGGCGCGCGGTCGGCAGGTCGCTTCGCCGCGCGCATCTCGCCGCGCTGTCGCCGGAACGCTCGCCGGCGCTGGCCCCGGGGCTTGCTCTGGGCGGGGCGTCGCTGGTCGGCGCGAGCTGGCACCCCCCCGAGCTCGCCGGTCGCGGCTAACGCGCGCGCAGGTCGGCGCGCGCTGGTCGGCTCCAGTTCGTCGCGCCAGCCTGGGGCGAGCGAGCCGAGCACCCGACGCAGCAAGCACGCCAGGCTGCCAGCCCAAAATGTCAGCTGCACAAGAGGGGGCGGCCGTAGGGGGTGGCGTTGAGCGCGGCGTCGAACCCGGCGCCGCTGCCCAGCGCTGCGCGACGTCCAGTCGGCATCCAGCACTGCAGAGCCGTGCGCCGCTGCAGCTCCCATCGCAGCAGGGTCGGGGTGATCTGGCTGTGCCTAGCTATCTCTCCCGAGGGCCTTTCTCGCCCCTCCGCCGCGGCGCCCGCGTTTACCCAGCATGGGCCCAGGTGGATAGGGTCACGGGCATGTCGGGGATCAGATTAAGAATGATGAAAATGGTTTTCTCATGGTTCTAGGCCGCTTGCGGGCCGTGCGGTGCTGAAGCTGAAAATGGTTCATGGTGGTTTTGAAAATGGCCGCGCGCGGGTTTCAAATAGTTTCGGCGTCAAACTAGCAGCTTGACGCGCCCGCCATTGGAAGGTATGATTACGCGCAACGCGGCCTTCGCTCAGGGGTGCCAGGGCAAGTGGCGCTTGATCCTCCTCCCCACTCTGCCCTGCAGTAGGCGGTGCGAGCCAAGGGCGTTTGAGCCTTCTCCGTGCCTCTTCACACGCAGCCCGAGCTCGGCCTTTAAGCGCGCGGGTGTCTTTTGTTGGGCTAGTTGGAACTAGAGGTTGCGTCTCGAACCGAAAAAGCCAACATGTTTTGTCCCACCAATTACCGTTGCTACTGCACGCTGCTGGGGCTGCCGCCCACGAAGGCATCCCCAGGTTCGCGCCGAGTCCGTCACATGTGAAACGTGCTGCGTTTGCAGGCTGGCCCGCGCCGAATCCGCGGCATGCGAAGGGTTTGACAACTCGGCGCCGCGCCGAGCAAGCTATCGTGCCCCCCTGCCCTCCTTATCGGCAGAAGCAGGGGCGCGTGCAAAAGGGCACTTGTTTAAGTTGTTGCATTTTTCAAGTTTGTGCCTAGCAGCTCCGCGAAACCACTGCAGCACGCGCCTGTGCAGTCCATCGTTGTGTGTGTTGGGTAATTCGTTATTTTCCCTCCCCGCTCTGCGGTCGCCGCCCTGGGCGGCCGAATGACGAGAAACTTTGCTCAAACTTGCGCCGCAGGATGTGGAGTGAGAAGATATGGTACGATGCGGGATCGATTACACATGTCTGCGGTAACTGCATATGCAACAAGGGGACGATTTGGGGAGACTCGTGGCCCGTCAAAGGAGGAGGACCATGAGCAGGAGCAACTGCAACAGGCGTGTGTCTAGGCGCGCGTGGCCCTGGCACTGCGTCAAAGGAAAAACCGTGGTGACTATAGTGATTATGGACGACCGGGGGGGGGGGCAGCTGCTTTGGCATTGGCGGTGCGCGCCGCAGGCATCTGGATATCTGGACAAACCGCGGTTGCAGCTGCAGGAAGTTCTTCCTGCCCTCGCACTTCCGCTCGTTCGCCAGCGAGACCTCCCTGCTTGTTTTGCGTGCTCGGTCGCGCCCGTGTTTCATGTTGCCCACAGCCACCTGGCACTCCATCTGAGAAATGGCCCCGGCCATGTGTCTCTGGAAAACTGCGTATGGGTCCTTGTTGGTGAACAGCCCTGGGATCGAGGCGTGCGCCAACTCCAAACCTCGCTTTTCGCACTCCGCGATCGCCTCTTCCTGCACCATCAAGCGGCGGGCCAACCGCTTCTCGTCGGGCACCACGATCCGCTTGATGCCGCGTTTCTCGCACCTGTCCAGGAAGGCGGCCACGCCCGGCCTGGGCAGGAACGGCGTTGAACCTGGGGAAGCAACAAAAAAATCGACGACAAATTCGGCGCACGATTTTGCAATACTTCGCCGCGGGGGCGGTGGAAACATGAAGGCGGGGGGGGGGGCGCTTGCTGTAGCAATTGCGTTGTGTAGCGTCTGGCACGCTAACAAATCCAGGGTTTCGCGCCGATGGGCGACGTTACCTTCGGAAGAGGACGCGACGCGCCGCATTCCTCATCCAATGCCCTTGCGGTGTGTGGGGGCGTTGTGGCCCCGCCGTCCTGGGACGTTCTTCAAGACGAGCGTTTCCTGGGCGGTGGGGGGGGGCCCCTGGCCGCCTTCGTTATCTGTGCCTTCTGCCGCGGCACGCTGGCGCCATCCACGTTCGTCATCGTCGACGCGCGTGTCGTGGCAGCCGCCTTCATCTTGGCAGGCATGGCGCGGGCGCCAGAAAACGAAACAAACATATGTTGCGCGGTGCCCGAACGCCGCAGGCGCGGCAGATAGGAGAGGGAAGGAGGAGCAGGAGCAGGAGCAGGAGCAGGAGCAGGAGGAATACAATTAGGCGGTGGATGGGGATGCGGGGGAAGGGGGGAATGGGGCGAGGAGGGGGGCGAGGAGGAAAACTGGGGGAGGGGGCAGCGAGGAGGAAGGAGGACGCGCGAGGGGGGGCGCGGCCCCCGCCGAGGCTTGAAAACGCTAGAGGGCGGCAGGGGCAACGCCGGCGACGGCGCCGACGAGGGTTGGGGCGGAGACAGAAGGGCGCGCCGGAAGTCGGTCCTGGACCGACTTCCGACGCGGGCCCGCGCCAGAAGTCAGTCCTGGACCGACTTCTGGCACAGCCCGGCGGCCGGCGCCAGAAGTTGGCCGACGGTCCGTGGGGGCCGTTCGAAGGGGGGGCTCTTGCGCTGGCAGGAGCAAGCGGCAGGTCGGCGGCAGTCGGCGGGAGTAGGCGGGGCCCGCCGGCTGAGGGCCCGCCAGAGCTGGCGGAGAGGCGGGCGCTCTTGCCAACAGACGTTGGCGGGAGGTCGGCGGCAGCCGGCGGAAGTACGTGCAGCCTGCGGCCGACGGCCCGCAGGAGGCCGCGGAAGTACGTGCAGCCTACGGGCGACGGCCCAGGGGAGGTTCGTGTCGCCCGACAGAAGTCACAAATAGACTGCGGCGGACTGACAGCGGGGGCCGGCGGGGATCCCTGGGAGGCCCGTGGCAACCGGAGGAAGTAAGCGTGGACCACCCAACTGTAGCCATTCGTTGCTTTTTCGGGGCTCAAGCAGCGCGGGGGCAGCTTTTTCTGGACACGCTATCATGGACGCGGCACCCCCCCACCGTCCAGGAAACGCTCGTCTTGAAGAACGTCCCAGGACGGCGGGGCCACAACGCCCCCACACACCGCAGGGGCATTGGATGAGGAATGTGGCGCGTCGCGTCCTCTTCCGAAGGTAACATCGCCCATCGGCACGAAACCCTGGATTTGTTAGCGTGCCAGACGCTACACTACGCAATTGCTACAGCAAGCGCCCCCCCCCGCCTTCATGTTTCCACCGCCCCCGCGGCGAATAACTGCAAAATCGCACGCCGAATTTGTCGTAGAGTTTTTTTTGCTTCCCCAGGTTCAACGCCGTTCCTGTCCAGGCCGGGCGTGGCCGCCTTCGTGGACAGGTGCGAGAAACGCGGCATCAAGCGGATCGTGGTGCCCGACGAGAAGCGGTTGGCCCGCCGCTTGATGGTGCATGAAGAGGCGATCGCGGAGTGCGAGAAGCGAGGTTTGGAGTTGGTGCACGCCTCGATCCCAGGGCTGTTCACCAACAAGGACCCATACACAGTTTTCCAGAGACACATGGCCGGGGCCATTTCTCAGATGGAGTGCCAGGTGGCTGTGGGCAACATGAAACACGGGCGCGACCGAGCACGCAAAACAAGCACGGAGGTCTCGCTGGCGAACGAGCGGAAGTGCGAGGGCAGGAAGAACTTCCTGCAGCTGCACCCGCGGTTTGTCCAGATATCCAGATGCCTGCGGCGCGCACCGCCAATGCCAAAGCAGCTGCCCCCCCCCGGTCGTCCATAATCATTATAGTCACCACGGTTTTTCTTTGACGCAGTGCCAGGGCCACGCGCGCCTAGACACACGCCTGTTGCAGTTGCTCCTGCTCATGGTCCTCCTCCTTTGACGGGCCACGAGTCTCCCCAAATCGTCCCCTTGTTGCATGCGCAGTTACCGCAGACATGTGTAATCGATCCCGCATCGTACCATATCTTCTCACTCCACATCCTGCGGCGCAAGTTTGAGCAAAGTTTCTCGTCATTCGGCCGCCCAGGGCGGCGACCGCAGAGCGGGGAGGGAAAATAACGAATTACCCAACACACACAACGATGGACTGCACAGGCGCGCGCTGCAGTAGTTTCGCGGAGCTGCTAGGCACAAACTTGACAAAATGCAACAACTTAAACAAGTGCCCTGTTGCACGCGCCCCTGCTTCTGCCGATAAGGAGGGTAGGGGGGGCACGATAGCTTGCTCGGCGCGGCGCCGAGTTGTCAAACCCTTCACATGCCGCGGACTCGGCGCGGGCCAGCCTGCAAACGCAACACGTTTCACATGTGACGGACTCGGCGCGAAACTGGGGATGCCTTCGTGGGCGGCGGCCCCAGCAGCGTGCAGTAGCAACGGTACTTGGTGGGGCAAAACATGTTGGCTCTTTCGGTTCGAGACGCAACCTCTAGTTCCAACTAGCCCAACAAAAGACACCCGCGCGCTTAAAGGCCGAGCTCGGGCTGCATGTGAAGAGGCACGGAGAAGGCTCAAACGCCCTTGGCTCGTGCCGCCTACTGCTGGGCAGAGTGGGGAGGAGGACCAAGCGCCACTTGCCCTGGCACCCCTGAGCGAAGGCCGCGTTGCGCGTAATCATACCTTCCAATGGCGGGCGCGCCAAGCTGCTAGTTTGACACCGAAACTATTTGAAACGCGCGCGCGGCCATTTTCAAAACCACCATGAAGCATTTTCAACTTCAGCACCGCGCGGCCCGCAAGCGGCCTGGAACCATAAGCAAACCATTTTCATCATTCTTAATCTGATCCCCGACATGCCCGTGACCCTATCCAGGCCCAGGAGCGCTTCAGATGCTCCGGGGTGGCCCCCGCGATGGCTCGAGACATCCCCAGGTGGTTCAGACAGGCCCCCGTCTTGCCTCTGAGAAGCCCGGATCAGGCCATTGGATGGATGGCCCCGCGCGCTCTCGGACCCCCCCTCTGAACCCCCTAAGAAGCCACGCCGCG
This sequence comes from Prorocentrum cordatum, assembly GCA_963575745.1. Lineage (NCBI taxonomy): Eukaryota > Dinophyceae > Prorocentrales > Prorocentraceae > Prorocentrum > Prorocentrum cordatum. The sequence continues at coordinate 11,823 of CAUYUJ010007662.1, forward strand.
TAAAACACCTCTGGAACGTTGCCAGTTTTTTTTTTTTTTTTTTTTTTTTTTCTTTCCTCCTTCTCTCTCTCTCTCTCTCTCCTTCTCTCTCTCCTTCTCTCTCTCTCTCTCTCTCTCTCTCTCTCTCTCTCTCTCTTTTTTCCGCTTCGTTCAATCTGGCCCCAGCAGCGCCCTGAACGGCGCCGTGTTCCGACCGACGTCCTTCAAAATGGCTCTCCACAGCTCCGCCAAAAAACCGTCAAGAGGGCCCAGACACATCAAGCGAGCCCCAGGAGGACCCCGCCCGTGAAAACTTCAAGACGGCTCTGGGGCTGTAATTTTACATGCGTTCTTTCGAGGAGCTGCTCCGCAACAAACTTCTACACACCTGCCTGATCAAAACAACTCGCCTGGCCATCGATCCGGAAGGGCTCCTGGGGGCACGCGGAGCCCCAGAACTTTTCCGCGACGGGGTCGAGCATCCCGTCGGTATCCACCGCTGAGGAGCTGAGCGCCACCACCTCTGTGTCTTCCACAAGCAGGACGGTTGCCACGCCACTATTCAGCTACACAGCCGGCCGCGGTGCCCACAACGACGGGGTCATGAGATCGCGCACAATCGCGGCACCCACAACAATAGCATTCAATGCTGCGTCGCTGTCCAGCATCACGGAATTGAGCGCCACCACATTATTCACAACAGCGAAGTCGTGCACGAAGTCGCTATCCAGCACCATGGAGCGGGGCGCCGAGGTAGCGTTCGTCTTCGAAGTGCTGGATGCCGACGTGGCGCTCGACTTCTTCGCGGTGGACAGCAAAGTTGCGCGCGCTGCTGATGTAAAAAATGCCAACATGGTGCTCCACTCTGTCGTGGTGGACTCCGCGACGACGCCCAATAAATACGAGTGCTGGATCTCGGCGTGTTCAGCTTTTTCGTTGGTCGACAGGGTGGTGGTGTTCGCCGTGGCGCACAATGAGGGGACCGAGCGCCACGTCGATTGCCAGCACTACGGGTCGAGCGCAACTGCTCTGCCCACATCGGCGGAACTGAGCACCTCGACGGTGTCCACTATTTCGGAGCTGGGCGCTGCCATTTCAGGGGAAGAGGCTGAATGAGCCTGGCGTCTCTTCTTGCCCTCGGCGCCGTTGTAAACATTTTGCGGGTAAACTTTTGGACTAACAGCACCCCCCCCGCAAAAGGAATGAATCGTTTTGGGATCAGCCACGCAAGGGACCACTTTGTAACCCGCCGCAAAATGAGCACAGAAGCAAAGAGGGGACAAAAGAGACAAACATGACAAATGAGACAACGGAATCAAAACAATGGGACTCTCACGCTTTTTGATGAGTTTTTGGACTAGCAGCCCTGCCACAGCAAGAATCCCTGCGCAATTCCCCGCGCAAGGACATCCTGTTGCAACCCGCTGCGATAAGCACAATTTTGCAACCCACTATAAACGGATTATTTTTTCACTCCGCCACATGAGGAATAATCTGTTTGGACTCTGCCACAAAAACAATTGTTCTGGAATCCGCCCCACAAGGGATCCTTCTGAAATCCGCCACATAAAAAATTCTGTCAAGGCGGACGCAAGTTGACCAACTGCTCAAGGGGTACCAGAGGAGCAGAAAGAAACAATCGCCAGGGCAACACAAAAGAGAGAAACCACAACGCATGAGACCCCAACGTTGTTTTGATGAGTGGTTGGTTGGGTACCACCGCCCCAAAAAGGATTCCTTTTGTGATCATTTTGTTGCGGATTGCAAAGGGGTTCCTTCTGTGGCTGGTTACAAAACGATTCCTTTTTTTGGCGGGGGTACCTGGCCAAAACTTCAGCAAGAAACGTGGAAGTCCCATGCGTTTGATTTTCTTCCTCCCCTGATTATATTGTTTCTTTTCCCCCTGGTACCCCCTGAGCTGTCGTTCAACTTGTGCGTCCACCTTAAAATTAGCCTGGCGGAGGACCCAACCATATGCAGTTGTGACTGCCGCAATTGTGAAGGGTGGTGGCGGACGCATGCGGGCGGTGCCACTGGGACCTTCGGTGGAGCTCCCTATGGGGCCACGAAGCGCTGCACTGGGTGGGCGAGACGCGGTCAGCAAGGGCTGTGCTGCGTGGTGGCGGACGCATGCGAGCGGTGCCACTGGGGCCTTCGGTGGAGCTCCCTATAGGGCCACGAGGCGCTGTACTGGGTGGGTGAGACGCAGGCAGGGAGCAAGGGCTGCGCAGGGTGGTGGCGGACGCATGCGGGCGGTGCCGCTGGGGCCTCTGGTGGAGCTCCCTATGGGGCTACGAAGCGCTGTTCTGGGCGGGTGAAGCGCAGGGAACACGGGCTGTGCTGGGTGGTGGCGGACGCAAGCGGGCAGTGCCACTGGGACCTTTGGTGGAGCCCCCTATGGGGCCACGAAGCGTGCGAGGGGTGTGCCAGAATGGGGTGTGGAACCGCATGCCAGCGCAGCCACTGGGGCCTTCGGTTGAGCTCCCTATGGAGCCACGAAGCGTGTGAGGGGTGTGCCGACATGGGGGGGTGGAACCGTATGCGGGCGCAGCCACTGCGGCGTTCGGTGGAGCTCCCTATGGGGCCACGAAGCGTGTGAAGGGCGTGCCGAAAAAAGGGGGGTGGAACCGCATGCGAGCGCAGCCACTGGGGCCTTCGGTGGAGCTCCCTATGGGGCCACGAAACGTGTGAGGGGTGTGCCAGAAGGGGGGGTGGAACCGCATGCGGGCGCAGCCACTGGGGCCTTCGGTGGAGCTCCCTATGGGGCCACGAAACGTGTGAGGGGTGTGCCAGAATGGGGGGTGGAACCGCATGCGGGCGCAGCCGCTGGGGCCTTCGGTGGAGCTCCCTATGGGGCCACGAAACGTGTGAGGGGTGTGCCGAATTGGGTGTGCGGGACGCATGCGGCCGGCAGCACTGGGGCCTCCGGTGGAGCTCCCTATGGGGGCCACGAAACGTGTGAGGGGTGTGCCGAATTGGTTGTGCGGGACGAATGCGGGCGGCGGCACTGGGGCCTTCGGTGAGCTCCGTATGGGCCACGACACGTGTGCGGGGTGTGCTCAGAATGGGGGGTTGGACCGCTGCGGGCGTCGCCACTGGGGCCTTTTTTCGTGGCAGCTCCCTATGGGGCCACGAAAACGTTGAGGGTATGGGCCAGAATGGGGGGTGGAACCGCATGCGGCGGAGCCACTGGACGTCGGTGGAGCTCCTTGGTGGCCACTCTTTGTGGAGGTGTGGTGCCAGACGGTGGCTGGAACCGGCATGATGCGGGCGCAGCCACTGGGGCCTTCGGTGGAGCTCCCTATGGGGCCACGAAACGTGTGAGGGGTGTGCCAGAATGGGGGGTGGAACCGCATGCGGGCGCAGCCACTGGGGCCTTCGGTGGAGCTCCCTATGGGGCCACGAAACGTGCGAGGGGTGTGCCAGAATGGGGGGTGGAACCACATGCGGGCGCAGCCACTGGGGCCTTCGGTGGAGCTCCCTATGGGGCCACGAAACGTGTGAGGGGTGTGCCAGAAGGGCGTGGGAGGGGAAGGGAAGGGGGAGGAGGGGAGGAGGAGAAGGAGGGAAGGGGAACGCGACGCGGGGCGACGTCTCTTCAAAACGAGGACCCAACACCGCAGGATGGCTGGGAAAAAGGAAGACAAGAGCCCCTATAAATTAAGCCCTCCCCCCGCGGCCGCCCTTCGGGCCATCGCCCCAACCCGGCGTCGGCGTGCCAAGAGTGGCGCCCAGGAAGGGACGCTGGCATCGGAGTGCCAAAAACGAAATCGTGGCTCGCGCTTGGCTGGGAAGCATGCTCCTGGCAATTCTCCCAATGTTGTCTGCCTTGCTCGCTTTGGTCGTCGCTGCGCGTTCGAGGCGCCCCCCCCGAGGGCTTCCGGCTGAGCGGCCGGGCGGCCCCCCGGGCGAAAAGCGGACGAGCGCCCCCGGGCTCAGTCGCAGATCGCAGAAAGGCCACCCAGGGCGCGGGCGAAGTGGAGCAAGCCCCCAAGCTATGCAAGCAGCAGGCTGGGCAAGGCATTTTACGCAGTCCTCGCATCTCACAAGCAGCGCCACAAGCACCGCGCCCCTGCGCAGTACTGCGGGCTCTGCGCCAGCGAGCGCGCCCGTCGCGGCCCACGCGCCGGCGTGGCGCCCGCCATGCCCTGATGCGAGGAGCGCTGGGGCGCCCGCCAGCGGCGCGCGGTCGGCAGGTCGCTTCGCCGCGCGCATCTCGCCGCGCTGTCGCCGGAACGCTCGCCGGCGCTGGCCCCGGGGCTTGCTCTGGGCGGGGCGTCGCTGGTCGGCGCGAGCTGGCACCCCCCCGAGCTCGCCGGTCGCGGCTAACGCGCGCGCAGGTCGGCGCGCGCTGGTCGGTTCCAGTTCGTCGCGCCAGCCTGGGGCGAGCGAGCCGAGCACCCGACGCAGCAAGCACGCCAGGCTGCCAGCCCAAAATGTCAGCTGCACAAGAGGGGACGGCCGTAGGGGGTGGCGTTGAGCGCGGCGTCGAACCCGGCGCCGCTGCCCAACGCTGCGCGACGTCCAGTCGGCATCCAGCACTGCAGAGCCGTGCGCCGCTGCAGCTCCCATCGCAGCAGGGTCAGGGTGATCTGGCTGTGCCTAGCTTTCTCTCCCGAGGGCCTTTCTCGCCCCTCCGCCGCGGCGCCCGCGTTTACCCAGCATGGGCCCAGGAGCGCTTCAGATGCTCCGGGGTGGCCCCCGCGATGGCTCGAGACATCCCCGGGTGGTTCAGACAGGCCCCCGTCTTGCCTCTGAGAAGCCCGGATCAGGCCATTGGATGGATGGCCCCACGCGCTCTCGGACCCCCCCCTCTGAACCCCCTAAGAAGCCACGCCGCGTAAAACACCTCTGGAACGTTGCCAGTTTTTTTTTTTTTTTTTTTTTTTTTTCTTTTTTTTTTTTTTTTTTTTTTTTATATTTATATATATTATTATATATAATATATATATATATATTTCTCTCTCTCTTTTGTTTTTTCTCTCTCTCCTCTCTCTCTCTTTTTTCCCGCGTTCGTTCAATATGGTGCCCCAGCAGCACCCTAACGGCGCCGTGTTCCCGACCGACGTCCTTCAAGATGGCAAGATGCCCTCCAGAGCTCGCAAAAACCGTCAAGAGTGCCCCCCGACACATCAGCGAGCCCCAAGGAGGACCCCTCGCCCGTGAAAACTTCAGACGGCTCTGGCTGGCATATTTTACATTTTCTTCGAGGAGCTGCTCCGCAACAAACTTCCTACACAACTGCCCTGATCAAAACCTCGCCTGGGCCATCGATCCGAAGAAGGCCTGGGGGAACGCGGAGCCCCAGAACTTTTCCGCACGGGTTCGAGCATCCCGTCGGGTATCCACCGCTGAGGAGCTGAGCGCCTACCCCTCTGTGTCTTCCACAGAAAAAACAAAAAGAGACAAACAAAAAAAAAAAAAAAAAATAAAAAAAGAAAAACAAAAAAACAATGACGGTTGCACCCACTAATTCAGCTACCCGCCGCCACGTGCCCACAACGACGGGGTCATGAGATCGCGCACAATCGCGGCACCCACAACAATAGCATTCAATGCTGCGTCGCTGTCCAGCATCACGGAATTGAGCGCCACCACATTATGCACAACAGCGAAGTCGTGCACGAAGTCGCTATCCAGCACCATGGAGCGGGGTGCCGAGGTAGCGTTCGTCTTCGAAGTGCTGGATGCCGACGTGGCGCTCGACTTCTTCGCGGTGGACAGCAAAGTTGCGCGCGCTGCTGATGTACAAAATGCCAACATGGTGCTCCACTCTGTCGTGGTGGACTCCGCGACGACGCCCAATAAATACGAGTGCTGGATCTCGGCGTGTTCAGCTTTTTCGTTGGTCGACAGGGTGGTGGTGTTCGCCGTGGCGCACCATGAGGGGACCGAGCGCCACGTCGATTGCCAGCACTACGGGTCGAGCTCAACTGCTCTGCCCACATCGGCGGAACTGAGCACCTCGACGGTGTCCACTATTTCGGAGCTGGGCGCTGCCATTTCAGGGGAAGAGGCTGAATGAGCCTGGCGTCTCTTCTTGCCCTCGGCGCCGTTGTAAACATTTTGCGGGTAAACTTTTGGACTAACAGCACCCCCCCGCAAAAGGAATGAATCGTTTTGGGATCAGCCACGCAAGGGATCACTTTGCAACCCGCCGCAAAATGAGCACAGAAGCAAAGAGGGGACAAAAGAGACAAAAATGACAAATGAGACAACGGAATCAAAACAATGGGACTCTCACGCTTTTTGATGAGCTTTTGGACTAGCAGCCCTGCCACAACAAGAATCCCTGCGCAATTCCCCGCGCAAGGAAATCCTGTTGCAACCCGCTGCGATAAGCACAATTTTGCAACCCACTATAAACGGATTATTTTTTCACTCCGCCACATGAGGAATAAGCTGTTTGGACTCTGCCACAAAAGGATTTGTTCTGGAATCCGCCCCACAAGGGATCCTTCTGAAATCCGCCACATAAAAAATTCTGTCAAGGCGGACGCAAGTTGACCAACTGCTCAAGGGGTACCAGAGGAGCAGAAAGAAACAATCGCCAGGGAAACACAAAAGAGAGAAACCACAACGCATGAGACCCCAACGTTGTTTTGATGAGTTGTTGGTTGGGTACCACCGCCCCAACAAGGATTCCTTTTGTGATCATTTTGTTGCGGATTGCAAAGGGGTTCCTTCTGTGGCTGGTTACAAAACGATTCCTTTTTTGGCGGGGGTACCTGGCCAACACTTCAGCAAGAAACGTGGAAGTCCCAGGCGTTTGATTTTTCTTCCTCCCCTGATTATATTGTTTCTTTTCCCCCTGGTACCCCCTGAGCTGTCGTTCAACTTGTACGTCCACCTTAAAATTAGCCTGGCGGAGGACCCAACCATATGCAGTTGTGACTGCCGCAATTGTGAAGGGTGGTGGCGGACGCATGCGGGCGGTGCCACTGGGACCTTCGGTGGAGCTCCCTATGGGGCCACGAAGCGCTGTACTGGGTGGGTGAGACGCGGTCAGCAAGGGCTGTGCTGCGTGGTGGCGGACGCATGCGAGCGGTGCCACTGGGACCTTCGGTGGAGCTCCCTGTGGGGCCACGAAACGCTGTACTGGGTGGGTGAAACGCAGGCAGGGAGCAAGGGCTGCGCATGGTGGTGGCGGACGCATGCGGGCGGTGCCGCTGGGACCTTTGGTGGAGCTCCCTATAGGGCTACGAAGCGCTGTTCTGGGTGGGTGAAGCGCAGGGACCAAGGGCTGTGCTGGGTGGTGGCGGACGCAAGCGGGCAGTGCCACTGGGACCTTTGGTGGAGCCCCCTATGGGGCCACGAAACGTGCGAGGGGTGTGCCAGAATGGGGTGTGGAACCGCATGCCAGCGCAGCCACTTGGGCCTTCGGTGGAGCTCCCTATGGAGCCACGAAGCGTGTGAGGGGTGTGCCGAAATGGGGGGTGGAACCGCATGCGAGCGCAGCCGCTGCGGCGTTCGGTGGAGCTCCCTATGGGGCCACGAGACGTGTGAAGGGCGTGCCGAAAAAAGGGGGTGGAACCGCATGCGAGCGCAGCCACTGGGGCCTTCGGTGGAACTCTCTATGGGGCCACGAACCGTGTGAGGGGTGTGCCGAAATGAGGGGGGGAACCACATGCGAGCGCAGCCGTGGGGCGTTCGGTGGAGCTCCCCATGGAGCCACCCACGAAGCGTGTGAGGGGTGTGCCAGAATGGGGGGTGGAACCGCATGCGGGCGCAGCCACTGGGGCCTTCGGTGGAGCCCCCTATGGGGCCACGAAGCGTGTGAAGGGTGTGCCAGAATGGGGGGTGGAACCGCATGCGGGCGCAGCCACTGGGGCCTTCGGTGGAGCTCCCTATGGGGCCACTAAACGTGTGAGGGGTGTGCCAGAATGAGGGGTGGAACCGCATGCGGGCGCAGCCACTGGGGCCTTCGGTGGAGCTCCCTATGGGGCCACGAAACGTGTGAGGGGTGTGCCGAAGTGGGCGCGGTGGGCGCATGGGAGCGCAGCCACTGGGGCCTTCGCTGGAGCTCCCTATGGGGCCACGAAACGTGTGAGGGGTGTGCAGAAATGGGTGCGGTGGGCGCATGGGAGCGCAGCCACTGGGGCCTTCGGTGGAGCTCCCTATGGGGCCACGAAACGTGTGAGGGGTGTGCCGAAATGGGTGGTGGGGAGGCATGCGAACGCAGCCACTGGGGCCTTCGTTGGAGCTCCCTATGGGGCCACGAAGCGTGTGAGGGGTGTGCCGAAATGGGTGGTGGGGAGGCATGCGAACGCAGCCACTGGGGCCTTCGGTGGAGCTCCCTATGGGGCCACGAAACGTGTGAGGGTGTGCCAGAATGGGAGGTGGAACCGCATGCGAGCGCAGCCACTGCGGCGTTCGGTGGAGCTCCCTATGGGGCCACGAAACGTGTGAGGGGTGTGCCAGAATGGGGGGTGGAACCGCATGCGGGCGCAGCCACTGGGGCCTTCGGTGGAGCTCCCTATGGGGCCACGAAACGTGTGAGGGGTGTGCCAGAATGGGGGGGTGGAACCGCATGCGGGCGCAGCCACTGGGGCCTTCGGTGGAGCTCCCTATGGGGCCACGAAACGGGTGAGGGGTGTGCCAGAATGGGGGGTGGTACCGCATGCGGGCGCAGCCACTGGGGCCTTCGGTGGAGCTCCCTATGGGGCCACGAAACGTGTGAGGGGTGTGCCAGAATGGGGGGTGGACCGTCATGCGGGCGCAGCCACTGGGGCCTTCGGTGGAGCTCCCTATGGGGCCACGAAACGTGTGAGGGGTGTGCCAGAATGGGGGGTGGAACCGCATGCGGGCGCAGCCACTGGGGCCTTCGGTGGAGCTCCCTATGGGGCCACGAAACGTGTGAGGGGTGTGCCAGAATGGGGGGTGGAACCGCATGCGGGCGCAGCCACTGGTACCTTCGGTGGAGCACCCTATGGGGCCACGAAACGTGTGAGGGGTGTGCCAGAATGGGTGTGGGAGGGGGAGGGGGGGGGAGGAAGGGGAGGAGGAGGAAGGAGGAGGAGGAACGCGGGGCGACGTCTCTTCAAAACGAGGACCCAACACCACAGGATGGTTGGGAAAAAAAGACAAGAGCCCCTATAAATTAAGCCGCCCCCCCGCGGCCGCCCTTCGGGCCATCGTCCCAGCCTGGCGTCGGCGCGCCAGGCGCGCAGACTCTTGGCCGCGGGGTGCCAGGAGTGGCGCCCGGGAAGGGACGCTGGCATCGGAGTGCCAAAAACGAAATCGTGGCTCGCGCTTGGCTGGGAAGCATGCCCCTGGCAGTTCTCCCAATGTTGTCTGCCTTGCTCGCTTTGGTCGTCGCTGCGCGCTCGAGGCGCCCCCCCCCGAGGGCCCCCTGGCTGAGCGGCCGGGCGGCCCCCCGGGCGAAAAGCGGACGAGCAGGCGCGTCCCCGGGCTAAGTCGCAGAAAGGCCACCCGGGGCGCGGGCGAAGTGGAGCAAGCCCCCAAGCTATGCAAGCAGCAGACTGGGCAGGGCATTCTACGCAGTCCTCGCATCTCACAAGCAGCGCCACGAGCACCGCGCCCCTGCGCAGCACTGCGGGCTCTGCGCCAGCGAGCGCCCCCGTCGCGGCCCACGCGCCCGGCGTGGCGCCCGCCATGCCCTGATGCGAGGAGCGCTGGGGCGCCCGCCAGCGGCGCGCGGTCGGCAGGTCGCTTCGCCGCGCGCATCTCGCCGCGCTGTCGCCGGAACGCTCGCCGGCGCTGGCCCCGGGGCTTGCTCTGGGCGGGGCGTCGCTGGTCGGCGCGAGCTGGCACCCCCCCCGAGCTCGCCGGTCGCGGCTAACGCGCGCGCAGGTCGGCGCGCGCTGGTCGGCTCCAGTTCGTCGCGCCAGCCTGGGGCGAGCGAGCCGAGCACCCGACGCAGCAAGCACGCCAGGCTGCCAGCCCAAAATGTCAGCTGCACCGGAGGGGGCGGCCGTAGGGGGCGGCGTCGAGCGCGGCGTCGAACCCGGCGCCGCTGCCCAACACTGCGCGACGTCCAGTCGGCATCCAGCACTGCAGAGCCGTGCGCCGCTGCAGCTCCCATCGCAGCGGGGTCGGGGTGATCTGGCTGTGCCTAGCTCTCTCTCCCGAGGGCCTTTCTCGCCCGTCCGCCGCGGCGCCCACGTTTACCCAGCATGGGCCCAGGAGCGCTTCAGATGCTCCGGGGTGGCCCCCACGATGGCTCGAGATATCCTCGGGTGGTTCAGACAGGCCCCCGTCTTGCCTCTGAGAAGCCCGGATCATGCCATTGGATGGATGGCCCCGCGCGCCTCTCGGACCCCCCCCCTCTGAACCCCCTAAGAAGCCACGCCGCGTAAAACACCTCTGGAACGTTGCCAGTGTTTGCCTCTCTCTCTCACTCTCTCTCTCTATTTCTTTGTCTCTCTTTCTTTCTTTCTTTCTCTCTCTCTCTCTCTCTCTCTCTCTCTCTCTCTCTCTTTTTTTTTTTTTTCTCTCTCTCTCTCTCTCTCCTTCTCTCTCGTCTCTCTCTCTCTCTTTTTTTTTTTTTTTTTTTTGGGGGGGGGGGTATTGCTTTTCTCTCTCTCTCTCTCTCTCTCTCTCTCTCTCTCTCTCTCTCTTTCTTTTTTTTTTTTTTTTTTTTTTTTTGTTTTTCTCTCTCTCTCTCTCTCTCTCTCTCTCTCTCTCTCTATCTCTCTCTCTCTCTCTCTTTTCCGCTTCGTTCAATCAGGCCCCAGCAGCGCCCTGAACGGCGCCGTGTTCCGACCGACGTCCTCCAAGATGGCCCTCCAGAGCTCCGCCAAAAAAAACCTTCAAGAGGGCCCAGACACATCAAGCGAGCCCCAGGAGGACCCCGCCCGTGAAAACTTCAAGACGGCTCTGGGGCTGTAATTTTACATGCGTTCTTTCGAGGAGTTGCTCCGCAACAAACTTCTACGCGCCTGCCTGGTCAAAACAACTCGCCTGCCCATCGATCCGGAAGGGCTGCTGGGGGCACGCGGGGCCCCAGAACTTTTCCGCGACGGGGTCGAGCATCCCGTCGGTATCCACCGCTGAGGAGGTGAGCGCCACCACCTCTGTGTCTTCCACAAGCAGGACGGTTGCCACGCCACTATTCAGCTACACAGCCGGCCACGGTGCCCACAACGACGGGGTTATGAGATCGCGCACAATCGCGGCACCCACAACAATAGCATTCAATGCTGCGTCGCTGTCCATCATCACGGAATTGAGCGCCACCACATTATTCACAACAGCGAAGTCGTGCACGAAGTCGCTATCCAGCACCATGGAGCGGGGCGCCGAGGTAGCGTTCGTCTTCGAAGTGCTGGATGCCGACGTGGCGCTCGCCTTCTTCGCGGTGGACAGCAAAGTTGCGCGCGCTGCTGATGTAAAAAATGCCAATATGGTGCTCCACTCTGTCGTGGTGGACTCCGCGACGACGCCCAATAAATACGAGTGCTGGATCTCGGCGTGTTCAGCTTTTTCGTTGGTCGACAGGGTGGTGGTGTTCGCCGTGGCGCACCATGAGGGGACCGAGCGCCACGTCGATTGCCAGCACTACGGGTCGAGCTCAACTGCTCTGCCCACATCGGCGGAACTGAGCACCTCGACGGTGTCCACTATTTCGGAGCTGGGCGCTGCCATTTCAAGGGAAGAAGCTGAATGAGCCTGGCGTCTCTTCTTGCCCTCGGCGCCGTTGTAAACATTTTGCGGGTAAGCTTTTGGACTAGCAGCACCCCCCCGCAAAAAGGAATGAATCGTTTTGGGATCAGCCACGCAAGGGATCACTTTGTAACCCGCCACAAAATGAGCACACAAGCAAAGATGGGGACACAAGAGACAAAACTTACAAATGAGACAACGGAGTCAAAACAATGAGACTATCACGCTTTTTGATGAGTTTTTGGACTAGCAGCCCTGCCACAAAAAAAGAATCCCTGCGCAATTCCCCGCGCGAGGAAAACCTGTTGCAACCCGCTGCGATAAACACAATTTTGCAACCCATTATAAACGGATTATGTTTTCACTCCGCCACATGAGGAATAATATGTTTGGACTCTGCCACAAAAGGAATTGTTCTGGAATCCGCCACACAAGGGACCCTTTTGAAATCAGCCACATAAGAAATTCTGTCAAGGCGGACGCAAGTTGACCAACTGCTCAAGGGGTACCAAAGGAGCAGAAAGAAACAATAACCAGGGAAACACAAAAGAGAGAAACCACAACGCATGAGACCCCAACGTTTTTTTGATGACTTGTTGGTTGGGTACCACCGCCACAAAAAGGATTCCTTTTGTGATCATTTTGTTGCGGATTGCAGAGGGGGCCCTTCTGTGGCTGGTTACAAAACGATTCTTTTTTGGCGGGGGTACCTGGCCAAAACTTCAGCAAGAAACGTGCAAGTCCCATGCGTTTGATTTTTCTTTCCCCTCCTGCTTATATTGTTTCTTTTCCCCCTGGTACCCCCTGAGCTGTCGTTCAACTTGTGCGTCCACCTTAAAATTAGCCCGGCGAAGGACCCAGCCATATGCAGTTGTGAATGCCGCAATTGTGAAGGGTGGTGGCGGACGCATGCGGGCGGTGCCACTGGGACCTTCGGTGGAGCTCCCTATGGGGCCACGAAACGCTGCACTGGGTGGGTGAGACGCGGTCAGCAAGGGCTGTGCTGCGTGGTGGCGGACGCATGCGAGCGGTGCCACTGGGGCCTTCGGTGGAGCTCCCTATGGGGCCACGAAACGCTGTACTGGGTGGGTGAAACGCAGGCAGGGGGCAAGGGCTGCGCAGGGTGGTGGCGGACGCATGCGGGCGGTGCCGCTGGGACCTTTGGTGGAGCTCCCTATAGGGGGGCTACGAAGCGCTGTTCTGGGTGGGTGAAGCGCAGGGAAAAAGGGCTGTGCTGGGTGGTGGCGGACGCAAGCGGGCAGTGCCACTGGGACCTTTGGTGGAGCCCCCTATGGGGCCACGAAACGTGCGAGGGGTGTGCCAGAATGGGGTGTGGAACCGCATGCGGGCGCAGCCACTGGGGCCTTCGGTGGAGCTCCCTATGGGGCCACGAAACGTGTGAGGGGTGTGCCAGAATGGGGGGTGGAACCGCGATGCGGGCGCAGCCCACTTGCGGCGTTCGGTAGGAGCTCCCTATGGGGCACGAGTCGTGTGAATGGCAGCTACGTGCGATAAGGGGGTGGAACCGGCATGCTGGGGGGGGCCCGCAGCCACTGGGGCTCGGTTGGGAGCTCCCGCGGAACCCACGAACCGTTGATGAGGGGGGTGGCTGAAAGAACTCGAAATGGGGGGGGGAACACATGCGAGCGCAGCCACTGGGGCGTTCGGTGGAGCTCCCCATGGAGCCACCCACGAAGCGTGTGAGGGGTGTGCCGAAATGGGGGGTGGAACCGCATGCGAGCGCAGCCACTGGAGCGTTCGGTGGAGCTCCCTATGGGGCCACGAAACGTGTGAGGGGTGTGCCAGAATGGGGGGTGGAACCGCATGCGGGCGCAGCCACTGGGGCCTTCGGTGGAGCTCCCTATGGGGCCACGAAACGTGTGAGGGGTGTGCCAGAATGGGGGGTGGAACCGCATGCGGGCGTAGCCACTGGGGCCTTCGGTGGAGCTCCCTATGGGGCCACGAAACGTGTGAGGGTGATATGTGCCATAACGGGGGGTGGATACGCATGCGGGCGCAGCTCTGGGGGCCTTCGTGGAGCTCCTATGGGGCCCACGATGCGTGTGATGGGGCACTTTGTTTATAGTGCAGAATGGGGGTGGAACGCATGCGCGCAGCACGGGGGGCCTTCGGTGGCGCCCCTCTATGGGGCACGAAAAGTGTGCGTGTGTGTGTGTGTGTGTGGGTGTGTGGGTCAGGAATGGGGGTGGAACCGCATGCGGGCGCAGCCACTGGGGCCTTCGGTGGAGCTCCCTATGGGGCCACGAAACGTGCGAGGGGTGTGCCAGAATGGGCGGTGGAACCGCGTGCGGGCGCAGCCACTGGGGCCTTCGGTGGAGCTCCCTATGGGGCCACGAAACGTGTGAGGGGTGTGCCAGAATGGGGGGGTGGAACCGCATGCGGGCGCAGCCACTGGGGCCTTCGGTGGAGCTCCCTATGGGGCCACGAAACGTGCGAGGGGTGTGCCAGAATTGGAGGTGGAACCGCATGCGGGCGCAGCCACTGGGGCCTTCGGTGGAGCTCCCTATGGGGCCACGAAACGTGTGAGGGGTGTGCCAGAATGGGGGGTGGAACCGCATGCGGGCGCAGCCACTGGGGCCTTCGGTGGAGCTCCCTATGGGCACGAAGCGTTTTTGGAGGGTATTGCCAGAATGGGGGGTGGAACGCATGCGGGCGCCGCCGCTGGGCTTCGGTGGAGCTCCCTATGGGGCCACGAAACGTGTGGGTGTGCCAGAATGGGGGGTGGAACCGCATGCGGGCGCAGCCACTGGGGCCTTCGGTGGAGCTCCCTATGGGGCCACGAACGTGTGAGGGGTGTGCCAGACTGGGGGGTGGAACCGCACGCGGGCGCAGCCGCTGGGGCCTCCGGTGGAGCTCCCTATGGGGCCACGAAACGTGTGAGGGGTGTGCCAGAATGGGTGTGGGGGGGGGAGGAGGGGGGAGGAAGGGGGGGAGAAGGAAGGAGGAGGAGGAACGCTGGGCGACGTCTCTTCAAAACGAGGACCCAACACCACAGGATGGTTGGGAAAAAAAAACAAGAGCCCCTATAAATTAAGCCGCCCCCCCGCGGCCGCCCTTCGGGCCATCGTCCCAGCCCGGCGTCGGCGCGCCAGGCGCGCAGACTCTTGGCCGCGGGGTGCCAGGAGTGGCGCCCGGGAAGGGACGCTGGCATCGGAGTGCCAAAAACGAAGTCGTGGCTCGCGCTTGGCTGGGAAGCATGCCCCTGGCAGTTCTCCCAATGTTGTCTGCCTTGCTCGCTTTGGTCGTCGCTGCGCGCTCGAGGCGCCCCCCCCCGAGGGCCCCCTGGCTGAGCGGCCGGGCGGCCCCCCGGGCGAAAAGCGGACGAGCAGGCGCGTCCCCGGGCTAAGTCGCAGAAAGGCCACCCGGGGCGCGGGCGAAGTGGAGCAAGCCCCCAAGCTATGCAAGCAGCAGACTGGGCAGGGCATTCTACGCAGTCCTCGCATCTCACAAGCAGCGCCACGAGCACCGCGCCCCTGCGCAGCACTGCGGGCTCTGCGCCAGCGAGCGCCCCCGTCGCGGCCCACGCGCCCGGCGTGGCGCCCGCCATGCCCTGATGCGAGGAGCGCTGGGGCGCCCGCCAGCGGCGCGCGGTCGGCAGGTCGCTTCGCCGCGCGCATCTCGCCGCGCTGTCGCCGGAACGCTCGCCGGCGCTGGCCCCGGGGCTTGCTCTGGGCGGGGCGTCGCTGGTCGGCGCGAGCTGGCACCCCCCCCGAGCTCGCCGGTCGCGGCTAACGCGCGCGCAGGTCGGCGCGCGCTGGTCGGCTCCAGTTCGTCGCGCCAGCCTGGGGCGAGCGAGCCGAGCACCCGACGCAGCAAGCACGCCAGGCTGCCAGCCCAAAATGTCAGCTGCACCGGAGGGGGCGGCCGTAGGGGGCGGCGTCGAGCGCGGCGTCGAACCCGGCGCCGCTGCCCAACACTGCGCGACGTCCAGTCGGCATCCAGCACTGCAGAGCCGTGCGCCGCTGCAGCTCCCATCGCAGCGGGGTCGGGGTGATCTGGCTGTGCCTAGCTCTCTCTCCCGAGGGCCTTTCTCGCCCGTCCGCCGCGGCGCCCGCGTTTACCCAGCATGGGCCCAGGAGCGCTTCAGATGCTCCGGGGTGGCCCCCACGATGGCTCGAGATATCCTCGGGTGGTTCAGACAGGCCCCCGTCTTGCCTCTGAGAAGCCCGGATCATGCCATTGGATGGATGGCCCCGCGCGCTCTCGGACCCCCCCTCTGAACCCCCTAAGAAGCCACGCCGCGTAAAACACCTCTGGAACGTTGCCAGTGTTTGCCTCTCTCTCTCTCCTCTCTCTCTCTCTCTCCTTCATCTCTCTCTCTCTCTCTCTCCTCTCTCTTTCTCTCTCTTGCTCTCTTTCTCTCTCTTTCTCTCTCTTTCTCTCTCTTTCTCTCTCTTCTTCTTTTTTTTTTTTTCTTCTCTCTTCTCTGCTCTCTCTCTCTCTCTCTCTCTCTCTCTCGCTCTCTCATCTCTCTTTTTTTATTATTATTATTATTGTTTTTTATTGTTTTGTTCTTTGTTTCTCTCCTCTCTCTCTCTCTCTCTCTCTCTCTCTCTCTCTCTCTCTCTCTCTCTCTCTCTCTCTCTCTCTCTCTTTTCCGCTTCGTTCAATCAGGCCCCAGCAGCGCCCTGAACGGCGCCGTGTTCCGACCGACGTCCTTCAAGATGGCCCTCCAGAGCTCCGCCAAAAAACCCTCAAGAGGGCCCAGACACATCAAGCGAGCCCCAGGGGGACCCCGCCCGTGAAAACTTCAAGACGGCTCCGGGGCTGTAATTTTACATGCGTTCTTTCGAGGAGTTGCTCCGCAACAAACTTCTACACGCCTGCCTGATCAAAACAACTCGCCTGGCCATCGATCCAGAAGGGCTGCTGGGGGCACGCGGAGCCCCAGAACTTTTCCGCGACGGGGTCGAGCATCCCGTCGGTATCCACCACTGAGGAGTTGAGCGCCACCACCTCTGTGTCTTCCACAAGCAGGACGGTTGCCACGCCACTATTCAGCTACACAGCCGGCCACGGTGCCCACAACGACGGGGTTATGAGATCGCGCACAATCGCGGCACCCACAACAATAGCATTCAATGCTGCGTCGCTGTCCAGCATCACGGAATTGAGCGCCGCCACATTATTCACAACAGCGAAGTCGTGCACGAAGTCGCTATCCAGCACCATGGAGCGGGGCGCCGAGGTAGCGTTCGTCTTCGAAGTGCTGGATGCCGACGTGGCGCTCGCCTTCTTCGCGGTGGACAGCAAAATTGCGCGCGCTGCTGATGTAAAAAATGCCAATATGGTGCTCCGCTCTGTCGTGGTGGACTCCGCGACGACGCCCAATAAATACGAGTGCTGGATCTCGGCGTGTTCAGCTTTTTCGTTGGTCGACAGGGTGGTGGTGTTCGCCGTAGCGCACCATGAGGGGACCGAGCGCCACGTCGATTGCCAGCACTACGGGTCGAGCTCAACTGCTCTGCCCACATCGGCGGAACTGAGCACCTCGACGGTGTCCACTATTTCGGAGCTGGGCGCTGCAATTTCAAGGGAAGAAGCTGAATGAGCCTGGCGTCTCTTCTTGCCCTCGGCGCCGTTGTAAACATTTTGCGGGTAAGCTTTTGGACTAGCAGCACCCCCCCGCAAAAGGAATGAATCGTTTTGGGATCAGCCACGCAAGGGATCACTTTGTAACCCGCCACAAAATGAGCACACAAACAAAGATGGGGACACAAGAGACAAAACTTACAAATGAGACAACGGAGTCAAAACAATGAGACTATCACGCTTTTTGATGAGTTTTTGGACTAGCAGCCCTGCCACAAAAAAAGAATCCCTGCGCAATTCCCCGCGCGAGGAAATCCTGTTGCAACCCGCTGCGATAAACACAATTTTGCAACCCATTATAAACGGATTATTTTTTCACTCCGCCACATGAGGAATAATATGTTTGGACTCTGCCACAAAAGGAATTGTTCTGGAATCCGCCACACAAGGGATCCTTTTGAAATCAGCCACATAAGAAACTCTGTCAAGGCGGACGCAAGTTGACCAACTGCTCAAGGGGTACCAAAGGAACAGAAAGAAGCAAAAACCAGGGAAACACAAAAGAGAGAAACCACAACGCATGAGACCCCAACGTTTTTTTGATGAGTTGTTGGTTGGGTACCACCGCCACAAAAAGGATTCCTTTTGTGATCATTTTGTTGCGGATTGCAGGGGGGGCCCTTCTGTGGCTGGTTACAAAACGATTCCTTTTTTGGCGGGGGTACCTGGCCAAAACTTCAGCAAGAAACGTGCAAGTCCCATGCGTTTGATTTTTCTTCCTCCCCTGCTTATATTGTTTCTTTTCCCCCTGGTACCCCCTGAGCTGTCGTTCAACTTGTGCGTCCACCTTAAAATTAGCCTGGCGAAGGACCCAACCATATGCAGTTGTGAATGCCGCAATTGTGCTGGGTGGTGGCGGACGCATGCGGGCGGTGCCACTGGGACCTTCGGTGGAGCTCCCTATGGGGCCACGAAACGCTGTACTGGGTGGGTGAGACGCGGTCAGCAAGGGCTGTGCTGCGTGGTGGCGGACGCATGCGAGCGGTGCCACTGGGACCTTCGGTGGAGCTCCCTATGGGGCCACGAAACGCTGTACTGGGTGGGTGAAACGCAGGCAGGGAGCAAGGGCTGCGCAGGGTGGTGGCGGACGCATGCGGGCGGTGCCGCTGGGACCTTTGGTGGAGCTCCCTATAGGGCTACGAAGCGCTGTTCTGGGTGGGTGAAGCGCAGGGAACAAGGGCTGTGCTGGGTGGTGGCGGACGCAAGCGGGCAGTGCCACTGGGACCTTTGGTGGAGCCCCCTATGGGGCCACGAAACGTGCGAGGGGTGTGCCAGAATGGGGTGTGGAACCGCATGCCAGCGCAGCCACTGGGGCCTTCGGTGGAGCTCCCTATGGAGCCACGAAACGTGTGAGGGGTGTGCCGAAATGGGGGGTGGAACCGCATGCGAGCGCAGCCACTGCGGCGTTCGGTGGAGCTCCCTATGGGGCCACGAGACGTGTGAAGGGCGTGCCGAAAAAGGGGGTGGAACCGCATGCGAGCGCAGCCACTGGGGCCTTCGGTGGAGCTCTCTATGGGGCCACGAACCGTGTGAGGGGTGTGCCGAAATGGGGGGGGGAACCACATGCGAGCGCAGCCACTGGGGCGTTCGGTGGAGCTCCCCATGGAGCCACCCACGAAGCGTGTGAGGGGTGTGCCGAAATGGGGGGTGGAACCGCATGCGGGCGCAGCCACTGGGGCCTTCGGTGGAGCTCCCTATGGGGCCACGAAACGTGTGAGGGGTGTGCCAGAATGGGGGGTGGAACCGCATGCGGGCGCAGCCACTGGGGCCTTCGGTGGAGCTCCCTATGGGGCCACGAAACGTGTGAGGGGTGTGCCAGAATGGGGGGTGGAACCGCATGCGGGCGCAGCCACTGGGGCCTTCGGTGGAGCTCCCTATGGGGCCACGAAACGTGTGAGGGGTGTGCCAGAACGGGGGGTGGAACCGCATGCGGGCGCAGCCACTGGGGCCTTCGGTGGAGCTCCCTATGGGGCCACGAAACGTGTGAGGGGTGTGCCAGAATGGGGGGTGGAACCGCATGCGGGCGCAGCCACTGGGGCCTTCGGTGGAGCTCCCTATGGGGCCACGAAACGTGTGAGGGGTGTGCCAGAATGGGGGGTGGAACCGCATGCGGGCGCAGCCACTGGGGCCTTCGGTGGAGCTCCCTATGGGGCCACGAAACGTGTGAGGGGTGTGCCAGAATGGGGGGTGGAACCGCATGCGGGCGCAGCCACTGGGGCCTTCGGTGGAGCTCCCTATGGGGCCACGAAACGTGTGAGGGGTGTGCCAGAATGGGGGGTGGAACCGCATGCGGGCGCAGCCACTGGGGCCTTCGGTGGAGCTCCCTATGGGGCCACGAAACGTGTGAGGGGTGTGCCAGAATGGGGGGTGGAACCGCATGCGGGCGCAGCCACTGGGGCCTTCGGTGGAGCTCCCTATGGGGCCACGAAACGTGTGAGGGGTGTGCCAGAATGGGGGTGGAACCGCATGCGGGCGCAGCCACTGGGGCCTTCGGTGGAGCTCCCTATGGGGCCACGAAACGTGTGAGGGGTGTGCCAGAATGGGGGTGGAACCGCATGCGGGCGCAGCCACTGGGGCCTTCGGTGGAGCTCCCTATGGGGCCACGAAACGTGTGAGGGGTGTGCCAGAATGGGGGGTGGAACCGCATGCGGGCGCAGCCACTGGGGCCTTCGGTGGAGCTCCCTATGGGGCCACGAAACGTGTGAGGGGTGTGCCAGAATGGGGGGTGGAACCGCGTGCGGGCGCAGCCACTGGGGCCTTCGGTGGAGCTCCCTATGGGGCCACGAGGCGTGTGAGGGGTGTGCCAGAATGGGTGTGGGAGGGGGAGGAGGGGGGAGGAAGGGGAGGAGGAGGAAGGAGGAGGAAGGAGGAACGCGGGGCGACGTCTCTTCAAAACGAGGACCCAACACCACAGGATGGTTGGGAAATCATCCTTTTGTTTCGGATTCCCAGCGGGTTCCTTTTTGTGGCGGGGGTACCCAACCACCAATTCAGCAAAAACGTGAAAGGACCGTTCGTTTTTTTTTTTTTTTTTTTTTTTTTTTTTTTTTTTTTTTTTTTTTTTTTTTTTTTGTTTTTTTTTTTCTCTCTCTCTCTCTCTCTCTCCTCTCTCTCTCTCTCCCTCCCCCTGGTCCTTTGTATTTTTGTTCCCTGTTACCCCCCTGAGCCGTTGGTCAACTTGTACGTCCGCTTTAGCAGAATTCTTTTTGTGGCGGATTGCACAAGTATTCCTTTTTTTCGTAGCGGATTCCACAGCAATTCCTTTTGCGGCGGATTGCAGTACATATCTTTTTGTGGCGGGTTGCAGAAGGATTCCTTTTGTAGCGCATTGCAGAAGGATGCCTGTTGCAGAGGATTGCACAAGGATTCCCTGTTGCAGGACATTATTCGGGGATTCCTTTTGTGGCAGGGCTGCGAGTCCAAAAGCCACACCAAAAAAGTCTGTGTCCCATAGCTTTGTCTCCTTTGTCTCCTTTGCCCCGTTTTGTCTCCTTGGTCTCCTCTTTGTCTCCTTTTGTCCCCTTTTGCTTCTTTTGTCCCCTGTCCCCGTCCCCCTTTCCTTCTTTGTCGTCCTTGTTCTCCTTTCGTCCTCTGTGTCCCCTCTGGCACCTTGCCCATTTTGTCCCCTCTTTGTCCCATTTTGTCCCCTTTGTCACCTTTGTCCCGTTGTGTCCCCGTTGTCCCCTCTCTGTCCCCTTTTGTCCCTTTGTCTTTGTCCCCTTTGTCCCTTATGTGTCTCCTTTTGTGCCCGTTTGTCCTCTTTGCCTTCTTTGTCTTCTTTGTTCCCCTTTGCCCCCTCTGACCCCTTTGCCCCTTTTGTCCTTTTGTTTTTTCCCCCCTTTGCCTTGTTTTTCCCCCGTTCCCCAACGCTTCGCGGCACCACGTCCAAAGAGGCGGGGGTGTCACGAAGCATCCGCGGTTTCCGGGGCGGGAACTGAATGTTGACACAAGCTTATGATCCTGTGGTGTCGAGCTGGAGAAACAACTTGAAACAAGGTTCCGTTTCCTGCCGCGGTAGTATGAACTTGAACAGGTGCATTGCCCTATTTCGTGTTGCTTAGAGCAGGAGCTTGGGAAAAAAACGGTTCAGTCTCCAGCCGCGCGAATGTGAACTTGAACAAGTTCACTCTCTCGTTTCGTGTTGGAACTTGGAAAGGTTCAATCTCTAGTTTCGGGAGAAAAAGCTTGACAAAAAAAGGTTCAATCTCCCGCTCCGTGTTGGCTAGAGAAGGACCTTGAGCAAATTCAATCTCTACTTTCGGGAGAAAGAGCTTGAAACAAAAAAGCTCACTCTCCCGACTTCCGCGTTGGCTAGAGACGGAACTTGAAAAGGTTCAATCTCGAGCTTTGGGAGAAGCAACTTGAAAAAAAGGTTCACTCTCCCTAATTTGTGTTGGCTAGATACTGAATTCCAAATGCTTCAATCGCTAGTATCGGGAAGAGCAATTGAACACGTTGGGTCTCCTGTTTGCGTTTGGGCTGGCAAGGGAACTTGGAAAAGTTCACGTTTCCAGTCGCAGGAAAAAGGGACTTGGAAAGGTTCATGTTCCCGTCGAACGATCTGATGTGGGACAGAAACGACCACGGGAATTAAGTGCTTGCCAATCGAAACGAGAACCTCATGTTGTTTGAATTTGGTGTTCTCTGTCGTTTTGAGCTTTAGAGGGCCCCGTAGGTTCTGGGGTGTCTCGTGGGAACCAATCCAAAAGAAACTCGGTTTTCCGTCCAGCCGTGGGAACATCAGCTTCAAAAAAGGTTCACTCCTCCGAATTTGAGCTTGCGACGGAATTGGGAAAGGTTCAGTCTTCAGCCTCGGGAGAGAAGGAACTTGAACATGTTCACTCTCTCGGTCTCGTGGTGCTCCCTATGGGAGCAGCCTGGCGACAATCGTGTAAGTTATTCAGCTGTCTGCGGCAAGTCTCGCCACCGTGCCAGCCAAGCATGTTCGGCGGCCCTCGATCGAGAAGGCAGCCGACGCCGTATCTGCGAGGGATGAAAAGCATGATGGCGATGCTGCTGATGATGATGATGCTGCTGCTGCTGATGATGATGATGATGATGATGATGATGATGATGGTGCTGCTGATGATGATTATGATGATGATGATGATGATGAGGATGATGATGATGATGAGGATTATGATGCTGATGATGATGGTGATGATGGTGGTGATGATGATGATCAGGAGGATGAGGATGAGGATGATGATGAAGAGGAGGACGAGGAGGAGGAGGAGGAGAAGGAGGAGGATGAGGAGGGAGATCATGCGGTGGAGAATGAGAAAGAGGCAAGGATGGAGAGGAAGTCGAGAACATAATGAGGAAGCGGAGGGAGAGGAGGAGGAGGAGGATGAGGAGGAGGAGAAGGCGGAGGGAGAGGAGGAGGGCGAATTCACAGTAGCGCTTGCGTTTCGCACAAACGCAAAACAATCGTCAGGTTCATCCAGCCTTCCGCCCGTTGCAAGGGCGACGTCGCCTATTTACCCGTTACGATGCCTTGCACGGTCGAACATTTCAGGGCACCACTACGGTGCCCACAGCGGTCGAATCGAGCGTCAAGTCGTCATCGGGCACTTCAAGCTCCAACACTGCCATGCTGTCTATTACGACGGAATTGAGCACCATTTTAGCATCCGGCACAGCAGAGTCGAGCGCACGAGAGCGAATAGCAGCACGACTCCGTCGCCTGCACGCGGCTTACAGTGGATCGCAGCTCTGAGTAGCACCTGGTAAGCCAGCAACACGATGGGCCGCGACAGCGCGACCTCGACGTGGACACGCGACCCGCTTCTCAGCAGAGCTTCTTTGCCGCGGCATGCAGGGAAGCCGAACAATATGCCACGAGGATCAAGACGGGTCCCTGTAGCACGACGATGAGAATCTCGAGGCCCTCGAAACCTCGAAATCCACATCGACTCCGACCCCTGGCCGATCAAGCGCCGTGCCAACGTGAGCGCGCGTCCTGGGGAACGCGGAACCCTCTCGTTGCTCGATCGCCCGTGCCGCCAAACTCATGTTCGAGAAAAACGCAAATGTATAGCATGACCACGACCAAGAGGGAGGCCAGCGGCACGTCGCTGAGCAGCATGGCGAGTGCCAATAATCGGCCGTAGCGGTGCTCCTTGGAAATGCATCGCGGTGCTTTACGGCACAACGGGTACAGCAACACACCCTTCAGCAACATGGGGCTGTGCTGGTTGGTTCCAGTGCAGGCCAGCAGCGGCTCTCCGACCAACATGCCAGCGAGCAAAAATCTCAACACATGCAACACGAAGGACAGCAACGCCTCCTCGGCAAGCCACTGCTGGGCCGCCGCCACTCCTGCAACCACAGGACTACACGGATTGCCGACTTGCGATGATGTGCCAGGATTGGGTGGTGGTGGGATTTCTTTTCGTGTCTGGGCTTCTGGTTTCAACTGCCTGCACGCTTTCTTCAGGACGTGGCCTAAGGTCCCTGCGGCAGGTGGACCTCGTGCGGAGCGCCCACCAAATGGTGGGGCGTCGACACGTGCGACGCTCTGCTGATACCCTTCTTGCCGCCCTTTCCTCTCTCCCCACCTCTCCCACTCGTCCCGAAATTATACTCTTAGGTCGGGCATGCCCTCCTACAGGCGGATTTTGGAGGACAAATAACAAGTAGTTCAAACATGTCAAGATATATAGATATAACATAATATTCGTCCTCATACTATTTGACAATGTTTGAGCATTCCCCCTGTAGAGGAACATGCCCGACATAATTCTACTCGTGGACTTCGAGCCACCTGGTCCGTCGCAGCCATGGCCCGAAGGGCGAGCCGCGGGCCCGCCGGGCGCGACGTGGAGGCATGCAACGGCCTACAGAGCTGAAGGCGTTGTATGAGCGAGTAGCGATGGATGAGCTCTCAGCTACAGTCGAGGCCAGTCCAAAAGAAACCTTCCACAAGAAACCCAACCCTGAGACCCCAGGACGTCAATCGATTTTTGGTGTGGGAACGCCACGCTTTCCACGGCAAAGCCATCGAAACCCAATAAACTGAGGGCACCCTGGAGGCAGGCATGGTGTTTCTTGGCATGGGCCTCCGCTGTAGATACTTCCGGCAGGCACCCCACGGACGAGGCAAAATTCCGACCCCACCCTGGCAAGCCCCGTCCCAGGGTCACCCAAGTCCCAGAACACTAGCGGACCCGATCGCAGTTTCCGAGGAAATTTTGACTCCCCTGGTGGATCGGCGCGCGGAAGTCACGCGTGAAGCGAACACGTGCGCTAATTCTACATGCTGCGCGCCCGAATGCAAACGGTCAATCATGTTTTCCTCTCGCAAGGCATGTGCTGCGAACTTTCGCCGAGCCCAACAACCGCCCAAACATGAATAACCCTGGCGAGCCCAGCTCCTCCGCCACGTGCGCTGTCCCGCCCGAAATGGCGGGAACTTGGCCGCGCGTGCGTCACTGCACTGGCGACTCACCGTTTCGCGATGCATCTCTGTCTGGCGCTGCTGGTGTGGTAGGCATTCTCACAAGCGAGAGGCCCCAGAAACGTCGGAGCAGTCCTGTGGCGTGGTGGTCCAACTGCAGCCATCCTGGAGCATTGCAGCGATATCAGCTGCGATGTCTGCAGCTGGAACCTTCGGTAGGAGACGGAATAAGAAAAATTCGCAAATATAGAATAAATAAAGAAGACGGCACTACGGAAAACGCTGATGAGCGCCAACATCATCAACTGACGCGTGATTTCGGACTGGGATGACCAGACCGGTCACGCTCTCCTTATCAATGTTCTTGCTACGTAAGCTGTAAGGAACATGTCTTTCCGATCGATTGTGAACTCATGGACTGTCCAGCTTGGTCCGAAGACATGTCGAGGGTGGGCCAACAACCTCCTGCCTCCTGCCTCCTCCTTTTCATCCCCTATCCATCCTTACTTCCACCTTGTCTTCCTGCGCCTGCTCCTCCAACAAGCACGCATGGCTGCGGTTCAGACAGCGGCGGGCTCAGAACGTTGGCAGCGGGGGCGCGACTACGCTGTGCCCAGCGTCGCAGACACACGTGCCCACTCCATGCAATAATCATTTTCCTCATGCGCCCCCGTTTTCGTCTCCACCTCCTCCATTTTCGCCTTCTCGTTCTCCGCAGACAATTGATGATACAACACGGCCGTCCCAAATATTGCTCGGCCATACCTTTAGCCGTGCACGCCCATTGTTAAGAAGCCGTGCGAAGGGAAAAAAACAAGCCCAATGCGCGCCCAATGCGCGCCCAGGCAGATCTCAACCAGAACGGTCAAGGAAATCCCACCATTCGTGACACTTTCCCCAACCACCCCTGGTCATCCTTAAGCCTTGGTTCAGGGGAAGGGCATTCTCGCAAGCCACGGTCTTCCAATTCGGTGATTCGGTGATTCGTTCGCCTTACGGCTGCTCCGCTCCCTCGCTCACCGCACGGGCCCGAGGCGGGATAGCAAGTCTCGACCGTGGCTC
>CAUYUJ010007662.1:42500-45233 GCA_963575745.1 Prorocentrum cordatum
GTTGATGAGGAGCGGGGAGATAATGATGAGCAGGAGGAGGAGGAGGATGAGGTGGAGGAGGAGGATGAGAGAGGAGGAGGAGGAAGATGAAGGGGGAGGAGAGAGAAGGAGGCGCGGATATGAAGCTGAGGATGATGACGAGGAGATGAGGAGGAGGATGAGGAGGAAGCGGATGAGGAGGATGAGAGGGGGGGGGGAGCGGTAAGACGGAACGACGAAGAGGAAGATGAGGGGGAGCAGGCGGCAGATGAGGAGGAGGAGGAGGAGGAGGAGGAGGAGGAGGATCAGCATGAGGATGAGCATGATGAGGAGGAGGAGAAGGAGGAGACTGATGAGGAGGATGAGGAGGATGAGGAGGATGAGGATGAGGAGGAGGAGGAGGAGGTGGAGAAGGAGGAAGCTCAGCATGAGGATGAGGAGGAATAAGAGGAAGACGAAGAGGCGGATGATGAGGAGGATGAGGAGGGCGATGATGAGGAGGATGATGAGGAGGAGAAGCGATGCGCGAGGAACGAGGAGGAGGAACGCGGAGCGATGAGCGAGGGTGGGGATGATGAAGCTGATGATGCTGATGATGCTGATGATGCTGATGATGCTGATGATGGTGATGATGATGAGGAGGAAGCGAAGGATGAAGCGGATGAGGAGGAGAACGATGAGGATGAGGAGGAAACGGATGAAGCGGATGAGGAGGAGGAGGATGATGAGGAAGATGAGTAGGGGGAAGCAGAGGAGGAGGAGGAGGAGCGAGGAGGAGCTAGGAGGAGGAGAAGGAGGACGAGGAGGAGGAGGATGTGGATGATGCGGATGACGATAAACGATGCGGAGGACGACGCGACGGATGATGCGGAAGAGGAAGGCGAGGAGGATGAGGAGGAGGAGGATGAGGAGGATGAGCATGAGGAATAAGATGGGGATGAGGAGTGAGGATGAGCTAGGAGGCGGAGGAGGAAGTGGGGGATGCGGATGAGGAGAAGCGAGGAGGGGGAGGATGAGAAGGAGGAGGAGGACGAGAAGGAGGAGGAGGAGGAGGCGGAGAAGGAGGAGGAGAAGGCGGATGAGGAGGCGGATGATGAGGATGATGAGGGGGAGGAGGAGGAGGATGCGGAGGAGGAGGATGAGGAGGAAGAGAGAGAGGGAATAGGATGGAGGGTGAAAGAAGAGAGGGAGCGAGGAGGAGGGAGCGAGGGGCGAGGATCGAGGAGCGATGATGAGGCTGATGATGATGATGATGATGAGGATGAGAAGGAGGAGGAGGAGGAAGAGGAGGAGGATGATGAGGAGGAAGATGAGGCGGCGGAGGCGGCGGAGAATAGGGAGGAGGAGGAATGCGAGGAGGAGAATGAGGATGATGGGGGATGAGGATAGATGCTGCGGGGGGATGATGGTGCTGATGCTGCTGATGATGCTGATGACGATGATGATAATGATGATGATGATGATGATGATGATGATGCTGATGCTGATGATGCTGATGATGATGACGCTGATGATGATGCTGCTGATGATGATGACGATGATGATGATGATGATGATGATGATGATGATGATGATGCTGATGCTGATGATGATGATGATGATGATGAGGAGGATGATGCTGCTGCTGATGAGGATGATGCTGATGATGATGATGATGCCGATGATGATGAGGAGGAGGAGGATGAAGAGGAGACGGATGATGAGGATGCGGAGGAGGTGTATGATGATGCTGCTGCTGCTGCTGATGATGCTGAGGAGGAGGATGCGGATGAGGATGAGGGGGAGAATGAGGAGGAGGCGGAGGAGGAGGATGAGGAGGATGATGAGGAGGATGAGGAGGAGGATGAGGAGAAGGAAGAATAGGAGGAGGAGGAGGGTCAGGAGGAGGAGGGTACGGAGGTAAGGAGGAGGAGGGTAAGGAGCGACGAGGAGCGAGGAAGAGGATGATGAGGAGGAGGAGGCGGAGGAGGCGGAGGAGGAGGAGGCGGAGGATGAGGAGGATGAGGAGGAAGCGGATGAGGAGGAGGATGATGAGGCGGAGGAGACTGATGAGGCGGAGGAGGATGCGGAGGCGGAGGAGGAGGAGGAGAACGAGGAGGAGGATGAGAGGACGGATGATGATGATGATGAGGAGGAGGAGGAGGAGGATGATGAAGCGGATGCGGAGGAGGAGGAGGAGGAGAAGGATGAGGAAGAGGAGGAGGAGGAGGAGGAGGATCGATCAGCGAGCAGCGAGCAGCGAGGAGCGATGAGCGAGGAGCGAGGTATCTGCTGCTACTGATGATGATGATGCTGCTGATGATGCTGATGATGCTGCTGCTGATGATGATGGTGATGCTGTTGATGATGATGATGCTGTTGATGCTGATGATGACGGCGATGCTGATAATATTGATGATGCTGTTGATGACGACGATGATGCTCATGCTGATGATGCTGCTGCTGATGATGATGAGGATGATGGGGATGAGGACGATGCGGCAGAGAACGATGAGGATGAGAAAGAGGAGGAGGACGAGGATGATGAGGATGATGATGATGATGAGGAGGAGCGCGAGGATGCTGCTGAGGAGGATGAGGGGGATGATGACGATGAGGAGGAGTACGATGATGATGATGATGATGATGATGATGATGATGCTGATGATGATGAGGAGGAGGAGGAGGAGGATGAGGAGGAGGAGGATGAGGCGGAGGAGGAGGAGGAGGCGGATGAGGCAGCGGAGGATGAGGAGGCGGCGGCGGAGGAGGATG
>CAUYUJ010007663.1:0-45227 GCA_963575745.1 Prorocentrum cordatum
GCGACGACGACGCCGACCGTCGACGACGACGGCGTCGACGGCGACGGCGACGGCGACGGCCACGACGATGGCGGCGACGCCCACGAACAGGAGGACGTCCACGACGACCACGACCACGATCACGATTACGACGACCAACTACGACGACGACGAGGACCGACGACGACGGCGTCGACGACGGAGGCGGCGCCAGTGGCGATGGCGACGACGACGGCGACGACGGAGGCGGCGCCAGTGGCGATGGCGACGACGACGGCGACCAAGATGACGATAACAATGACGTCGACGTCGACGTCGCCGTCGACCACGACGCCGACGATAACGACGACTACGACAGCGACGGCGCCGGCGCCGGCCATGGCGGCGCCGATTGCGACGGCGACGGAGCGACGACGATGGCGACGACGACAGCGGCGCGTCGCCGCCCGAACACGATACGACCATGACGATCCACGCGACCACATTACACGACCACGACGAAACACGACGCGACGACTAACGACGACGACGCGACGACGACGGCGCGGGAGCGTGCGACGCCCTACGAACACGATCACTCCACGACGACCACGACCACGATCACGAACACGACCACGACGACGACGACGACCAACGACGACGACGACGACCGACGACGACGGCGTCGACGGCGACGACGACGGCGACCTAGATGACGATGACGTCGACGTCGACGTCGTCTCCGACGACGACGCCGACGACGACGACGTCCCCGGCGACGGCGCCGACGACGACGACGACGCGACGACGCGACGACGGCGACGGCGATGACGATGGCGATTGCGACGACGGCGGCGACGACGACCGCCACGACGACGGCGACGACGATGGCGACGACGACAGCGGCGGCGGCGACGTCCACGAACAGTCCACGACGACCACGATCACGAACACGACCACGACGACGACGACCGACGACGACGACGACGGCGACGACGAGGGCGACCGACGACGACGGCGTCGACGGCGACGGCGACGGCGACGGCCACGGCGACGCCCACGAACACGACGGCGGCGGCGGCGACGCCCACGAACACGACGTCCACGACGACCACGACCACGATCATGAACACGACCACGAGGACGACGACGACCAACGACGACGACGACGACGACCGACGACGACGGCGTCGACGACGGAGGCGGCGCCTGGCGATGGCGACACCAACGGCGACCAAGATGACGATGACGAGATCGTCGACGTCGACGTCGTCGTCGACCACGACGCCGACGACAACGACGACGAGGTTGACAGCGACGGCGACGGCGATGGCGACGGCGATTTCGACGGCGACGGCGACGGCGACCGCGACGACGACGGCGACGACGATGGCGACGACGACAGAGGCGGCGGCGACGCTCACGAACACGAGGACGACCACGACTACCACGAACACGATCACGACGACGACCACGACGACGACGACCAACGACGACGACGACGACGACGACGACGAACGACGACGACGGCGTGGACGGCGATGGCGACGGCGACGGCGACGGCGACGACGACGGCGGCGGCGGCGACGCCCACGAACACGACGACGTCCACGACGACCACGACCACGATCACGATCACGATTACGACGAAAACGACGACGACGACCAACGACGACGACGGACGACGACGACGGCGTCGACGACGGAGGCGGCGCCAGTGGCGACGGCGACGACGACGGCGACCAAGATGTCGATGACGATGACGATGACGACGACGTCGACGTCGTCGTCGACCACGACGCCGACGACGACGACGACGACAGCGACGGCGACGGCGACGGCAACGGCGACGGCGACGGTGACGGCGACGGCACGGGCGACCGCGACGACGACGGCGACGACGATGGCGACGACGACAGCGGCGGCAGCGACGCCCACGAACACGAGGGCGACCACGACGACCACAATCACGAACACGACGACGACGACCAACGACGACGACGACGACGGCAACAACGACGGCGGCGGCGGCGACGCCCACGAACACGAGGACGTCCACGACGACCACGATCACGAACACGACCACGAGGACGACGACGACGCCCAACGACGACGACGACGACGGCGACCGCCGACGACGTCCGACGACGACGGCGTCGACGACGAAGGCGATGGCAATGGCGATGGCGACGACGACGGCGACCAAGATGACGATGACGATGACGAAGTCGTCGTCGACCGCGACGTCGACCACGACGACGGCGGCGCCGTCGACGACGACGACGTTCACGACGATTCGACGATGCGAACGATTCTACAATTCGACGATGCGGCCACCACGACGACGACGACGACAACAGCGGCGGGGGCGGGGGCGCTGTCGGCAGCGGCCGTGGCGACGCCCACGAGCACGACGACGACTTCCACGACCACGACCGACGATCGACGACGACGACGACGACGTCGACGACTTCACCGACGACGCTGACGGCGGCGGCGGTGGCGGCGGCGATACGACGGTGACCGCGCCGACGTAGGCCGCATCGACTTCGGCCTCGGGGAGCTTTTCAGGCCTTCGGCCACTGTTCGGGCCTTCTGGGGCGTGCTGGCGAAGGCGGCTGGGCTCGCCTCGGAGTTCTGGTCGAAGTGCACGCTTTTAAACGTCCCGCGGGGTCGATTTTGAGGGGAGGTGCCGGCGCTGGCCACGGCGGCGGCGGCGACGACGTCGCCTTCGACTGACGACGCCCCCGAGGACGACGACGACGACGACGACGACGACGACGACGACGAGGGCCGCGGAGATCTGGAAGAGGCCTATCGGGCGTTTTGGGAGGGGGGCTTCGTCGGGTGCCATCCTCGCCGCGGCCAGGCCGACCTGGACATCACTCCACCCCTGCACGGGTCTGGGGGCGGGGTTGGGGCTCGACGGCTGATCGCGTCGGCCACGACGACTGATGATAGATTTAAGTCGGGCCGGTCCCCCTACAGTGGGAATTTCGACGAAAAATAAACAAACAAAAATAATTAAAACAAAAAAAGATAATCCAACAATAGTCAGGGGACTTTTTTTGGATTTAGGTTTTAACATTTTTGGTGCATTTTTTGGTGTATTTTTCATTTTTCGTCGAAAATCCCCCTGTAGGGGCACACGCCCGACATAATGATGGATGTTCCTTGTGGTTTTTGGCCGCCGGGGGCCCTCCAGAGGCTTCCGGGGAACTCTGCGGGGCCTCGAGCGGCAGTCATATGCTCTCGTCGTCGCCGCTGGACGCAGCTCGAGGCGCTCACCAGGGCGGGCCCCCTCCGGGGAGTCGACCTTGAGCTTCTTGTTGGTCGGACAGTGACGACGACGAATCCGACGACGATGGCGTCGGCGACGGCGGTGGCGACACGGTGATGAACTTGAAGTTCTTTTGGGGGCGGACGTCACGGGAGAGGCCCTCGCGGCCGCGGCCCTGGGCGCAGCTCGAGAGACGGACTAAAGATGTTCATGGTGTCCGGGAAGGGTCATTGGATCGGTCATGGCCGAAATTCAGTACGATCGAAACGGGTACGGGAAGAACGGGTACGTTTGGAAGCAAATCGTGGGAGCTTGGTGTACCCTTTTTACTTCCGTCTTTAGCGTCAATTAGCGTCTGGAAGTCGATGACATAGCCCCGATTGAGCGTCAGTTGGCGTCGATGTAGCGTCGATGCGCGTCGACTGGCGTCGATTGGCGCCGATCTGCAAGAGCCGACAAGCCACCGAAGGCACGAGGGCCCCGTCCGCACTGCCCACGGCTCCATGCTTCTCGCGGCACATCCCTCTGATGAAGAGGTTCGTAGCCGCTGCGACCTGGGTCCAGCTACTTGGGGCATGCTCACACAAAGTAGGCAAGGGACAGGATCCCCCGAACGCCGACAGCAGCCCCTGCCCCTCTTGGACAGGACTCGTCGTCCGCGTCGCCGGAGGAGGAGGAAGGAGGAGGGAGGAGGAGGAGGAGGAGGAGGAGGAGGAGGAGGGCGCCTGCCCAGCGGCGGCCGCTGCGGATTTTTGGGCCCCAGGTTGCTGGGCGTCGTGCCCACGCTTCTCCCCGCTTCACTTAGGTCTGGCCTGTCCCCCCTACAGGGGGAATCTTCGAAGATAGTCGAAACATAGTCTGGGGACGATGTTTTGATTTACAAGGTTTGAGCATTTAGTTGGACACTTTCTTTATGGTTCGTCCTGAATCCCCCCGTAGAAGGACCTGCCCGACCTAGTGTCGTACCCACTGTTCTCCCTGCTGCACAGGGGGAACTGGTGCTTGGGGGACCTGGGCCCGTTTTCCACCACCACTGCCACACGCAGGACGGGGGAGAAGGCAGCACAGCATGGGGAGGTCCTCTTCCTCCTCCTCCTCCTCCTCCTCCTCCTCAGCCTCCTCCTCCTCCTCCTCCTCCTCCTCCTCCTCCGCCTCCTCCTCCTCCCTCTCCTACCCATGGTAGTGGTGGTGGGAAATCGGCCCATCATGGGCGCCTCGTGGAACTTCTTGGGGGCCTTCGGGGGGGCTCTTGGAAGTCCTGGGGCCCTCTTGGAGGGCAGGCTTTCGGTGGCCTGTTCGCGGCCTGGCCCACTCTGATGATCCTCTTGGGCGCCTCTGGGGCCCCCTGTTGAGAGCCTCGGGGGCCAGTTTGGGGCGGCCTTCAAGTCCTCTCGAGCCGTTTCGGATGTTCAGGCAGAAGTGGCGAGAACGCCAGAATCAGGTTCGCCTGCCCCAAGTTACTCTTTGCGTAGCTTCTTCGGCTGCTTTGGCTGCATAATTAGGCATCTCCCCGAGATGGCTCCAGGACAGACCTCCTCGGGACTCGTGGGCAGTTTGTACCTGCAGTTGCGCCCCCGAGGCTTCGAGAAGAGTCGCGCGGCAGCCCTGTGGGAAGCTTTCTCCGAAGCTTCAGGGAGCTTCACGAAGAGGGCAGGCAGGCTTCCAAGATCGGGCCGACCGAAAGGGGGGGATAGGGAAAGGAGGAGTTACGAAATCTGCTGCATGCAGCTGGTTTCGGCCCCGCCGCCGGGCCAGTTCCTCGATACATGGGCGCCTCCCGGCGCCGGGAGGCGCCGGGAAATCAGCTACGTGAGCTGATTCTCAACCCCCCCCTTTGCTATCCCCCCTTTCGCCTGGCCCGACATTGCGACAAAGAGCGGGCCTAAAGACACCTCCTCTTGAGATGATTCCAAGACGAACCTTGCCCTTCTCGGGGCCCGTGGGCAGGTTTGGGCCCCCTCCAGCTGCGCCCTGCGCCACCGAGGCCTTGGGGAATGTCGCCCGGCCGCCTTCTGAGAAGAGCCTTCTCGGAAGCGTCGGGGTGCCCATCACCCAAGATGATCTCTTTGGGGGTCCGTAGCCATTTTGCTCAAGCCGTGTTAGCTCAAGTTGTGTTGGTTCAGCGCAGTCGGTCGAGAGGTGTGCGCATATCCGACGCATGACCTTGCAGCTGCATGCAGTCCAGCATTGCTTTTTGCACGCGCGCGGGGGGGCTGCCACTGAACTGAACTTGCACGTGTAAGTGTTCGCGTGAATTATTGTTCGCGCTGCGCGTATACTTCGGAACATAGCATAAGAGCCTCTATCATGATGAGCTCGTTTGTATTAGCCTCAGCACTCTCGCGTGGAACGCGTGATAGCTCCTGGTGGAGACGGTTGTTCTCTCATCATGAGCGATGTTTGACAGCAGTTGGCAATCAAGTCGATAAGACGTTCAGCTCTCAACGCGCCATTCAGCGCGCCCGAGATTCAAGCGTCGCGACAGCTGACAGAGGCCCCAGACCCCGACGGAAGCCTAATGCAGCTGGTGAGTGGCGGTGTTGCCGTTGCGGAGGTTACAAGGCCCAGAGTGCCTTCAACATGCGGCCTCCACCGTCTGCATATCTAAGAAGCGTTTGTAAAGATTGCGACGCCCTCTATCGATACGAATACCGTTGCACATTAAGAGGGTTCACAACAACAATCTTGGCAAGATCGAGATACCGAGCACATCAGCGCGGACTCGCCCACACTCTTATTTAATCGCTTCGCTCATTCCGCTGGCCCATACAGTCTCATGTCTGCCGTTTGCCCGAGGGCCTGGTGTCAATGCGGCGCTTTGGGGGTTCCTGGGGCCGCTTGGGGGACTCCTGGGGCGCTCGGGGAGGCATTTGGGGGGCCTCCTGGGGCCGCTTGGGGACTCTTGGGGGCCTCCTGAGGGCCTCGTGGGGGCCTCTTGGGGCCTCTTAGGGGCCTCTTGGGGCCTCGTAGGGGCTTCTTAGGGCCGAGGGCTCGAAATGTTGTTTCGTGTTCCCTCTCTGGGGCCCCTTTGGGGGCGTTCTTGGGGCCCTCTTGGACCGTCTTGGAGGCTTCTTGGGCCGTCTTCGAGCCCTCTTGGGCCATCTTGGGGCCCTCTTGGGGGCCTCTTGGGCCCTCTTGGGGCGATCTTGGGGGCCTCTTGGGCCGTCTTGGGGCGTCGGGAAACCGAAAAACTGGAAGCTCCAAAATCTCTCAAAAACCTAAGGAAAAAACAATGAATTTTGCCTCCGGGGGCCCTCTTGGGAGTGCTCTTGGAGGCCTCTTGGGGCGTCTGGGGGCTATCTTGGGCGTCTTAGAGCGATCTTGTGGCATGTCGGGCCCCTCGTGTACCATCTTGGGGGCCTCTTGGGGGCCTCTTGGCCTTTCTTGGGGCTTTCGGGGACGTCTCGGAGCCCTGTTGGTGCGCTCATGGAGCGCTCCTGGAGCGCTCTGGGGGAGTCTCCCGGGGATCGGTCGGGAATCGCCCGGGGTACTTTTCGTCCGGGGACCCCCAGGGGCCGCCCCGCGCGCGAACTAGAGAATTGTTAACCGGTAGCCGGAGATCTTAGCACGCCTCTGGCACGTTGGGCCGGCGAACTCTCGATGAGTTGTTAACAAAACTTCTGAACCAGGAAACGCGGTGTTTCTATTCTGGGATGTACCTGAACTACACGCAGCCGAATTCTCATTGGAGGATGTCTTTGGAACGTATCGACAATCTTGGGGGGTACACTTCTGACAACTGCGTCTTTATCGCCGCTGAGTTCAACACATCAGACTACAGCGTGGGCAAGTCCGTGCGATCACCTGTCTACGGGACGGCGCAGTGGTCAAGGCACAAATTCCAACAGGTGCCGATTTTGCGCGAGACCGTGGTTGATTTCGAAAAATTGGGCATGGTCGTCCAGGATGCACGTGGAAGTGATCGCCGATGTGGTCGTGGAGGGGCCCCTCGTATGGCAAACTTGCCAGATCCATATGGCAACTTGATGTGCTCTACATGTCTTTCGTACAATCCTGCTGACTCCTTCTATCACCGAGCAAAGAATTCGACCCGAATTCAAGGCGTTTGCAAAGCTTGCCATCAGGAGCGTGGCCTGGCTTGGCGGCGAACTTTGCGTGGTAATGTGTTGACTACCATGAGCAATGCTTCCTATAGGTCGAGAACGCGTAGCCAGGCTTACTCGTTGACTCTCGACGGCCTTCTGGATCAATTGTTGATGCAGCGCGGAAGATGCTATTACTCAGGTGTCCCGTTAGAGCTTTCGATTCCACATAGTGATTGGCGTATGTCTTTGGAGCGGCTGAGCAATGATCACGGATACACTTTGGAGAATTGCGTCTGGGTTGCAAACGAGTTCAACACACCCGATTACAGTCGTAATAAAGCGAAGTTTGAGATTTACGGGACGGCACAATGGTCAAAAGAGAAAGTAGAGATGGCATGGGGCCCAGTCGCTTCTTAGCATTCGGTTATTTGGACGACGTAGGTTACAATCAAGAGTGCCCATCGCCGTCGCAGCATGCAACACCAGCGCTTCCAGGCCGAGTTCGTCATTCCAGAGCCAGTCAACAGCAAGTTGAATGCGTTCGACAATATTCGACCCCCATTCTGGGGATTCTGGGAAGAGCGCGTCCTGCAGAGAGACGTGAGGGGTGTTTTGACAGCAGCGTCATGGAGCCAGGGGGGAGAGGGCAGTATGAGGGGACAGCCTCGGCCTCGGCGGGCACGCGCGGAGGGGCTCTTCAGCCTCAGAGCCCATCCTGAAGGCGACGGGCAGCGGAAGACCTCTTTGGCACGTGCCAGTTCAGTCTCGCGTCTCTCTCACCTCTTGGTGGCCAGGGGGGGCGGGATATGATGGGGACGGGGGGGCGTGGGAATGCCGACTGCTAGCATTCGGTTGCCTGCAGAGTGCAGGTAGGTATAACCGGCAGCGCTTTGCCATGGGAGCGAAGGCGTGTGTTCCAGATGGCATCAGGCATTCAGAAAAATGATCTCTTTGGGGGCGCGTTCTGGCCAGAATTTCGAGGCGGACGCGGCCGTGAGCACGAGGGCATCCCAGGAGGCTGCCGCTTCTGCCTGCCCGCCTGCCGGCGCCTGCTTGCCTCTTCCCATTATCCCACGTGACACCCCCTTCCTCAGTCGGCCCTGGAAACGACAGTGCCGTTTCTTGACCGGCTCCGTTTGGCCGTTTTTGGCCGGTTCTGTTTGGCCGTTTTCTTGCCAGTTGCGTCGCCGTTTTTTGTTTTTGGTTCCGGCTCCGGCTCTAATCTCGAAGCCGTTTCCGATCCCCGCTGCTTTTGCCGCTTCCAGTTTCAAGAGACGCTGTTGCGGAAAAGCGGTGACCAAATGGCCTTGCCGCTTCTGGGGCCCAGCATAAGCCCCCGCCCCCGGCCACAACGGGGATGAGGCAGTCCTGCCAACGGAGGCCGCGCCGGGAGCGGGCTCACGCCTCGAGCGCCGGCCCCGAGGCCCGCCGAAGTCTTTTTACCCCGAGCTCTCGGGGGAGGCCGAGGCTTCGCGGAGTGGGTGCGGAGTGCCCGGTCTCTGTCTGGGCTTCGCCTCTCCTGACTGGGTGCCGGCAGTGTTTTTGTTTCATTTACCATCTGGGCCATACCGCGCGTCATGCCCCCTACTTTCCCCCCCCCCCCCCCCCCCCCCCCTCCCCCCACCCGTGACGTAGCGCTTCCCCCTCAGTGCGTCCCCGGCACTGCCGCAGTACCTCTGGCACCACAGTCTGCGGGGGGGCGCTACGTCATGCCCCCTCCCGCCCCCCCCTTCCCCCCCATGACGCCGGTTATGGCCACAAATCTAAAGCAATGCGCTCTAAGCCCAAACGGAGTAAGTTCGCACGGAGTGCTCGGTCATTGTCTGGCCTCACAGTCAACCCGCATAGTAAGGATGGGCAACCTTCCCGAGGGTACCCGTGCACCCTTGCCTCCTCGGTCCATCCTTGGCCACTTTCTCTTGCCGCGCCCCGCTCGAAAATCCTCGACATGGGCGTCCAAGGCCCTTGCACCGCGCCCTTACCGCGCATCCTGAGGATACAGGCCGACTATACCTCCGTCTGGCCTCGGCCTCTCCCGGCAGCTTTTGTCCCCGGGCACCCTTCGCCTGCCGGGGATGCTGGCGGGTGTGCCGCCGTGGGGGGCGGGGGGCGCCGTCCTGGCCCAGCACTTCACACAGACTCTGCGGGCAGGCCTCGAAGAGAAGCCCCCCCCTTGCCTTGATCAGAGAGAGGGCCGCCCGCCTTCTCCCCATCCCCGCGCCGCCACCGACCAGGGAGGGCAGTTTGGGAGTGCGGATCTCCACATCCGCGCCCCCGCACGGTCTGGAGGCTCCGGGACGCGATCCCGCGGATACGCGGTCGCACGGATATGTTCCGCGCGGGGCGTCCGCGAAAAAACACGCCCTGAGGCCGCGGGGTCGCGGCCCAGGGGCTCGGCGCGCGAGGCCGCGGATACGGATGTGCTCTTCGCCCGCGAGAGGGGGCGGATCGAGGACGATCGAGGGTTTTGGGAGCTCCCGTGCCCTTTCGGGCCGCCAGGGGCTTTGAGATGGCTCGCCGGGAGCTCTCGTGGAACCCTGGAAGCCCGCGGACCTTCGACAGGGTGTTGCCCTGATTTCGGCCTCTGACTTCCATTTCTCGGGCCCTGGAGCCATCAAGCGTAGACTCGTTCATAAAATCTGGCCGCCCAAGTCGGGCTTAAGTGTATTCGTGTCGGGGGATGCGGATCGCGTGGCGTCGCCGATTCATCGGCCATTCGGCGCGATCCAGAGCAGGATTTGTTCCCATCTGATTCGATCCAGAGCGCCATCCAGAGCACGATTCCGCCCGGTCGTCGATCGGCGACGGCGACGGCGACGACGACGACGACGGTCGCGACTGCGACCGCGACCGCGACCACGGCGGCGTCGGCGGCGGCGAAGATGTCGACGATTTGGCCCCGCCCCCTCGGCGAGCGGGCAGGCGCGGCTCTCCAGCGTCGGCAGCGCGCACCTCGGCGGCCGCGCTGGCAAGGCCACGCAGAGGGGGCGCAGGGGCGCGTGCTGCCTCCCCGGCGCGGGGGTGCGGGGGCCCCCAAACGGTGTGGTGACCACGGCGTGTGCTGAGGCGGTGGGGACTCGGGGCCGCCGCGCTGTGCTGTGATGCTTCGAGGACGTCTCGGGCGGCTGGGGCCTTCGATCGGGGAGCAAACAGTGACATAAACAGAACGACTCGCAGGTCCGCGCGGATCTCTGGATCGGCGCTGGAGGCGCCGCCAGAGGCGCAGCCAGGGGGCCCCAGCGCCGATCCAATATATCCGCGCGGACCTCAGAGTTTTTATGCTTATGCCATTGTTTGTTTCCCTATTCGAGGTCCCAAGGCCGTGTGGTGATGGACCTGGCGGTGAGGTCTCTGCGGGTTTCGAGGTTCGGGCCGAACGAAAGGGGAGGCGCTGGGAAAATCAGCCACGTGAGCTGATTCTCTACCCTACCCTTTGCTGTCCCCTCTTTTCGTTCCCCCCGAGAGGTCGCCGCCGGGTCTGTCACCGCACGAGGTCTTGGGGCCCCCAGGAGGTGAGCGGGGGAGGGGCCGGGCGAGCCGAGCAGGAGGCCATTTTGGTACAGTGGAGGCCCATGCCAAGAAACACCCTGCTCGCCTCCAGGGTGCCCTGGGTTTCTTGGGTTTCGATGGTTTTTGCGATGGAAAGCGT
Organism: Prorocentrum cordatum; assembly: GCA_963575745.1. Classification (NCBI taxonomy): domain Eukaryota; class Dinophyceae; order Prorocentrales; family Prorocentraceae; genus Prorocentrum; species Prorocentrum cordatum. The sequence continues at coordinate 10,934 of CAUYUJ010007663.1, forward strand.
GACGTTCCCACGTCAAGAGTCAATGGACGTCCCGGGGTCTCAGGGTTGGGTTTCTTATGGAAGGTTTCTTGTGGTCGGGCCCCTACTGTATCCCCTGGCAACCACGGGCAACCACAACGTGCGCGGCGCTGAGAAGCAGCCAGCCGCGTCGCACGAGGGGCCGTCCGCGACGTCGTTGGTACGACGGCGTGCAGCTCTGACGGCTTCTTCTTTCTCTTTTGGCTTTCTCGGCACTGCTGACGTCAGTCCCCATGCCCTGCACAGGGCCGACCCGTTCGACCCTGTGCAGCGCAGCGCATACTAGCGGGCGTGACCGGGAGGGGTGCGGGAGGGGAGGGGCCAGGGGCAGCGATAGGGGGCGATCGGCTCGGGGGGGGGGACGCCTCGACCCCGCCGATCGGAGCCCGATAGCCTTCGAGTCGGGCGGGGCATGTCCCTCTGCAACGGGAGTGCGCGAGAACAGGGAAAGTGGTGTGGTGACTCATCCCTGCGCTGTTTTGATTCTGTCTGACATGCTTTGGCCGTTTCCGCAGTTGTCCTTCCAAAGTCCGCCTGCAGGAGGACATGCCCGAACTAACGATGCAGTCGGGGCCCTGAAGAAGAAACCCTTTTCGTTCGGGAGGGGCTCCGTGTTCCTTAGTTGTTTTGCAGTGATCCTCGGGTTTTCCTGAGATTGTCCATGGACAATCGAAGTTCAACTTATGGGAGAAAGGGGCCCCGTTCCTTATTTAGGGTTCCTTAGGTCAACGCCCCGACTGTAGGGGGGATCGGCGCAGGGGGGAATCGCATCGACTCCCCATCGCCCAGGGATCGCCGACAGGAGACTGACAGCCGCACCCCGCGCAGGAGCGCTCGCCTTCGCCATCGGGGGCCCGTTGCCGATCTGCCGGCGATTTGCCGCCGGTGCCAGGTCGACGTCTCCGCCCCTTCCCGTGGCGTGACCAGGGTAATCAGAGAGGGGGGGGGATCGGCCGGCGAGCGAGGGGGGAAGTGCGAAGGGGCGGGCCGTTTCAGAAGGCTCGGAAGCCCTCCGGCCTCCGGATCAGTTTTTTTCCTAGGCTTTCCCCGAAGGCACAGAAGATTGCTCAGGAGGCGCGAGGGCTTCTGAGAAGTCCCGCCGCCTTCTGAGAAGGCCTTCTCCTCCCCCCCCCTCGCCGCCGAAAAGCAGGGCAAGGGGCCTGCCACAAGCGCTGTCGCGAAGGATGAAAACAGGGGCCCCCGGAAGCGGGTGGCCTTGCGAGTAGGGGGTCTCCACAGGCCTCCCGCGAGTGGGGACACCTGCATACCCGCCGGTCGTCGACAGTAGGTATTCCGGCGTTCAAGACGGCGTCGGGCGTCTGGGAGGTTCGAGTCTTTGGGACGTGTTTGCGACCTCCTGTGGACCTCCGGGAGGCCCAGTGCCGCCACGTCTGGACTCCCCTTTGATGCTACGGGTCAGGTATCGGCCCCCCACGCGCCGGTCGCTGGAAGCAGGAATGCTGGGATTCCTAGATCACACTCTACTTGAAGCGCCTTCAGAACCGACCTGCTTTTGCTGTGTTCTCCTATCCCCTGGGAGGGCCAGAATCCAATCTACTTGATCCAGTCTCCTACTTCAAGTTTAAACGTCCTTCTTCCGACCGGCGCTCCGCGCGGATTTCTCGGATCGGCGCTGGACCCCCCGAGCTGTTCCCCACGCCTGCCGGGCCGAAGCCCAGGGCGCCCTCGACTTTTCACCGCGCCGGCTGAGCCCAGGGCGCTCTGGACCTCCCCCACCTCGGATGAGCCAAAGTCCAAAGTGCCCTGGGCGTTTCCCCACGCCTGCACCGATTGTTGTCGGTCCTGGCGTTCTGCCCTCCTTTCGGCCTATGGGGTGGCCCCCAGAGAGGGATCCGGGGCGCCATTGCTGTCCCCTGCGGAGCGCCAGGGAAGCAGCAGGTCGGGAGCTGTATTCGACAGGCGTCCAGAGGCCGTTTGCCGTGAAACGGCTTGGCGTGAAACACTTTGAGCCCAGGGAAGCTATCTTCAGTCGTTGGCGGCCAAGAGGGGGCTGATGACTATAGGGGTGTGTGGATATCATGGTGGGGCCATGCTATCTCCCCAGAGTTCATGGCGCCTCTTCCTATTGTTCCCCAATCAGTGCTTGCACTGAAGGGGTCCCCGCGGATGTTGAAGGAATTGGCGAAAGTGCCCCGCCGATTTTGGTCGCACGCTGGGTTCCCGGGTTCCCGGTTCCGGGTTCCAGGCCGATTTCGGAGGGCGGCGAGGTTCCCGGGTTCCTTGGTTCCGTGCCGATCTTCTTATCGATCGGTCTCACCATCGATCTCATTACCGACTTCTCGATCGATCTCACCATCGATCTCAGAATCGATCTCACTATCAATCTCACAATCGATGTCACTAGAGATCGCATGATCGATCTCGCGATCGATCTCATTATCGATCTCATTGAATCGATTTCATTATCGGTCTCACGATCGACCTTACTATCGATTACACTATCGATTTCATTCTCGATATCACAATCGATCTCAATATTCATAGTATCAGTTTTCAAATCATCACTGATTGGGTTTTCTCAGGTGCAATGAAGGCCTTACGGCCCGTGCCGCCGACCCTGAGGCTGGGGAGGATGGCGCGGAGCATGGGCATGAAGATGAGGAGGGGGACAGGGTGAAGAGGTGGATGAGGAGGAGTAGGAGCACAGGGGGGAGTGAATAGGAGGAGAGTGAGGCGAGCAGGGTCGCATGTACAGGTGGAGGGGGGGCACGAAGCAAGGGCAGGGGCGAGTAGAGCGTGGCGATCATCAGGAGAAGGAGGAAGAGATTGACTAGGATGTTGACGATGTTGGCGACGACGCCGGTTGCCTATCAGGACCATTCGGGGCGTCTTGGAGCCCTCCTGGGGCGACTTTTTGGTTTCGTTCGCTGTTTTTAAGCTAGGTTCGGCATCTTGGGCATCTGGGAGGCCACGGAGTGTAGATTTGGAGGGCGTTGGGGCGGGGACCTGGGGGGCTGGGGCCGGAGCGGGCCCGGAGCCAGGGCCAGGGCCAGGGGCCGAGGTCGGGGCCGAGGCCGGGACTGGGGAAGGGGCAGGGGCCAGGGACGGGGCCGAGGATGGTCAAGGGTTGGGGCCGGGGCGGGAGTCAGGGCCGGCGGGGACCGGGTCCAGGGCCGGGGCCGGGGCCGGGGGGCCAGGGCTGGGACTCGGGCCGGGGCCGAGGCCACGAGCGGCCGAGGCCGAGGCCGGGGGCGGAACAGGAGCCGGGGTAGGGGTAGGAGGAGTCGGCTTGCAGGGGGGGCCGGGCGCGGGGGGGGCGCCAACGACCGCGCCGATTCCATCGCGGCCCGCTGCCCCTTCCCGGGACTCTCAGGAATCCTCCGGGCCCAGTCGGCCTCGCAGTCGGCGCCGGCGTCGCGTCGCCCGCGAGCGCCAGCCGGCGGGCGGGCCGACCTTGTTGCGCATGTTTGGCGCGAGAGACCCGCGCGGGCCTCGCGCTGTGCCCGCGCCCCAGGGCGACGGCCCAGGCCCTTGTAGCCTCCCGCGCTGACGCGATGGCCTCGCGCGCGGCGCAGGAGCGGGCGCCGCCGACCGTTCGGTTCGGTTCCGCGCACTTCTCATGCGACAACGCAAAGCCCCCCATGCTGCTCGCGCGCTTTGCGCGCTGAGCAGCATGGGGGGCGACGGCCGCGCGTTCAATGGGAAGCCGCAGACCAAGTTTCCATTCCCGCGCGCGGGGCGGGGCATGAACTTACAGATGCGCCGACGGTCGAGAACTCGCTCGCGCGCCCGCGCCTGCCATGTTGGGCGTGCGCACTGGGCCCGGAAATCTGCGGTTCGGCCGCCCGATGCGCCCCCAAAATCGCACCGCCCCCCCCCCGCCCCCCTCCCCTTCAAAACTCTTCCGCGCTCTTGGAAAAACCATGCCGCCGAGGCGGGAGCTCGGGCCGCGGCCCGATGGTCCCCGGGGCACAGGGGAATCAAAGGAATCAGTACGGAATCAGTACAGAATCAAAACAGAATCGGCACAACTGCGACCCCTGATTCTAGCGGAATCAAAAGAATCAGTACGGAATCAATGCGGAATCAAAGGAGGAATCGGCGATGGAACCAGAATCGGCCAGAACGGGGAGGTAGGCCAGAATCGGTCTCAGAACCCATGGAGAGAGGCTTTTTTCCCGCGAGTTCATTGCGGCGGGTCCGCGGCGCGGGCGCGCCGCGCGACTTCGCTGGTTCAGCGAGGCGCGCAGTCGGCGTTCAGGGTGAACAGGTTGTTTTCAGGGCGATATCCTGGCGGCGCGCTGGCGCATTGCGCATTTGCGTATTCCTGGCGGGCTGTTTGAGGGCGACCCGGCAGCGTCGGCCGAATGGCCCGCAAATGCCGCGCGGCCGATCGCGCGCCCCATGCGGTCACGTCGACCGCCGTGTGCCGCGACGGCCGCGCGCCCCGGACCGCGCCATTCCCGCGTTGGATTGGACGGCGCAGCGCCCGTCCTCCAAAAGTCGTTACATGCATATCGCGCGCGTCGAGCCAGCAGCAATCGCTCCCAGAAGCAGCCTTGACAGGCGCCCTATGCCCGTTGTCGCCCGGTTCCGATCCAAATCATAGTTTCTTAGGATGCGCTTGCGCGAATGCGAGCGCGCGGGCAAGTAACGCGTGCGCGCGCTTGGCGCAGCCTGGGAAATCTTACATGGAGCCCCCCGGGGGCGCGGGGCGCCGGCGACGCTTCTGCCCGCCTCCCGCGCGCCCGACCCCCCCCGCAAGCCGACTCCTCCTAGGTAGGGGGGTGAAGCGGCTGTGGAAGGAGCTGCTGCGTTCTGGGTGCTCCAGGCTTCCCCTCAGGTGCACCTCGCGCGCAGGTTTTCAACGTTGGGTTTCTTGCGGCCGCGCCCGCAGTGTAACGGGGGAGGACGGGGAGGAGGAAGGCTTCGAAAGGAGGAGGGGCAGGAGGACGCAGAGGACGAGAGGAGGATCAGAGAGAGCGGGGGCTGATCAGGAGGACCACGGGGATCACGAGGATCAGGACGAGAGGGGGATCAGGAGGATCAGGACGATCACGACGACGAGGTCGACGACCACCGCGACGACGGCGTGGACGCGGACGACCGCTGCCGGCCAGTGCGACGACGTCGACGCGCTGGCCACGGCCACGACGCCGACGCGACGACGGCGGCGACTCCCACGAAGGAGCTGCGCCGACGGCGGCGGCGGCGCCCGCGCTCAGGGCGGCTGCCCACCGCCCAGCGTCGGCGCCACGTCGCCCCCCCTCCGCCGCCCCCGCTCCTCCTCCTCCTCCTCCTCCTCCTCCTCCTCCCTCCTCCTCCTCCTCCTCCCTCCCCTCCTCCTCCTCCTCCTCCTCCTCCTCCTCCTCCTCCCTCCTCCTCCCCCTCCTCCTCTCCCCCTCCTCTCCTCCTCCTCCTCCTCCTCCTCCTCCTCCTCCTCCTCCTCCTCCTTCTCCTCCTCCTCCCCCCCTGCGGCGGCGCTGTCCTCTCTTCTCCGGCAGGGGGGGGGGGCTCGCGGCTGGATGCCGCGCAGCCTGCCGCCGTCGTGGGCGGCAGGGCGTGGCATCTCAAGCAGTGGCGCAGCGTCCTGGCTCGCCTATAGGCCCACCAGAGAAGATCCTAAGAGCCTCTCGTGGTTTGCGCGACGGGTTCTTAGAAGATGTCTAGCTGAGACCGCCTTGGTTTGAGGCATTGGGCGCGTGGTCTAAGAACCTTTATCTTGCTATTTGAACACTCTTGGGCTCCAAGAGCGTGTCGTTATAGTAACGCCGGGACGGTTGGAGGGCGAGATGGCGGGCCCAGGCCACCTGGCGCGCAGCGAAGGAATCGCGGCGGGAGGCGTTTTTTTTTGCCATGTTCGGACGCCAGGGCCCTTGCTGGGCCTCGGGGCCGTTAAACATCGGGGGCGGCCAAGAGGGGGGTGATGACTGGGGGAGGGGTATATCACACTGCCCCACCGCGTCGAGAGAGCATCGAGGGAAGAGGAACAACTTCGACTCCCATCCTCTGCGCTTGCGGAGCTGTCCTGGCCGTTTCCTACGCAGTGCTGCCCTGTCCGATTCCTCCCTCGGGCGCGTTCAGTCAAGGGCTTCGCTTGCCTGGCTTCTTAGTGTGAGGTTGATTAGTTTGCCTTCTGAAGCATCGAGAGTAAAACAATCCCCAGCACCAAGAGCACAGCGGAGACGTCGCCTAACTTAGGTGCCCGTGTGTTTTCTCTCATCCGGGATGATAGATCTGGGCGGCTTGGTTTGCTTCATCTGCAGGGAAGACCCCCTTGTCCCTGACGCCTCTGTCGCTCCCAGCTTCGGCCCCCTTCCAGAGGCTTGGGGGGTCCTTTCTTGCTGAGATCGTCCGCAGAAGGTGCGGCGGAGGGCCGAGGGCGATGGTCGGCGCCACGTCCGGCCTCCCGGGGGGGGGCCCTCGCCGAGCCCCTGCATGGGGGCCGCCCCTCAAAGAAGAGAAGAGAGGCTCGGGGCGACGACGAGCTGGTGCCGAGGCAGGGGTGGTCCAGGCTTCGGGGTGTCCACGCCGTGAACACGGCACGGCTCGGGACGCTGGGAAAGGGTACAGTGGGGGGCCCGTGTCAAGAAGCACCCTGTCTGCCTCCAGGGGTGCAGCGAGGGCCTCCCGACTGCTGGCGGTCCTCCTGGTGATCTTCCTGAGAGCCAGCCTGACCAGCGTACGTTTGCCCGCCTCGCGGGGTCAGTGCGGCTGGGGGCTCCTGGTGGAGTGGCTGGGCGCGTGGGGGGCGCTTCGGCTTCGTTCTCGCTGGCGGTCTTCCTGGTGCTCCTCCTGGGGCTGCACTCGGTGGTGGCCGGCTTGACCAGCGCGCCGCACCTCTCCGTGGGGTCGGTACGGCTGAGAGCTCCTACAGTGGAGACCCATGCCAAGAAACAGCCTGCTTGCCTCCAGGGTGCACTGGGTTTCTTGGGTTTCGATGGTATTGCGATGGAAAGCGCGGCCTTCCCACGCCAAAAATCAACAGACTTCCTGGGGTCTCAGGGTTGGGTTTCTTGTGGAAGGTCTCTTGTGGTCGGGCCCCAATTGTACGGAAAGAATGGGCGCGATGCCCAGCAGCAGTTCTGGCTCGTTTCGAGCAGGACTCGCCGTGCGCGCCGCCGCGGACGTGGTTCGCTGAAGATGCACAGCCGCCTGCCCAAAAGCGGGCGCAGTCGGTGTTGGACAATATTTGTTGTTGGACATTGTACCCATTTTCCCGCACCCATGTGGGAGGGGTTCGAGGTTCGAGTCTTTGGAACGTGTTTGAGCCCCCCTGAGGATCCCCGGAGGCCAATCGCCGCCACGTCTGGACTCCCCTTTGAAGCTAGGGTCAGACAGCGCCCCCGTACACCCGGGTCCTTGGAACTAGGTATTTTGAGAGATCCAGACCCCAATCTGCTTCAAACGCCTTCCTATTCAGAGTATATGTATATATATATATATATATATGGTTTTGCTGTCTTCTGCTACTTTTGGAGCGGGACCGAACCCAATCTACTTTATCCGCCTTCCTACTTCATGCTTCCACCTGCTTCTTCCGACTGGCAGGCAGAGATCTGGGGCGCCTTTGTGGCCGTCGGAGTCCTCTTCGTCGCCTCCGCCGTCGGCGGCGTTGCAGCGGCGGCAGCGGCGGCGTCGTCGTGGTCGCCGGCGTGGCCGAATGCATCGGCGTCGGCGTCGGCACCGGTTGGGCACGCGCACAGGGGGGTATGGGGGGAGGGAGGAGTGCTTCTTCGAAGCACGCCTGGTTCTCAGAAGGCGCGGGCGCCGTCTCTCCGCGTGTAGGGCCGGCGCCTGCTCAGAGGCATCCTCCCAAGAAGCCTTCCCACCCCACTATATACTATGACCGACAGGGGATGGGCGGAGGGGGGGGGGGGAGGGCAGGCTCGTCGAGGATGGAGGAGATTCTCCTCCTCCTCCTCGTCCTCCTTTTCCTCTTCCTCCTCCTCCTCCTCCTCCTCCTCCTCCTCCTCCTCCTCCCCCTTCTCCTCCCCCTCCTCTTCCTCCTCCGGAGGCGGGGCAGAGTGAACCCGAGATCAATCAACGATTTTGCAACACGCCCGCCGGTCCCAAGTCACCTCCTCTTCAGCCCCAACAAGGGTCTGCTTCAGTGCGGGAAGTGCGCCCTTGGCTGACCAGCTACCCACCGTCCTGCAATTCAGGCGAGAACCCCGTTTTGAACAAGAGAAACCGTCCATGCTTCCAGCTAGAAGGGTGGCGACAAGGTAAGGTCATAGAGTTCGAGGATATTCCCAGCGAGAGCCCCGATCATACAAGAGTCGCCCTCAATCCGTGCAAGCGTTCTCCATTCCGAAACGTCCTGTTTTAAAGCTGAACGCCGTCTTGAGCGAGACACCAGATTTGAAAAGGAACCGCCCCCTATACATGTATTTGTTGCAGAGTTAGTCTTACATGACCATGGGGACTGACGAACTCCCTATCGAAACTTCAGTTTTGAGAATGGCTGGTCCACCTTGCATACGGGTAACAGTTGGAAACTTGTAAGACCAACGCGCGCCGCGCTGATGCGAGAACTACATTCCGACAAGGGTGCGCCTTCTGTTGGTGCAGTGGTTTTGGAAGGCGAGAGCCACATATTGGCAACGGCCCCCCTTCACCCGTGCAGCCGTCGAACATGGTATGGAACAACTGTGTTCGGAGCTCAGGGTGGAGCCACAGTTTCAACGCCCCCCCCCCCCATCCGTGTAAATCTTGGGGCTGTCGAGCAAGCTTCGCGGTCGCAGACGGGGAAGGGGCATCAGGCGAAACGCCCGGCCTGCCCTGCCGACACGGCTGGTGGTCGGACGGGGGGAGTTGCCTGCATGGGCACAGGATCGGAGGAGGGAGAGGAGGGAGAGGAGGAGGAGGAGGAGGAGGAGGGGGAGGAGGAGAAGGAGGAGGAGGAGGAGGAGAAGAAGGAGGAGGAGGAGGACGACGACGACGAGGACGAGGACGAGGACGAGGACGAGGACGAGGACGAGGACGAGGTCGAGGAGGAGGAGGAGGAGGAAGAGGAGCGCACGTTTCGGTATATGACCCCAGGTTAGTGTGCAACTGCTGGCGTTTGGCTTAAGTAAGTAAGCCCGCCATCAGGCGGTGTGACAGATCTGTGCACGTCAGCGGTGACCGCTTGCCGTAAGTCAGAGCCCAGTCTTCGTCACGATCGTCCCGTTGCATTTGCATGGTAGCGCGGTCATGGCAACGAGCGCGGGTACAGCGATACCGACCTCACGACAGGAATTGATGCAATGCAACACTGCGAACTGCAGACTTGGATGTCTTCTTGCGTACAACCACTATGACTACGAGTTCGCCAAAGTTGGCAGGATAATCTCGTGGGCGCACGGGCCCAAGTCCCGAACAGGGCGTGCCCGAATTCGTTGTTTTGATTAGTTCGAAGCCTGACGCTGCCCGCGGTGCATTTAGCTATCGTCAGAGGATTCGTGTTGCGTGGTGTGGCGTACGTGCTGCCTGGATCAGCACGTGCGCTGTGATTGGTGTAGGGTTGCAGTGTCCCGTCGGCCGTCGTTCTCAACGACTGGTTGTTGTTGATCGCCTCTAGCGCTGGAAATGAAGCGTTGGTGCACTGACGTGCAATGACATGGCTAGGTCTTGACGGATGGTTCGTAGTGGCGCTCGGGGCCGCGAGAGCGTGTTTGGCTTTGCTTTGGCTGAGGATTTGCGAAGCGTTTGCTGCGCGTTTGCTTGGACCTTTACCGCGTGCCTGGCGCGCCCGGCGCGCCTGCCATGCCTGGGGCCGCTGGCGATCCTGGCGCAGTTGGCACCCCTGGCGCGACTGGGGCTGATGGGCAAGCTTTCCACCACCACTACCATATGCAGAACGGGGGGGAAAGAGAGGAGGAGGTCCTCCTCCTCCTCCTCCTCCTCCTCCTCCTCCTCCTCCTCCTCCTCCTCCCACCTCTCCTACCTCTGCCAGCGGTGGTGGAAAATGGGCCCCTCGGGGGCAGCACGTGGCGTGCTTCGCGCAGCTAGCGTACCTGGCGCGCGCGGTGCGCTTGCCACCCGGCGTGCACCCGCGCGCACGGCAGCGCGCGCGCGCCGCGGGCCTCCGCGCCGCCGCCGCCGCCCCGATTCCCTGCGCCTGCCGCCGCCGCCGGCCGCCACGGCGTGACGGGGGCGCTCGCGCGGCAGGCTCAACCGACGCGCCCGCCGTGAGCCCGCGCCCGCGTGGCGCCCGAAAGGCTGGAGGGGCCCTGGGACGCACGAGTAAAGAGCCACAAATAACAGGACTCCCAACAGTTTCCCCCCATATTTTCTGGGGTTTTGCCTTTCCCCCCCCCCCCCCACCACCTCCCGTAGTTCCCCATACTTTCTGGAAAATCGACGATCCATTGTGTCTGTGTGCTTCTTTCCCTCCCGGAAGGCGCACGAACGGATGGGCCAAACATGCACGGGGCCGCCCCCGATCGGTGCCCGATGCGGTCGTCTTTGAGCGCCCGAGCCGGTCGCGGCTTGGAGGGCGGACCATGCAGTTTGCCTTTTGTCTGTTCGGGCACGTCATCGCTTCCGCTCGGTCACACGATGGTTTCTGTTCGGGCACAGAATTGTCCACTCGGGCACATAATATTTGCCGTGTCCAACTCGGGCACATTATCGTCTTCACTCGGGCACACATACGTTTTCATTGCACTTCCAGCTTGGCACATTATCGTTTCCATTCGGGCACATTGTCGTTTTCGTTCAGGCATCGATTCGGGCATGTGATTCGGGTTCCGATTCGGGCACGTGTTGTACCACCGCGGAGCGGGAGGCCTCGAACGCACTGCGCGGTTGTTGGCGCATACCGCCCGTCGCCCCAGGGGCGATGATCCGCGGGAGGGGCGCCGCCGCCCTGGGGTGCCACCGCTTGGGGTCGCCCAGGGGGGTCATGTCAGGGGCGCCCCGGGGTCCTACCGTTTGGCTTCGCGATGGCACCGACGGTGACGGTCATGACTCGGGTCCCCGGCGTCCGTTCGGGACGATCCAGGCTACCCACGCCCTGGGAGCGCTTTCGGCGAGGCGCAGCCGCATGGAGGCACCCCAAGGCTGGAAGACCGCCGAACGCCGACGCAAAGCGCCCCAACACCTCGGACCCTCAGTTGCCTCGATACGCGCGTTTTCAAACGCAACGCGTCCCGTGTTGAAGACGTCCGTGTCAATGCGTTGCGTGTTGGCTCCACGTATTGGACCACGCCTTGGCGAATGTATCGCGTCGGACCTGCGTTTTCAGCCTACGCGTTGAGCTCCGTATCAATACGGTACGTGTTGCGTGTTGCGTATCGGGGCAGCTAAGCTCGGACCTCGAACCCCGACCTCCCAGACGTCCCCTCCCCGGCGTGCCGCCGGTGCTCCTTCGCCAGCTCGCTCCTGGCCGCCTCCCGAGCGCGGAGGTCCTCGACGCGGAGCTCGGGGAGCGTCGGCGGGGGAGGCGTGAGGAGACAGCCCCCCCCCCTGGGCGGGGCACGGCGGCTGGGCGCGAGGAGGGCGTGCGATGCGCACGGGGTAGGGAGTGGGAGGGGAGGGGAGGGGCGAGGGGAGGGGCGGGGCGGGGGGGGGCAGGGAGGGCGAGGGGAGGAGGAGGAGGAGGAGGAGGAGGAGGAGGAGGAGGAGGAGGAGATTCACAAATAGTGAAAAGATCGTAGGGGGACGATGTCCCGAGTACTTCGGAATCTGTTTTGGTTCTGTATTGAGTACGTTTTATTTTTCGTCCAGAATCCGCCCGTTGGAGGACATGCCCGACCTAAGCCTATGGCAAGCCGGCCACCGTGCAAGCGCAGCGTGAACCATTCACCGCGCATGCCCCGAGAGGTGCATCAAACGCTTTGGCACGTCGCAGTGTTAGTGGCAGAGTTGGATCCTGCTACATCGCGGTGAACATAGGGCTCTGAATGGAAAGGAGTCGGAGGTGTAAAACGATCGCCTCGCTCGGTGCATCCCATCAGTCTTGCCTCGAGCAATCCATCTTGATGCCCCCTGGCGCTTCCCCCTTGGGGTGCTAGAACAAGCGACTCGCTCGACAAATTCCCACAAACTGATGTGAAACACTATTGGTTAAGTAGAACTGGCGTGTCGCTTGACATTCCCAGTCTTGCCACGAACGGCCCTGTGAGATACCCCCATAACGGCTCCCCCTTGGGGCGCAAACACACGCCTTGCTCGAAACATCCTCACCACTTGCTCTGACGGCTGACGAGCCGGCGAAGCCAAACGGGCGCCTCGCTCGAGACATCGCCGCAGTCTGGCCGCGAGCGGGCCCGCGAGATGCCCGCCGGCGGTTTGTTCTTGGGGGTGCTTAGGCAGGCCCCTCACTTGAAAGCATTCCCGCGGTGTGCTCTGCAGGCAGCAGGGTCGGCGAGGCCAAACGGGCGCCTCGTGCAGGACGTTCCCGCAGTCTGGCCGCGAACGTGCTCGTGAGATGCTTGTGTCGGTTCACCCCTGGGGCGCTAAGATGAGCACCAGACTCCACATCGGAAACTGGAACATATACATTACCAGTGGCGGGGTTTGTTTCCATTCCAGGACTTTCTTGAGGGTCGGGGGCGACGTCGGGGTGGTGTGGTGTATACTTCTCCACCGTTTTCCAAGGGAAACAGCGACAAATGTATACACCAGGATCCCGTATACACCAGGATCCACGTTCCCGTGCGAATTTCAGCGCAGAGTCGGAAAAAGCGTCGGTGTATAGAGCTCGTTTCCCTACCACAGCCACACTGCGTTCTGAACGTAAACGAGTCGGTGAAACAAACGGGCGCCTCGCTCAAGAGATCCCCACAGTTTGGCCGCGAAGGGGCCCATGATATGCTCGCTGGCGGCCTCCCCCTTGGGGTGCCGAAACAAGCGCCTCGCTCCAGACGCCCTCACCATCTGCTTGGGAAGCAGAGGAACCGGCGAAGCCAAACGGGCCAGGGAGCCGAAGGAGATTTGAATCCCTCTGCACAGGGGCGCCCGGGCAGTGGGATCGACACACTGTCGCGCAGCGTTGTGGTTGCGTCGTCGGTCGCGAGGTAGCACAGGGCCCCGAGAATCATGTTTCTCTTGCGTCTGGGTTTGGCTAGGTGGCTAGGAGCGCAGCCGCGTTACGGCCCTGACAACGTGGTCCACGGATTTAGACTACGGTTTCGCTCACGATTTGGCCCACGATTTGGCCCACGATTTGGCGCACGATTTGGCCCACGATTTTGGCCCACGATTTGCCCACGATTTTGGCCCACGATTTTGCTTACGATTTCCATAATTATGTGTACTACTGATTCGCAGTGTGGCAAAACCGTGGCCAGAAAAGTGGCCCACGCAAGTGCGGCGCCCCAGGATTCTCACCGGGGCGGCTGGGTGGAGAAGGGGTGGGGGGGGCAGGGGAAGGCGCGGCAGAAGGCGCGGCAGAAGGCGGCGGAGGGCGGGGTGTGGGGACAGGGGAAGTGGGAGGGGGATCGGGGGGGGGTCACCGGGAGAAGGAGGGGGTGACGGACAGGGGGAAGGGAAGCGCAGGGCATGGGGAAAGGCGCGCGGCCAAAGGGATGGAAAGGGAAGGGGTAGATGGGGCCAGGGACATAGGGGGACCTCGCATCGGGCAGTTCCCCAGAAACCAAGAGATGCCTCAGCAAGAGGCGCACCAAAAAGGAAGGGACAAGACAAGAGGAAAGGAGAGGTACATGATGTTGCACGGGAGAGGGAGAGGAATGGGGGAGGGAGGGGGGCAGCAACGGACTGACGGGGAAAGGGCATGGGCAGTGCAGGAGGGAGGGAGGTGGACGGAGTATGAGCAGGAGTCGGATGTGAGAGAAACGTGCGGGTTCAACTCATCATCCACGTGCGACACTGAACACGCGCGAAGAAAAGGGCAGGAGCAGAAGAAAGCAGCGGGAGCAGAAGAAAGCAGCGGGAGCAGCCTTGCGAACATGAGTCCAAGGACGAGCGCGCCCATGAGGAGTATAGATGCGAACGGGGATGCTTCTGTAGGAGTATATTTCGAATAAGAGCGCACTGGATGCAAGTGCCACGGCAGGAGAAGGAGCGTCGACAGGAGCATCATCAGGACGCGGGGGAGGAGCAGGAAAATGATGAACCAGGACCGTTGACGGGAGCCCAGTGGAAATACCAGGGGGAGCCTCAGTGCGCCCGCAGTCACGGCTGCCGTAACTATAAGCGGGGGCCCGCGCGATCCCTGGAGATGTGGCCACAGGCGTCGCTGTCTTCCCGGGGACCTTTTGGGGGCAAGTCATACAGTCGGCCCAGATTAGTAGGTCGACCCTGCCAAATCAAGGGTACCCTTGTGTCCTGTGTCTCGCAACCCATGCTTCCTACATTCCAGCGGCAATGTGGCCCTCGGAAGGGTCTTGTGTCCTCTCTCGTGTCCTGTCCAATCGAGTCCGACTGTAGCCGCCTCTGGGGCCGTCAATCCCCCCGGCCGCACTCTGAAGAACCCAGCGGGGACCCGCGACGCGCGAGGCGGGACCCGCGCACGCGAGGCGGGACCCGCGCACCGCGCCGCGGGTGCCACAGAAAACGGCGGGCGCGCGCGGGCAAGGCCTCGCAAACGCAGAGACACGACACCGCACACGGGGCTACCAGACACGTGAAGGTTGTGGAGGACGGTCAATGGAGAGGAAGCATGTTGCAAAATAAGTTCCATATGTCTAGAACAATGTGTCAAACATGCCTTAAATATGCGAACAAATATTTGAAACATTTTTAGAACATAATTTACACAGTTTGGACATATCTTTGTTTCAATGATAGGACTGTTACGGTGTCCATTGTCGTGGCATCCACAACGTTAAGGCACGCATGCGCGAACACGCATGCCGCACGCACGGCCCCGCACAGTGCCGCGCACGCGGCGCAGTGCAATTTTCACAGCAACACGCGCGCGGCCCCCCTCGCAAGGCACTGCGCCTACATACAAGAGGACTAAGACGGCACCGTGCATCGCGAACCAGGCACGCACGCGCACAAGAACGTAGCACCTCGCAGCACCAGGCCCGCAACACCGGGCACACGGTACCATAAGCACTACAGATGACGAACACGCGGTGACATTGCGAGGCGCCGCGCGAACAGCGCCGCCCACGCTGGCACCGCATACGGCGCCACGCACACCGAGCTGCGCAAACGGCACCGCACACTGGGAGCCACCACCTAGCAGAGCACGACCACTTCCTTCGAAATCGCGCGAGGAAAGTGAGAACCAAAGAACCAACGAAATCCATGACCGCTCCTTTGACCCGCAGAATTATCTCATCTGCGCGGAGCTTCTCCAGACTAAGATGTAGGACGCCAGTCGAAGACTGTATCCGGAAAGCGAGCGGCATTGATAAAAGGGGCTGAATGGAAGATGAAACGTAGCTCCCCATCGCAACGAAGTGCGACGCCAGCCGAAAACGCGATCCTGATCTGAAAAGAAACGGATAGCGGAGAGACGCGGCGGGGAACGCCAGGGGCGAAACCGTTCAGATGATGCGTTGAGCCGCGAGCGCGTGCGCGCCCCAAGCCGAACGCCCAATTTCGGGGCGCGTCGGCGACGCGTCGACATGTGCATGAACACAACACAAGAATCATAGAAATAAAATGATGTTCCCTGAGGAAAAAACCCAAAATCTTTGCCCAAATCTGCTTGGGGGGCGCAGCTTCATGAGACCGTCTTGGGGGCTCCGACGGAGGAGAAAAAGAAAGACGGATCGGGAGGAGGAGGAGGCGGAGGAGGAGGAGGTCCCGGAGGTTCCGGCGGAGGAGATGGATCAGGATGAGGTGGACCAGAGCACGTACATTAAATATGCATAAGCGATGCTTCAGCACAACCCGTCCCAAGTACTCGCACACGCCCCTAAAAGCTTCTGTCTTTCCACTACAAGAAGCGCCCCCCTTGAACGACCAGCACAGTTGGGCGGGCCATTTCGGCAAAGGCCCCGCATTGAACACGAATTGCCTTGCATCTTCCTGACTCGTAGAAGGCAAGGGGAATCATAAACTCCATCGCGTTTAACAAGTTTTCCAGCGTCACCGCCCTTTCGAATAAGGGCCGCCCCCCATCCGTTGAAAAGTTGCACATGTTTACACTTGTGGTCATCAACTTAGGAAATCTCAAGCGTCCGCTCCATGTTGAAAACGAGCATACATGGCTCCGCGCAGCGCCACGTGCATTGATACTCCGGGTCTTCGCACTTAGCGAAGTCTCAGGCGATAGTTCCACTTTGACAAAGAACTGTGCTCCATCTTGCTGAACGCTACATTGCGAAACGAATGCGCGCGTCGCTGAGGCGAGAGAGCCTTGCTCGGAAAAAGTAGCGCTCAATCCTTGAAGCTGTTGTAGCATCTGGATACACATGTTCGTGGCGCTAGAGGCGACCATCCCGTTCTAAAGAGCAGCCGCCCTGCCGCCCTCCATCCGTGAAGCTGGCGCAGACGGCCTGAGACGAGCGAGAACCACATCTTGCGAAGGAGCCGCCCCCCATCTGCGGCACGACTGTAAACTCTCAAGACGAATGTGCACGGAGCTGGTGCAAGAGCAACTTTTTTGGAACAACGACTGCGCCCCCCATCCGTGAAATTGACGCATCGTGTGATGACGAACGTACACGTGGAGACCAGAACCACATTTTGAAACGGATCCGCCCTCCATACGTGAAGGTGTTGCACATACTCACGACGAACATGCGCGGCGCTCGTGCGAGGCTCACACTCTGAAAATGACCCTCTGTCCATCCGTGAAGCCGTCGCACACTTCAAGACGAATGTGCGCGGCTCCCAGGCGAGAGCCACAGCTGAAAACGAGGCCCCCTCCATCCATGAAGCTCTCTTACAGGCTTCACGACAACTGCGCGCGGCGCCAAGGCGGGAGCCACATTTTGAAA
This sequence comes from Prorocentrum cordatum, assembly GCA_963575745.1. NCBI lineage: Eukaryota > Dinophyceae > Prorocentrales > Prorocentraceae > Prorocentrum > Prorocentrum cordatum. Next base: position 27,763 of record CAUYUJ010007663.1, read on the forward strand.
AGCAGCTCGCCCTCCATTCGTGAAGGTGTTGCGGAATTTACAGACGAATGTGCGCCGCGCCAAGGCAGGAACCGCATCGTGAACCCCCTGAATCCATAAACCTGGAACGTGTTGCAGATGGTAAAGCCAAGTGCGCACGGCGCTAGTGCAAGAGCCACCAACAGAAACACCAACACCAACATCCGTGACATCTTTATCACGAATGTGCACGCCGCTGAGGCGAGAGTCGCATTGTGAAAAGGACCCCCCTCCATCCCAAAAGCTGTTGTAAATGTCAAGCGTCACTCAGGAACGCAAGTGATGAGGAAGCCTCAGGCGAAACGACTGCCCCGCCCTTCTGACCTGGTGAGGAAGCCTCAGGCGAAACGCTCATGCGACATGGAGTTCTTTTTTCTATAAGGAGGACGAGAGAGGGATTATGGAGGAGCATGGGGCAGAGGAGGTGGAGGAGATGGAGGAGGCGGAGGCGGAGGTGAAACAAGAGGAGGAGATGGAGGAGGACGTGGACGAGGAGGAGAAGGAGGAGGACGACGAGGAGGTCCTGGGAGCGCTGGCGGAGGAGGAGGAGGAGGAGGAGGAGGAGAGGGAGATGGATCAGGAGGAGGAGGTGGAGTTCCTGGAAGCTCCTGCGGAGGAGGGGGTTGATCAAGAGGAGTAGGGAGGGGAGGAGGAGGAGGAGGAGGAGGAGGAGGAGGAGGAGGAGAGGAGGAGGAGTTGGAGGAGGAGGAGGCAAAGGAGGAAGGAGGAGGAGGAGAGAGGAGGATGAGGAGGAGGAGGGGGAGGTCCTGGAGGCTCTGGTCCGCGAGGCTCCGCTGGAGCAGGAGCCGGAGGAGGGAGGACGTCTTGCAGGCCCTTCGCCATCGCGCGTGCGGCGGCGCGCTCGGCGCCCAGGCGATCCGCATCCAGCGGCGCCGTCGGTGGACACCCCGCGCAGGAGGGCCCGGCGGCGGCGCAACCATACCCTCCTCCTCCTCTTCCTCCTCCTCCTCCTCCTCCTCCCTCTCCTCCCCTCCCTCCTCCTCCTCCTCCTCCTCCTCCCTCCTCCTCCTCCTCCTCCTCCTCCCTCTCCTCCTCTTCCTCCTCCTCCTCCTCCTTTTCCTCCTCCTCCTCCTCCTCCTCCAGTTTCGGCTCGCGATGTGTGCCCCCTGGGTGCCTGCCATCGCAGGCGAGGGCCCCCCCGCGCGCGCCGAGACCAGCGCACGGCACGACGCCGCCCAGGGAGGCGGCCAGCCATCATCGTGCGCGACTCCGCCGAGCGGCGGATCGCGCCCTGCTGCACGCCTGGGCGGGCAAGGCCACGCCGCGCCTCCAGGCCCTGCTGCAGCGCGCGGCAGAGAGGCTCGACGAGCACCACGGTTCATCCTCGGGATCGATGGTGCCGCAGCCTGATGAACGACAAGCACGGGTTCTCCACGGGCCGCGTGAACCAACGTGGGGCTGCCCCAGCTGCGGCACGAGTTCAAACTGGGCTTGCCGCATCGTCTGCCGCTGCGGCAAGGCGGCTCCCTTCTACGTGGTGCAGAAGGCAAGGACAGCAGATCAGAAAGCCAAGGAGTCAGGCAAGAGCGGTTCACCTGCGACGAAGTCGCCTTCGAATTCCGTGGGTGGGGCGGGCCTGCGGTCCACCCTGGCGCCCTGGGCTCCCGAGGCCAAGGAGATGGCCAAGATGCAGAACCAGCTCAATCAGCTCCTTGCAGAGAACAAAAAGCTCAAGAAGTAGAACGGCAAGCCCTCGGACGTGGAGATCGATGAAGGTGAAGATGGAGACAACGTGGCGGCGTCTTCATCGGTCGCGCAGCGTACGGAGCTGCAGGCGAAGATCTCCAAGTACGAGCAGACCATCAATATGCACAAGGACGATGGCGAGGACGAGCTGGTGCGTGACCTTCAGAAGAAGCTGGAGGCGACCAAGCTGCAGGTCCAGTTGCTGCGCACGCCTGCCATGGCCCACAAGCAGTGCACGCAGAAGCTTCAACGGGTTCAGAAGCAGATCAGCACGGCGAAGAATGACTTGCAGTCCTTGCAGCAGAAGCTGGAGAAGGTTCAGAAGGAGCTGGACGAGAAGAAGGATTTCCTGGAGAGCAAGATCGGCGAGGAGCAGGTTCTCACGATGCAGCTCGCTGGGCACGCGGCAAAGCTCAGTGGCACGGCAGAGGCTGGCCTGGAGGTGCCCCCCGACATCCTGCGGCTCGACCCCGAGCTTCACCAGCTCAAGTCGGACCCCGACCTGCTGTTCTATACTTCGTTCTCGGCAAACCCCTTGTTCGCCAAGATGGAGGAGCTGCAGAGGCAGAACATGGCGGCCAAACTTGCTCAGGCGAAGTATCCTGGGCCTCCTCCTGCTCGCGAGCCTGGTTCTCACAACGGCGACGGCGAGCATCAGGGAGGTGGGAAACCTGATGCAGATGAGCAGGGAAGTCGACATGATAAACGCGAGTCATCCTTTGCGTGGGAAAAAGATGACGTCGAGAAACTCCACCGAGCCATGTACCAGGGCAAGAGCGAGGGCGGCGTGTCCGTCAGCCCCGAGCAGGTTGCCGAGATGGTCGCAAACATCCAGAACGCGAAACGTCGCAAGCTCGACAGCGGAGGGGCGGCCAAGACGGGCGGCTCCTAGCAGAGTGCGTGATGGGCGACGGGTGCCAGCCGTGACAGGGCTGAGCGATCGGCGGAGCGACTCGGCGGCGGCATCGGTGCCGAGCGAGGTGATTGAGCCCCACTTCGTCGAGACGCACAACGCGACCCAAGGGGAGCAGACGCTTGAGAAGAGGCTAAGCTGCACCAAGTCCCTCATCGTGCTCGCGCAGGAGATAGGGCACCACGACTGGGAGTGTGAGGCCCTCAGCTCCTGGTGCGCCAGCAACAAGTGGAACGTCATGGTTGCGCCAGGCGCCCCTACTGCAGGTAAGCTCCCCGCGGCAGGTCTGGCTATCTTTGCGCGTGAAGGCATCGGGCTACGAGGACCGACTTATCCTGCGACGAGCCCTGCAGCACGGAGGTCCACTGTCAACGAGCAGATATATTTCGGCAGCGAGCTGGTACCGTTTCGGGCCCAACATGCAGCGGTTGAAGTTCCTGGGTGGCCACCGCCAAACATCTTCAACATCTACCTGCACACGGGCGAGGGAATGTCCCTGAAGAATGCCCAGATCCTCACGAACGCGGGGCTGGCGATGGCAGGGCAGCCGAACCCTTCCATCATAGGTGGTGACTGGAACATGACGGCGGCGGAGATCGAGGCATCTTCGTTCACGGCTCACGCCCAGGTTTCACTGCTGGTGCCCAAGTCCATCACATGCAGGACGGCGACGGCCAACTCGGTGATCGACTATTTCGCTCTCACCTCGGGGGCCATGAGGCTCTTGAAGGCCATGCAAGCGGATATGAAATGGGCAATCAAACCACATCGGCCAGTGGTTGTGGAGCTTGCTACGATGGGCAAGCGGATGATGTACCTCACCTACGTGGGCGGGGGCAAGATCGCGGCGTCCAAGCAGGTGGGGCCCATGCTGCAGGACGAGCACGACTGGGAGCTCGAGAGAAGCTACGCTGAGGGTGCTGCGGAGATGGCCCTGTCTGGCTCGGTGGGCTCTGCCGCGACTACTGTCTACCGCGTGGGCTCGGTTTGCTGCGCAGGCGGCTACCAGGCTTGGGCATCTCACGGGCACCCCAATCCAGGCGCACTCATATGGAGGTTACTTACGACCAAAGTGGGTCTCTTACATGTATGAAGGGTCGGACCCAGAAGGCATTCAGGCTGTGGCTGACGGCTGGAAGTGGCATGGGGATGCGCTCTCAGTGATAGCGGAGCTCCAAGCCCACCGGCCCTCGGTCGATGCCAACAAGCTGCAAGATGAGATCCACGGATTCGTCGCCACCGACTATGCTTGGCAAGGTGTCAGTCAGCGTCTGGATGCCGTAGTGGGTCACGCTCGGCGGGCACTCGCGGCACCGAATACCTCGGCGCAGGACCTCATCAACATGATCGAGGGGGCGGCGGAGGACATCGGCATGGCTAAGCAAGCAGCGGACCGTGACAGCGCTCAGCGGTGGAAGCAATGGTGCGATGGAGCTAGTGAAAATGGAGCTGGACGGCTACACCGAGTGACGAAGTACCAGGACGTTCAGGCACCCACGATCGTTCGCGGCCGACCTGACCAGTTCCAAACTCATCCTCATCGTATAGTTGAAGATGCTGAAAACGTGCACATCCAACTATGGCGATCGACGTCCACAGCGCCACCAGCTTGGGACCTAACAGAAGCAGCCTTCAGAGAGCGACGGCATCGGCCATCGAGCGAGCATCAGCGAGCTTCTCGACGCGCACGTCTGGCAGCCTGGATGGTATCCACACGTCGCACTACCAGCACTTGTCTGACGCTGGCTTAGAGGCCCTCAGCGCGCTGTGGGAAGCCAGCGAAAGGATTGGACTGTGCCCCGGGCAGCTCACGTGGATGGTCATGCCGATGCTACCGAAAGCGGCAGGTGGCCATCGCCACATCATTCTCTACTCGTCCAGTTATCGGGCATGACAGCGTGCGAGGCGAGCTGAGTTTGATGAACTTCAAGACCACGTGGCAAGAAGATACTGAGGAGCGGCATCGGGCAGGTCGGCGATTGACAGTGCTTGGAAGCTGTCGGCGCGGGCTGAAGCGTGTGTATCAAAGTTCAGGCATACGGCGACCCTCATTGCTGACTACAGCAAGTACTACGAGACGATCGAGCTGGCTCAGGTTCGCGACAAGCTGCGCCGTCTGGGTGCGAAGGATGGTCACATCAAGTTGATCTTCAACCAATGGCAGAGCCCGCGGATCATTCGAGCACGTTCTCACCGTGGTTTGCGGCCACAGCATGCGTCATATGGCCTCCCTGCAGGAGATGGATACGCAGACATAGTCGTCAAGGCTCATGCCATTGAGGAGTACGACGCCTACATTGCGTTGCACCAGTACATCTTCTTCTCGTCCTACATCGACGACACTGGCGTCGGCGTGGAGGGCGACACCACAGAGGAGGTGGTCCAACAGGCGATCCGTGCAGGGCGTGGTTGTCGGGGGGTGGCGCGCAAGCTGCAGGCGACCATCAACGACAAGTTTGCCATCGTGAGCAGCTCGGACGACATCAGCAAGCGGATCGCAGGGGGCCTCAAAGTCCAGCAGCAGTCGGTCAAGCCAGCGGTATCCTTCCTGGGCGCCGATTTCGCTGGGGGAAAGAGGCGCGGGGCAAGAGGCACGCGAGGAAAGTGCAAAGCTAGAGCCCGTCGTTATCAGCAGAGGCTCCGCAGACTCAGTAAATTTCGGAAGGCGATCCCAACGAAGGCGACAGAGCGCATATCCCGCATCTTCAGGACGGGGGCCAAGCCTGCGCTCACCTTTGGAGTAGAGATCAACGGAATGAGTGACAGCGAGCTCGTTAAGTTTCGCAAGGCCTGCCAGGGCCAGCGGAAACCTTAGCATGGGGGAGTTTCAGCATCGGCAAAGCTTGTCCTTCTTGGAGATCCAGCGGTACACGAGGCGCTGGCTCCTGCCCTCCAGTGGCGCCGCATGTGCTGGATGGCCAACCACTGCCCCCAGGCCGCCACCGTCGACTTCAGCGAGCTGATTCAGTGGTGGGACAATGCGGTGACGGCACCAGGGATACTTACGCAGTGGAGTCGAACACGAGGACCACTACAACGAGCAGCTATGTGCGTCCAAAGGGCAGGTTGGGAAGTCGTCAGCGGGACACAATGGAGGAATCAGCGCGGGGACATCGTGGACATCACTCAGACCACGCCCGTCCTGCTCGCGACTCTGCTGGCACAGGGTCTTCACCGACAGCATGAACTAGCTCTGGGTGTGAAATGGTATGACGACCCCTCGCTGCGAGTCTCCTTCGACCTCGTGTCCCCCTACATCAGACTGAACAGCAGGAAGTTCAACACCCACCAGAAGTTCTGCATCATGAGCTGCGCGTGCGATGGTATCTGGACACGTTCGCGGACCAGAAGCAGGGGCTACATCACCGACGGCAAGTGCAAGTGCGGCGAAGTCGACACGCTACTACACCGACTGGTGGAATGTCAGCTACTTGAAGTCGCCACGGCTCGAGCTGATGCAGAAGTAGAGGAGCATGTCATACAACGTCTACGTGATGACGGCGAGGGTGGACGACTTGTGACAGGATGCTTCACCTTTCATGATGAAGAGCTACAGAGAATGGATCTCGGCACTCAAGCCTGCGCGGTCACTATCGACGGTGTTGATGTGGACGAAGGCCCTGGGGATATGGTACAGCACGCGGTGCCGTCGGACACCGAAGAGATCGAGTTTGCCATCGACGGGTCGTGCACCAAACCGGCGTTGCTGGAGCTGCAGCGGGCAGGATGGGCGACGGTACTGCTCAACCCCCAAGGCACGGATGCGTTGCGAGTGATGTGCGCGGCGGTGCCAGCTAGCCTGCCGCAAACCTCGGCCATGGCCGAGTACCTCGCATTTGCCTTTTCGTGTCAGGTAGCTGACCGACCTACGACGCTGCACGCGGACTTCAAAGGGGCGATCAACCAGTTCAATAAGCCGGCTCAGCAGCAGGTGCAGGTCACGCAGCGGCACGGCGGCGTCTTCGGCTTTGCCCAGAGCCTGCCTGGGCTCGCCCACGTGAAAGCGGTGCGACACGTCAAGGCTCACAGATCTGGGGAAGACTACGCCAATCTCGATGCCGAGACCAAGCGCATCACGGATGGCAGCGTAGTGGCGGATCACTATGCGGCAGAAGGAGCTGGACGGCATGAGGCAATCTCTGATGAGCTGAGAGAACGGCTAGACCAGCACCAGCTTCTGTGTAAGGACATCATTAAGCTGATCGCGCACATCATGCCCATCTTCGACCAAGAGGAAGAGCGGTGGCAGAGGAAAAGCACGGGCTACAAGCGCATCAAGAGCATCAGGACTGACAACTGGCACGACTGGCAGAACACGGACCTCGGTCAGCAGTGCACGCGCTGTCTACGCCTACGGCAGCCTGGTTATGATCAGCTTAATCGGTGTTCTGGGACGCCGTCTTTTCTCAAGGAACACATTGCTAACACTCTGGTTCACAGGTTGGCGGCAGTCAACCAGAAGGGCGACCTCAGCGACATGACATGCAAAGCGACAGTGTTCGCGTGCATCAAGTGCGGAGCTTGGGCGCAGCAGAGAAGGAAGATCAAGTTGCGCGAGCAGTTCACCTGGCCGACGACCAAAGGAATCGAAGTCCTCAGCAACCTGCGGAAGGGCATCGGGCCGCACAAGAGGCTTGCCAAGCACATCGACGCCAGCATGCCGCTGCAGTATCGAGGACCACGGCATCAGCAGCCAGGTGGTTACTCGAGTTGCTCGACCTGCCCCTGACGGCCCATATGACTTTGAGCAGCGCATGGCCAGGCTGCACGAGAGAACCCGCGCCAAGGAAATGGCCAGGAAGCACCAGATCGAGGACGCGAACACCATGCTGGGCAACAGCGGCATCATGAAGAGCTTGGAGGGCGTTAGAACGCAAGTCCTGGATGCCGCTAGTCGGACACCCCAGGCTCAATCGTCGCCTACAACTGGCGTTAGATCGCAAGTCCTGGGGGCTGCGGTGCAGCATCCCCAGGCTACGTCGCCACGTTTTGATGCTAGAACGCAAGTCCTGGATGCTGCCGTGCAGCAGCGCCCAGGCTCCGTCGCCACTGCTGGACGAAGGAGATCCACCAAGACGGCGGCAGGCGAAGGCGCACCGACGGGCATGGGTCGTCCTCCTCCTGGGCTGGTTGATGACCGAGCCGTCGGGGACTACGCGGACATGCGAGCGGACCTCAGAGACTGGGCGGCGTTATGGTTCGAAGATTACACATGTCTGGCGAGTAACAGTGGACCGTGGCTGGAGTGGTGTGCTGCGTTCGTCACAGAGATGTCCAATCAATGCGGCAACCATTCTCTACGGCACCTCCTTTTCAGGTTGTTCCCTGGTAGGACGCCGAAGCAGATCATCGATGAAATTTGTGCGAGTGCATGGCGGCGCACCGTCGCAAGGCGCGATGCTTTCATTCATCGACTGCGGCAAGCACCACATGAAGAGCGAGTACGTCTGGAGCTTCAATATATGCAGGCACTTGCGGAAGTACGGAATATGTTCAGACGGCTACTGGGAGACCGTGCCCCAGACCGACCTCAACCACCACCTCCGCGTAAACCAGCACCTGAGGATGAGGATGATCAGGACGTGGACCGAGCAGTATTCCTTCAGCAGCGTATCGGATGGCTTGCAGCAGATGGGCAGTCCGAGGTTGGATCCAGGACCGACGCCCCATCGCGTCCACTGTCTGAGGTTGAGGAGGCTGCTGATGAGGCCACTCGTGTGCTCGGGGAGACGCCCTCCGCCACTCCTGTGCGCCTGCGCAAGCCATGGAAGACGACGGCGGCGAGCAGTTCGGCGACCGCGACGACAGCGACTTCGGCGGCGAGCTCGCGACCGCGGCGCAGGATTGCTGGCAAGACTACGGCGAGAGTATCCCCTGCCAGGCGAGAGGGTAGGCCTGAGGAGGTGATGGCTAACGAGACGGCTCGTTCCCCTGCCAGGCGAGGGGGTAGGCCTGAGGACGCGGTGGAGATCCACGCGGCGGACTCCCCTGCGAGGCGAGGGGGTAGGCCTCACGACAACGTGCTGGACGGCGAGGTCACCGCCCTGCCAGGCGAGGGGGTAGGCCTGTGAAGCATGATGAAGGGGCAGAGTGCCCGAGTTCCCCTGCTGGGCGAGGGGTTAGGCCTGAGGGCTCGGTGGAGATCTACACGGCGGACCCCCCTGCGAGGCGAGGGGGTAGGCCTCACGACAACGTGCTGGACGGCGAGGTCACCGCCCCTGCCAGGCGAGGGGGTAGGCCTGTGAAGCATGATGAAGGGGCAGAATGCCCGAGTTCCCCTGCTGGGTGAGGGGTTAGGCCCATGGCGACCAGCCTCGACGACGCCGAGGAGGACCCCTTCCTCCACATCGGCGGCGGCACGCTGGTCTGAACATTTCAAAGGTGCAGCTGAGTTCGAGAACTCGATGGGGCTGCTGCACGGCGCGATCGCGGACCTGCTGGTCTACGCGGTCGTCTTCGAGCCGACGAGCGTCGTCGGCGACCACGTCTCCCTCCTCATCTGAGAGGGAGCGCCGCTGCCTTCGCTGGCGGCGGCGTCGGAGCGCGGCCGCGGCGCCACCGCGGCGGCGTTCGGCTCCTGGAGCAGACCCGCGCCTCCGCGGCCTCTCATCATCATCCTCCTCCTCCACCTCCTCCCCCTCCTCCTCCTTCTCCTTCTCCTCCTCCTCCTCCTTTCCCCCTTCTCCTCCTCCTCCTCCTGCCCCTTCTCCTGCTCCTCCTTCCCTTCCCCCTCCTCCTCTTCCTCCAGCGGCGCCGTCGGTAGGTACCCCGCGCAGGAGGGCCCGGCGGCGGCTGAGGTGCGTCCATTCGGCGGGTCTCAAGAGACGGGGGTCAGTGAAAACGGGGGTCAGCCAGAGCGCCCCATCTTGCAGGATCCTGCAGGGCCAGGTGCGCACGGGCCCGGGTCTGGGTGCAGGATCCTGAATGATTTTGCCAGATCCTGTAAGGCCCGACTGACGCAGGTTTGCATTGACCCGGGTCACAAGATCCCCGATTGATGCTCGTTTGGGGGACCTTTCTGAGGCCCACCTAACGGATCTGTTTGACTTTAGTTCGACCCCAGTTCGATGCAAGTTCGACTAGGGTTCGATTCAGGTTCGACGCAGGTTCGATTCAGGGTCGACTCAGGGTCGACTCAAATCGACGGACGTTCGACGCAGCTTCGACGCACGAATGGAGCGAGTGTCTCCAGGAAGTTCCCCAGAGTGAGCATCCGACGTCCATTCCTCGAGAAACACAACGGCGTAAACGTACACATTCGGAGCTGCGCGCGGATTTCTTGGATCTGCGCTGGGCCCCCCATGGCGGCGCCTCCAGTGCCGCCCGCGCAGGATTACACGGCGGCGGCTGAGGTGCGTCCATTAGATGCTCGTTTGGGGGACCTTCTTGGGGCCCACCTAACGGATCTGTTCGACTTTAGTTCGGCCCAGTTCGACTCAAGTTCGATTCAAGTTCAACTTAAGGTCGACTCAGGTTCGACTCAGGTTCGATTCAGGGTCGACTCAAATCAACGGACGCTCGACGCAGCTTCGACGCACGAGTGGAGCGAGTGTCTCCAGGAAGTTCCCCAGAATGAGCATCCGACGTCCATTCTTCGAAGGACACAAAACGGCGTAAACAGAAACTGTCGGAACTCCGCGCGGATATCTTGGATCTGCGTTGGGCCCCCCCTGGCGGCACCTCCGGTGCTGCCCCTGGCGCGAAATCCGCGCGGAGTTTCGACAGTTTATGTTTATGCAGCTCTTTGTTTTTGCTGGTAACGGAGTTCAGCACAATCGGAGCTCAGCCAGAACGCCAGACCTTGCAGAGTCGTGCAATGCTGGATTTTGGTTGCGCCCGGTTTTAGAGCCGCTCGCGGCCGTGGAGGCGGTTGGGAAACCCGCAACAATTGTAACGTAGTTGTTTCTAATTGGCTGAGCGGGGTTTGCGCTGAGCCAGGTAAGTCCACGCCAGTTTTCACCGAGGCGGATTAGAAGAGGATCGATCGTCCCCTCCGGAGGAAGAGGAGGGGAGGAGGAGGAGGAGGAGGAGGAGGAGGAGGAGGAGGAGGAGTCTCTTCCTCCTCCTCGTCTTCCTCTGCACTGTTGATTTAATTATGTACACATTGCGTATTTTTGTTGAAGCGTTCAGAGTTTTCTTGGACCTCTCTGGACTTCGGATAGGTCTGGGATGCTCTGGGGATAACTATGCGCGCGAACGCCCAAAGACTCAGGCAGCTTTCGACCCTGACTGAAATTGCCTGCTTGCTGTTGCTGCTGTCGTGCTTGCGGGCTCTGGAGTCTCGACTCTGCGTGGCGTCTCCCGGAAGATGCCACGACCGCGGCGTCTCCTCCTCCCCCATTTTTTCCTGCAGGACGTAGCCAAACACTGCAGATGCGCCGACTACAGTCTCGGAAGTCTATGTCTCCTATCGTGACCCCCACCTGCCGAACATGTCCATGGCACTGCCGGTACTGTGAGTCCCAGCCTACGTCTGACGTTGGAACTAGTGAACATGTTCCAAACTGGACCAAGCACCCGGTCAAGTGTCCGCGACACCCTCAAGAACCTTAGAAACCCATTACGTCTCAGGGCCCTTGGGGCACTCCACTGCGTTCTGAAGGCGCAGTGGCGGATCCTTCCTATTGTGATCCTTGTCCTAGGCGCCTGCGAGTAAAAAGGCATAGCGCATATGTCGACGAAGGGGTCGTGAGGCCCCCCCCGATGAATCGCTTCTGCCTTTCTCGCTCCCGCCGTGACCTCCGCAGCTCGCGTCTGCCCGCCCAACCCGCCGTGAACAGGGTGATGAGGGAAGAATTTGTTTGTGGTCGGGCGTCTCTCTGGATGCCGCGGGGGCGGGGGGGCCACGCGAACCGTCCCGCGGCCGTCACGGTAAGCCCTCTCCATGGCCAGGCTACGAAGTCGCCGATGAGTCAAGTTCTTCTCCCTCCTACCCGTGCATCTCTTTCTTGGGCTGAGCTGGGCTGAGCTGCTTCGTCGTGTTTCACCCCCCCCTCCCTCCCTCTCCTCCCTCGCCCCCCCCTTCGTGCCACAGGGCTTCTTCGCGCTTGTAAACAATAATAGTGCATCGTACTCCTGGCGCCTGCGACTCAAAAGGACTAACGCGTAGGTTGCCCGAGGGGAATTGAAGGGCGTCCCCGACGCACGTGTGCTGCCGTCCTCGCCAGTGTCGTGGCCTGGGCAGCTCATGGCTGCCCGCCCAGACCGCCATGGGGAGGGTGAGGAGGGAAGCGCTTGTTCGTTGCAGCTGGGGGGGCCTCATGCCAAGACACGCCCTGCCTACCTCCAGGGTACCCTTGGCTTCCTGGGTTTCGAGGGCTTCGCGATGGGGAGCGCGACGCTCCCGCGCCAACAAAAATCCATGGACGCCCTGGGGTCTCAGGGATGGTTTCTTGTGGGAAGTTTCTGGTGGTCGGGCCACCACTGTAGTTTGGGGGGGGCTCAAGAGACCGGTCGCGCGGCCGTCAGAGCCAATGTTGTTGTATGTCCGAGGCGCTGCACGCGTCCGAGAACTTGCGTTTTACTCTAGGTTTGTGGAAGTCGATGAATGGAGAGGAATATTGTTGCCATATGATTCTCAGATGTCCAAAACATGTTTCAAGCATGTCTTACATACGTTACATGTTTGGAACATGTGTATACCATGTTTTACACAGTTTAAACACATCTTGAATTCAATGGTTGGACTGTTAGAGAGTCCATTCGTATCGTGGCATCCACAACTTTAGGTAGGCACACCTTGTTCTCAGCCCTGCGAGTACAAAGCATAACGTGCGCACATGTGCATGTGCGCATTCTCATACGCACCTCTCCCAGGGCCCAGGGCGTAGAGCTCAGAGGCGACTTCTTTGGGGTTCGCAATGGTCCTGGCTGTTTCGCTCGGAACATCTTCAACGTTCTGACAAACGGACGCGCCCCCCACGCAGATCGCGACGTCACGGTTCAAACACATAAACAACCTTTTGTTCCAATCGATGTATCACAAACATTGAAGGCGCATTTGGAATTCATGGGTATCGAGCCCGATTCTTCGAAAATTGCAGTTTCACCTGAGACATTCTCCAACAGTCCCCATTTCCACGAAGATTCTTAGAAAAAGGCAGTTTCGCCTGAGACATCCTCCCAACATCGAGCTCCGACGCAGTTTGCTCGACCCTCCTCTCCCCATTTCAGTCGTCCCTGGTTTCGTGGCCTAAGGGAACTCCGTGAGGGAGCGTAGCTGGCGTTCATAGCCGTCAGGGTTCAGGCTGTCGAGGTTGTCTTCCTCCTCATCCTCGTCCTCCGCCTCTGTCTCCTCCTCCTCGTCCTCCCCCTCCTCTTCTTCCTCCTTTTTCCCTCTGTCGTATATCAGAATGTTGCCCTCTTCCCTCTTCCTCCTCTTCCCTCTTCCCTCTTCCCTCTACCCTCCCCTCGTTTTCCCCAGACTGGACCTACTGGGCCTCCGTTGTTGTCACCGCTGGATGCGCTTCGAAATCCTGGTCAGTACGCACCTCAGGAGAGGTCTGGGGAGTAGCATTATTGGTATCTTTGGGCTTCCCCGTGTATGTCGCGCGCTGGCGATGGGTTGAGTTGAGTCCAGATCAATCTCACCCTGTTGGAAGGGTTATGTTTCAAGGGAGGAAAAAACACCCGGACCAGACAGCTTGCGTTTCTTAAAGGCCCTGGGCGTTTACTCAAAGCTCTGCCCTGCTGGATTCCTTCATTGGTTGCTTTTACTAACCGGCTTCGCTTGCTGGGGTGATAATTATGGGAGCGGTTGTTTTGGTCTCTGGTATTGACCCTCCGTTGGGAGGTCGGCGGGCTGACATGGCCTGGGGCATGCATGCGACGCTCCTCTTCTTCGAAAAAAGGAAAACACGCCAGAAACATTAACTTTTGGCGCTCCGCGCGGATTTCTTGGATCTGCGCCGGGCCCCCCTGGCAGCGCCTCCGGCGCCGCTCCTGACGCGCGGAGCGCGCCAGGGAGGGGGGTCCGGCGCAGATCCAAGAAATCCACGCGGAGCGCTAAAAGTTTATGTTTATGCCGTTGTTTTTTCTTCTATTCTGTCATCCCTGCCTACCCCCTTCCAGCTCGTTTGGTTTCGTAGTTGCGTGGAACGTGCGCGTCTGTAGAGGTCATCGTGCGCAGGAAAAGGGAAACGGTGTGGGCCAGTGCACGAAAAGAGGCGTCACTCCTCTGGAAGTGCATCGATCGCAGCGTCATTCGAGGGAGGAAGAGGTGGAGCGGGGACGCGTGGCTTAGACCAGCTCCTCCCTTCCCCTCCTCGATGTCGTCCTCTTCCTCCCAAGACCCCTAACGTCGTGATCTCTGCGCCACTTCGTCCCGAGCCGCCTTTTTGGAAGGGACCCCCCGGGCCCGGTCAGGGGCCCCCGAGGTCGAAAGCTGCCAGGAGGCTCCTGTCGCGCATCTCTCCCGGCGCGAGGAGTCCTTGGCCCCAGCTTCCCCCTCTCGCCTTAGGCTGCTCCAGCCGCCTTTAGCCTCGACAGCCAGGAAGCAGCTCGAGCACCAGGAGAAAGGATCGAAGCTGGAGGGTTTTCACGCGCGGGGGGTCCTGGGAGGCGATGCTCCTTCGATACTTCGCCAGCGTGTCGGGCAGACACTGCTTCGATACTTCCCTTGGGTGTTCGGATCTGTTTTCGGAATGTGGTCCTTCAGCACGATGAAAACAGCAGAACTCTCCCCCCTCCCCCCTCCCCGTGCCCCCCCCCTCCCTCCCTGGCCTCCCCGCGCCCCTCTCCCGGCGCCCCTCTGCCGCCCCGCCGGCGCGCGAGGACAGCGCCCGGAGCCTGTCCAGCCGCCGAGGCGCGCGGAGCGGCACGCGCGACGGCAAGGTTCTCAGCGATGCCACTGCAGGGCTCTGCAGCGTGCCCGCACGTTCCAAACGCATGTGGTGTCGCAAGCATGTCCAGGTCGAGTGGCCCGAAACATGTGGAGAGACCAGGTGGTGCTGCAGCCTCCTGTTTCAGACAGGTCGGCGCGCGCCCTTGCGAATTCTCATGCGCGCCATGGATCTGTCAAGGTCGTCATCAGATGCAACCAACCGGGCCTCTCGCGCGCGCATTTCGAAATCAATCGAATTCCCTTGCGCGCTTGCTGGTCGGGGGGGCACGATCCGCGTCGAATCATGCCGCGCGGGCCACTCTTGCCCGTCGGCCGCGCGCGCCTGTCGAAATCCTTCAACAGCTTCATTGCCGACGCGTGTGCGCCGTCATCGTCATGCGCTCGATCAGCATCGGCGCCTTCAATGTCCTTGCCGTCGTCATCGCCATCATCGTTACCAGCATCACAACTATCACCATCGCGTCTGCCGTCGTCGACGTCGCCGCGATGCCGCGCCCGCCCGAGTCACCGACTCGCAGCGACGCGCTGGCCAGCGCCAAGCAGTCATCGCACATGCCGCCGCGCGGGTTGTGCAGACCAGGTCGCGGGCGGGCGCGCGGGGCGATTCCGCGAGCAGTGGAGTCGACAACTCATGGCGAACCACAATTGGCTTTCTCGTCTAACAGAATAATCGGATCTACCCCCCCCCCGCCCCTCCGAATCAACGGCGCTAATTGTCTGCCCCATCGCCCATTTAAAAATGAGTTCGTAACTTCCCCGGCAGGCCAGCATCGGCGCCCCCCTCATCCTCTGCAAGAAATGCAGCGCCCGCACTCGCTGATCCACAATAATAAGTTGTTTGTTTGCTGTTGTTGTTGCTGTTGCTGTTGCTGCTGCTGCTGTTGTTGTTTCTGACATCCCTTGCGACATATGGGACGAAGTGCACACGCGCGCGTCCTCGCGCGCGCATGCCAAAATCGTCAAACAACTTTTGTGTTTTGCAGAGTTTCTGACATCGAGTGTCCCGAACGCATATAACAAGCACATGGCTTCGCAATGCTAATTTTCAAGAAATGATTGCGCCCGCGCTCCTGCGAATGCCTAGGAAAACCTTGGGTCTCTCAGCATTGCCATAGCATGCTACGAGACGGGCATCTCGCTCGCGTCGAAATCGCGCGAGCGCCCTTGCGCGCGTGGTGTCGCAAGAACCCCTCGCAAACAATGGGGCGAAGTGCACGCTCGCGCGTCGTCGCGCGCGCATACCAAAATCCTTCACACACGCTAGGTTTCGCGAGGATTTCAAAATCGAGCGACCCGACAACATATAAACTCATGTTGTTTTGCAGCTTCAGCTTGTAACGGAGCCTGCGTTCGCGCTCTTGTGATATTCAAGGAGAGCGATTTGATTATGCCAAGCGGGCCTCTCGCGCTGCATGTCGAAATCATTCGAACGCCCTCGCGCGCGTGCTGGGGGCGGGAGGGGTGCACGATCCATGTCAAGTAACGCCATGCGGACCATTTTCGCGCGTCGGCGGCGCGCGCGTGCCGAACTCCTTCCACACCCTTCCTTTTTGACGCGAGGACACCGTCATCGTCGCCAACTTGATCAGCATCGGCGCCGTCACTGGCCTTGCCGTCGTCGTTGTGATCATCGTTACCAGCATCGCCATTATCATCGCCGCGTCTACCGCCGTCGACGCTGCCATGATTCCGCGCCCGCCCAAGTCTCCGACTCGCACCGCGGTGCCCGCTGGGAAGTGCCCGGCGGTCAGCGCCGCAACCGCCGCGTCGGTCGCGCCAAACTAGTTGGCCGCTGCTCGCGCGAGCACGCAACGCCAAGAACTCATCGCAATCGCTTGCTCAAACCAAGTTGCGGGTGGTCGGGCGCGATGATTGCGCGAGCAGTGGAGTTATCAATTCGATGCGGAAAGAAGTTTTAGACGCTACGCGCAACGCCGCCAGCCCATCCAGGCACGATGCCGAGGCGAGTTGAGGCATCTTGGCAGGCCCAGGGCGTCTTGGCGGGCCCAGGGCAGTCTTGGGTGCTTCGGGGATCCTCTCGAGGCCCCTCGGGGGTCTCCTGGAGATTCATTGGGGGCCTCTTGGGCGCCTCTTGGGGCCGCCTGGGCGTTTTTCGGGGCCCTATTGAGGCGCTCTCGGGAGCCTGGGAACGCTCTTGGGGCCATTTTGGAGGAGATCGATCAAACATGATGGAGGCTCTTGCAGCGATTCCCCCTCGGGGGCCCGAGAAATCACTCCTTGGGTCGTTTTCGGGGCGCTCTTGGAGCGCTTTCGGGGCCGTCTCGGGGCTCTCTTGGGCCTCTCTCTGGGCCCTCATGGGCCCTCTAGGAGCTGTCTTGAGGCTTCGGGGGGACATCGGAAACGAGAAGGCGAGAAGGCCAAACTCATGGATTTTCGCTTGGCGCTTGAAGGACGTTGGCTTCTTGGTGGCCTCCTGGGACGTCTCGGAGGCATCGCGGGGCCGTATTGGGGGCGCTCTTGGGCCTTATTGGAGCATCTTGGGAGCCAGCCGGGGCCATCTTAGAGACTACCTTGAGCCATCTCGGAGTTCACCGTGGGCTCTCCGAGGCCCTCTTGGAGCCGTTTTGAGTGAGCCAGCCCCCCCCCCCGACGCCTCGCGGGGCGCCCCCTCCAGGTCCAGTGGGGGGGGGGCGGGGGGGGAGCCTCCCCGAAAGGAGGGGAAGAAGGAGGGCCTCCTCCTCCTCCCCTCTCCTCCCCTCCTCCTCCTCTCCTCCCCTCCTCCTTCTCCCCTCCTCCTCTCCTCCTCCTCCTCCTTCTCCTCCTCCTCCTCCTCCTCCTCCTCCTCCTCCTCCCCGAAAGGGGGTTGGAAGAGAAAGCTCTCTTCGCCATCAAGGGCTGTTTGCAGGAGCAGTGGACTTGACAAGTCACTGCGAACAGAACTTCATTCTCCCTGCCTAAGAAATATCGCTCGGACCCCCCTTTTCCCCCCTTTCCCCCCCCGCCCCCCTGTGGACTTAACAGGTC